>JABMCL010000371.1:37500-85000 GCA_018857735.1 Alviniconcha marisindica | reverse complement strand
AACGGTGTGCCAGAACCATGAAGCTGAAAGACACAGACACCCCCCTCCCCCCGTCTTCCCCTCACCCCGCCCCTACTTTCAAAAATAATTACGGTCATCTGCAGAAAGTAATCTCTCTTCTCTCTCTCTCTCTCTCTCTCTTCTCTCTCTCTCTCTCTCTCTCTCTCTCTCTCTCTCTCATTAATAATCTTTATATGTGTTGTCTATGTAGCTTAGCAAGGACAGATTGTAAGAATAGGCTACAGCCAAAAATCTCAATCCTTGAGTAATAAAGTTCTGAGCCGGTTCTGAGTTCTCTCTCTCTCTCCCTCTCTCCCTCTCTCTCTCTCTCTCTCTCTCACACACACACACACACACACACACACACACACCACACACAATCCCCCCCCCCCCCTCTCTCTCTCTCACACACAACCCCCCCCCCTCTTCTCTCTCACACACCCACACACACAATCCCCCATCTCTCTCTCTCTCTCTCTCTCTCTCTCTCTCTCTCTCTCTCTCTCTCTCTCTCCCCCCCCCCCCTCCCCCCCCCCATACCCGCACGGCTGACAGCTTAAAAATGAAATTCTTCCCCTCTCTCAGACTCCCCCCACCCCCACCCCTACACCAGCCGCCCCCCTTTTTCTGTGCTCCTGAGAGATCCCGCTGTAAAACAGGATCGCATGAACGTGAACTACATTCCTGGTGAGAAAGAAAAACAATTCTCCACTCCTCTTCTCCCTAAAAGGCTTTGTCCACCAACTCAAGTTCAGGTGCACTAATTCCACCCTTGGACTCCGCGCTGACAATCTTGGGGAGTCCGTAGCCTTCAAAATCAGATTAGACTAATAAGCTTGGCGGTGAAAGGGGTAGGGGGGTGGGGGGAGGGAGCGGTGGGGGGGGGGGGGGAGGGAGGGTAGCCCCCTGGGCCCCTGCTTGCCAACTCGGCGGCTCAAGCTCCAGTAACTAACTGACCGACTTCTCCTCGGCAAGAAGATAAGAAGTGAGGAAGACAGCCAAGTGAATAATCAATGCGCCTGTGCGTCTGTCATTCTAAAAACTGTGGCTGCCAAAACACCCTGCCTCGCACTGAAACGATGCCAGCGCTTCACCTCACTGTGCAGCGCGCGTGTGTAGTATGCACAAAAGATTGAAATGCCACTCTCAGCGGACAGATACCTGCCTGGAGGGACGTACCGTCTCAAAATGGCTACACTCATCGATAAACTCCTCACACACACACACACACACACATGTAAACAAACAAAAAGTATAAACTGAGAAAAAAATACTTTAAAGGTATAACAGAGCCCCCCCCCCCCCCCCCAACCCAAAAGACAACAGCAAATCAAAAAACAAATTCTGTACCCATTATACTCCACCCATACACATTCCCAGACATGCCCTCACGAGTCATACTCGCTCCCAAAAAAAAAGGAATACAAGCGGTGCAAATAAGAGGCATTTCAATTCTAATGAGACAAAATATGAAAACTAGTTACCTTTACTAATTAATACTAATAGTGATACGCTGAAGGTGACCCTTTCATTTGTTTCTGGAGGCTGATCCAAATCTACGGACACTTTATTTTCTATCTGACTTCACCGTGATTACAACAACAAAAAGACAAACATACGATTCCCCACACTATTTATGTATCCGGTCCTATAAACCTTTTGAACCAACATTAACAGCATAATACTTTAAGCATTTACAATTACCGCGAAATTAGGACACGTGTTGGTTTACGATGCACATGATCACCTCTCCCCCCCCCCCCCCCCCCCCCCCCATTCCCCCAGCCCACCACCCACCCCCAACTCTTTACGAGCTTGTCTACCTCTCTAGCCATACACTGAAAGGGTCTCAAGAATTCTCTCTGAGAAATGAAATCAGAACCTTCAAAACCTTCCGTAGGCACATGTCTACATACCATGTGCTTTGAGAACAGGAAGTGGGACCACGTGCAGAAGGGGACGGGGGGAGCATGTGTGTGTGAATGAGGACGGGGGGAATGGGGAGGGGGTGGGGGGCAGAAGAAGAGCAAATGGGTATACAGGAAGGGGGGTGGGGGATGGGAGGGGTCGGTGTCTGGAAGTAAAAGAGAACGAGGCAGATGGTCTCGGAGCGAGAGGAGCCGGAGAAGCACATGGTACATCACTACATGTATGCATGCCGTGGTGCATTTCCTGTCAGCCGACGCTGCCTCAGTTGACACCCACCCCCCTTTTTTTTTTCTTTTTGAGGGATGCGCAGAGCACACGCTGTGATTTATGGAATCTGGTGTTACAGAGCAGGTCAACAACGTCTGTAGCTGTGCCTTCTGTGTGCACAGTCCCGAAATGCTGAAACTGGACACAGAGGCCTTTAGTTTTAAGTAATACTGCACACAAAAATTCTCCCAAAGGGCTGATTAGCGGATAAGGATCTCCCACTCGGCCTTTCCATGACATTGATTCAAGAGATAGACTCACACACGCCGAAAGAGAGTGAGAGAGAGAGAGACAGACAGAGAGACAGAGAGAGAGAGAGAGAACACAACACACACACACACACACACACACACACACACACACACACACACAAGCGGACAAAATGATGGACTCCCCCCACCCCAACTCTCTCTCTCTCTCTCTCTCTCTCTCTCTCTTCTCTCTCTCTCTCTCTCTCTCTCTCTCTCTCTCTCTCAGTGAAAGGAAAATGAATGGAAGGAAGAACTGACGCAGTCTGAGTATGTGTCCAGGAGCTTTTCCATACTACTACCGAATGTGACTCGACAGTTTTCCCCATGAAATGGGCCAATGGCCTTTATTCATTAAACCATCAATCAATCAATCAATCAATCTCTCTCTCTCTCTCTCTCTCTCTCTCTCTCTCTCTCTCTCTCTCTCTCTGATGTTAAATACCAAGCTCTCTCTCTCTTTCTCTGATGTTAAATACCAAGCTCTCTCTCTCTCTCTCTCTCTCTCTCTCTCTCTCTCTCTCTCTCTCTCTCCTGGCCCTTTTTCCTCACCAGGTGAAGCTAACAGGATGCTGAAGGCCAGGCTGAAGCTGAGCTGGATAAGCTGTACTTGCTCACCTGCTGTTAAACACACTGACAGTGACACATGAAACGGGAACCTTTCATTCTCCCGCCAGCACTGTGGGCCTTGCACTGCTTAGTCGCTTGCTAGACCATTGAAGAGCGTATAGCTCTACACAGCTTCAGCTGTACAATCTTTGGTTAGACCAACAATGGATGAAAGAAGCCGCTGCCACAACGGAGTACGGTAGTCGGTACCCCTGGATACACTCGGACAAGTACATCAGCAGAGTGGATAAATTTATCAATTAAAAAATATCGTTGAGGCACTGTTTTACCATCGCGTTTTCCTGTTGTTGTTGTTGTTGTTGTTGTGGAGAGAGAGAGAGAGAGAGAGAAGAGAGAGCATGTGTGTGTGTGTGTGTGTGTGTGTGTGTGTGTGTGTGTGGTGTGTGTGTGTGTGTGTGTGTGTGTGAAAATTATGATCAATCTATGCAGCTAGCAACAGCCTTCAAAATCACTGTCCTGTAGGTATGCTTATGTTCTGCAACATCAGCGCATGCAGTCTCCATATTGTCTGTTATGATCCTGAAATAATTTTCTCTTACGATCAGTAGATGATAAAGTGCTAATTTCATCCACACACTGCCAACATTCATAAAACAGGACCAAGGCCGATAATTTCGCCACCCCATACAATCAACATCTTACTTAATCATTTTTGTTCATACTGCAAATATGTACTGTTACTCAGCCAACACCCCATTCATACTGAGGCTCAGGTCTCCCTGAAAGGCAAAGTTTGCCAGAAAATCAATAAAGAGATACACAGGATAGTCCTTACAAGAAACAATCCACAAAAGGACATGGTGCCATTGCCATTTAGACTCCCAGACCCAGACACACTGATGTTCAACTGTGACTCATAAATTCCACATAAAAAAACGGACAGACTCATAACTTGGGCATGCAAGATGGCAAACACAAGCAAAACGCAGGCCTCAGTGGCGACAGTGTATATGTGCATATGAGGGAGAAGGTTTTGATGAGCCATAATAAAGCAGGCCAACAACAAAAGATCAAACATTTTCAGTTTAAAAACAAAACAAAAACAAAAACAGAAACAGACTTCTCTAAAACTCCCAGAAACAGCTGATATTACTCATTACAATTTAATTTTCACGACTGCCACGCAGCAAACCCAGGCCAAGTATTACTCTCTACGGCTCCTGTTCTACAATATGACATCCCCGCGGTAATACTTGCAAACAACGACCTGTCAACGGCACACTAACCACGGTTCGAGGCTTTGGTGATTTATTTCCCATGGTGGTGGAAGCCGTGCCGACAAGGGTGTGATGTCATTCATAGCTGGGACCCAGAACAAGGCGGAAGCGGAGCACCAATTAATTGCATCATCGCCAGACCTGCTTTCTCCATCCCTCCCTGCCTGCCTTTCCCAGTCTCCCATCGCGCTTTTCTGCCCTTCCCTCCCTCCTTCCCTCCACATGACTATTTCCTCCTCCTTTTCTTGTTGATTCCGTACGTGCAGTCCTTTTACGTCTTTTGAGTCTGTGCGCAGTCTTTTTGTGTCTTCTAAAGCAATGGAGTGTCTACGTTTCAATTCAAACAATCTCTCTCTCTCTCTCTCTCTCTCTCTCTCTCTCTCTCTCTCTCTCTCTCTCTCTCTCGTAGAGCCGGTCTCCACTTACCCAGTTCACTGATGTAGATGTAAACACACAGGGTTTTCACTTTCAGCGTCAGGCAGTGACAGGCAAAACCTCGGAAGAGGTCAGTCTCTGAAGTCTCAACACTGCAGTGAAAAGTCCAAGTTCCAGTACACACGACGTAGGCGACAGAAACAAGACAGAGACACCGCCGGAGAGACAGCGAGTAAAGACTGGAGTAGCCTCCAGCTACAACTCGGCTCACTGGGAAGCAACTAAACTGTGTCGTAGACGAGCGGCAGGCAGAAAGAAGGACAGACACACGCCAGTCAGTTCTATTCCAGACCACCCAGCCTAAGGAAAACTAGTCACCCCGTGAAAATATGTTCACCAACAGTGCCCGACCAGAGCGATTATTAAAGGAAAAGTCCAAGGTTTTTACATCTGCAAAATGACCATCGCTATGGCTGGCAAATTAGTCACTAGCTTCAGATTTACCGAAGAAAATAGGGCAAAAGAAGGTTTAAATAGCGTTTTTACCGATTTTATTATCTGTAGGCTAACCGAGACTGCCAATGACAGATTACAGGTGAATGTAGCATTTCGGAGCTTGAAATATTTATATACATTCTAAACGAGTTTCACATCACAACACATCACAAGTGTTTTAAATTTTCAATTACTACCAAGTCACATTATAAAGTGTGTTCCTTCTCATCAAGTTCCCTCCCAGTTACAGCCCCAATATCCAATGTGTAACATGACTGTGAGTGCACAGAAACCTGTCAAGCTGTTTCTGTGGATACGATTTGACATATTTTTTTCTGTTTTCTTTCCGCAACCGAAATACATACTTGTTAATACTATGGAGCATGGTTTTTCTTTAAATCTTGCCATCTGACATCGAGCGCGTGGGAAAATGAAAGCCAGATAAATTTATTCCCAAAGCTCCAAAGTATGCGTTCTACCACTGTTCTCTTTGAAAAGGCAAGTCATTACAAGATTATATGAATCGGCTATACTTTCATCTGAAAATACACCACAATTTTTTATTTCCTAATCAAACACAAACAGGAATGCCATGGTATTACTAGTGCTGAATGTATCCTATACACACACTCACATCATTGTAATCGGTATCAATAGCTTTTTTAAGCCCCTGCAGTACCTCAAATGGCCCAAAACTCCAAGTGCCGGTTTACGACAGCCTTCCTCCAGCCACTGCCATAACGGGTTACGCGCGTACATAGGTCTCCCAAAACTGTCAGCTGACAGATTTCTGTTGGTGCTCAAATGGCAATTATTTTTGTAACTGAAACCTAATTATATCAGGCATTACTCTGAAAACCACCCATATTGCTTACGCCAGCCTAAATAAAACCAAAACCATTTGAATCGAGAGAGAACTATTTTCTACCCAGGGCGGACACGCCTCATGTTTACATATATACGCATGCTTTGAAGCTATGTTATTGTCGCAGTCTTATTGGTGCCCAGACCTTTCGGAGGGTACTGGCAGTATCAGCGTGCAGATGTGCACAGATAAAGTGTGTCCCTGCAATGGCCTAACTAATTACAGCCGAGTTTGGAGGAGGGGTGCCAGAAATCGAGGCTTGGGGTGCGTAAACGGCCATCAACACAAAGTATTTTAGAGGCCGTTTTTTCACAGACTTCATCAATTGCACTAACACATGATATCAGGCAACACAGAACAGAAGCAGAACACTGGAAAGAGAGCGGGGCTGAGCTGAGCCTTGCCGAGAGAAGCAGGCAATAGCGCGGCAAAATCAATATCACCTTTAATGGGGTGATGTCATCGCCCCTGCCACTACTACAACCTTCACACCGTGCTACAGCGCTGCCAGCCATGCACACTCAAGTCTTTTCAGACTCGAAGAATCAAACCAAGCCAGGTGCAGTAATTCCACCGAGGCACTGTAAGGTGCGCGCGCGCGTACAACACACACACACACACACACACACACACACACACACACACACACACACACACACACACAAACGCACTGCTGACAGAAGACTGGTTCCCACAGTTGGAACTAGGTCAGTCGAGTCGCTGCACGTGTTGTGTCGTGTTGTCTCACTGAGATGATGCCGGATATCTGACCGGACAAGCTCTTGTTATAAACCTCCTTCATAACAATTCTAAGATTAAAGCAGCAAACATTAACAAAAAACAAAAAACAAAAAGTCAAATGACGCACGGGTCAAGGTCACGATGTACCATGTAACCGATTTTTCCCCCCGTCTGAGTTCGCGATGAGTCGAGGCTGTTCGGCTGGATCAGATAAGGCTGCGACTGAAAATATTCTCAGTCGCGGCTGAGCCTGCTAAGTCAGTGAATCTAATTATTTTAACCAAAGCACTTCTGCTGACGACGTCCTTACAATGCGAGACACACAACAACACATCAACCGGTAGACGAGAGACTAATATAATTATACGACGAAAAGCGTATCTTGATCGTTGTAAACCGGCCTGCACCTGACCTGTTTGTCGAACGAACTCTCCGTCTGCCGCCGCCAACCTACTTGAACTGTACCGAGTGAGTGTTATCACAGGTCCATCTCTACCCTCAAGCTACACCAGTGGGCTGGGTCCGGCCCGCTATTCAGTACCGGCTTTCCTTCCACACTTGTGTAGAATGATCAACCGACCAGCGATGCCCGGCGGAGCCCGAGAGGTGGGGAGAGGTGGGGCGAGCTGGGGGGTAGGGGAAAGGGAGGCGTGCTGTTATACAACTGCCCCCGTTTGTTTATAATTACGGGCGCTGTGCGGGGGATGGTTCAGCAACTGACGTGAACAGCCAGCCATCAATGGGGCAGTGGAGTAATGACCCTGGCTGACGTGTCAAGGTGGGCTCCGCTCCTCAGCCGGACAATGCCCACACTGACCGAAGGTGGCGGCTAGTCGTCTATACGCACTGGCGTCCACACGCGGCCCCCGTAGGCCCCTACTAAGCCGAAAGACTTGCGTTAAGCCCCCCAAACACGAACCGTTTGAGCGATAGTAATCAAACGGTAGCCGAAGGACAGTGGGTTATCTTTTCGCAATGTACGCAGCGTCGTCTCTAGACGAACTTGGGCACACCCACACCCACAAATTATTAAATTTGAAAAAGCGACCTTCTTCTTCAACGTTGCTTTGGTTTAAACAAAAGTTTATTCATACACAAACAATAAAGGAAACACAAAAGCAATGTGCTTATGAAAGTGTTATTTATAAATGAAAATAGAGTCGCATACATATTTACGATGGCATGATGGAGTTTGGGATTATTGTCAAAACAAGTCAAAAGGAAAACAAAAAGCACAACAAAACGGGGGAGGGGGTGGGGGTAAGAGGTAAATAACAATCATCTAGTGCATGTTGACATATGGAGGACGGGGGCTGGGTGGGGGGGGGGGGGGTGCTTAAAACGTGATTTTTATGTTGTCTCATATGTTGCATGTTGCTTTACGTCCACGGAGACCATACGGACTATTAGGGCGTACTATCATTCGTCTTCATTGTTTCTATCAGCAGTTTGTGTCAGTTGTGAAGCCCCAGGCCTTCTTTTTTTTCTTTTCTTTTTTTAGGGGAATACTTCTTAAATTGGCATTACGCACAGAAAATGTATCTCCGGTGCACAGAGCAAAGACGAGCTACGGTATCCATAGTAAACATACCAGAAAGCTCAAGGCCAAAAATGAATGATCAATCTGTGCATCCAGCATGATCGATGTTATCATATGGGTAGTACATTTAGTCACCGAAGCACGCCGAGGGAAATGCGCCCCCTCCCCGCTCACCACCCCCTCCCTGAATTTAGGAGACGTTAAGACAAACCAAAAAAATGTTGGCATGAATGACAGTACAATGCTGAGCTGCAGTATCATCACTTTATTGTGTTTTGTTTTGTTTCCAAGAACACTTGTGAAATCTCTCTCTCTCTCTCTCTCTCTCTCTCTCTCTCTCACTCTCCCCTTCTCTCTCCTCTCTCTCTCTCTCTCCTCTCTCCTCCCCCCCGCCCCATTTCTCTCTCTCTCTCTCTCTCTCTCTCTCTCTCTCTCTCTCTCTCTCTTCTCTCTCTCTCTCTCCCCTCCTCCTCCTGATCCCCCCCCCCATTCTCTCTCTCTCTCTCTCTCTCTCTCTCTCTCTCTCTCTCTCTCTCTCTCTCTCTTCTCTCTCTCTCTCTCTCTCTCTCTTCCCCCCCCTCTCTCCTCTCTCTCTCCGACCCCCCCCCCTTCTCTCTCTCTCTCTCCTCTCTCTCTCTCTCTCTCTCTCTCTCTCTCTCTCTCCATCCCCGTCTTCTCTCTCTCTCTCTCTCTCTCTCTCTCTCTCTCTCTCTCTCTCTCTCTCTCTCTCTCTCCCCTTTCCCCGCCCTCCATTCTCTCTCTCTTCTTCTCTTCTCTCCTCTCGGGGTCTCCTCCTCTTCTTCTCTCTCTCTCTCTCTTCCCCCCCCCCCCCCCCACCCACCCCCCCTCTCTTTTCCCCGCCCCTCCCCATTTCTCTCTCTCTCTCTCTCTCCCTCCCCCTCTCTCTCTCTCTCTCTCTTCTCTCTCTCTGGGCTCCCTCCCTCCCCCCCCCCTCCTCCCTCCTTCTCTCTCTCGCATTGATTTTCTTTTCACCTCGAGACGGATGTCCTTCCCAAATCTTTATGATCTGATCTGTTGGTGCTCAGAGTTCAGACGAGCCGCCGAGTCCAAAAACTAGGAGCAGCTGAATAGTTCAAACTGGGCAGCCGGTTGAAACGTTCACCGTGCAAAGCCGCTGGCGACAATAATGGGATGTCGACAGCCGGAGGAAGTTCCGCACTGGCTGTATCCCTTTAACAAGCAACACGCTGGTTACCCCTCTTCAGAGATCAGGAGCTGTGTGAAAGTCGAGGTGGCCGTCCTGGGCTTTCCGTCCTAATGAGCCTTATGGTTTCCATGGACGTAAAGCAATACTGAACCGTGCTTCGGCATTGGTCACAATTGGTCCCTAATATGTCAACCGACATCCGAGGACATGAAGCTCTACTTCATCATCATACCCCTCTTTATGCACAGAAACCGGAACCGTTGGGGTGGCATCAGTTCCCTCGTCCCCCCCCCCCCCCCCCCCCCCCCCCCCCCCCCTCCAATCCCTCATCTCCCTTCCCCACTTCTCACCTGTCTCTACCGGTAAGGCTTCACCTGCTCCTCCTATTCAAGCCGCCACCCCGCCACAACCGCCCTGTTCGACACGCTCTGTGATCACACTGACGCTTCATCAGTCAGCCACCGACCACAACGGGGAGATGCAGATGAGATCCAACCGTTTGAATTGTCGTTTAGAATCCTCGTTTTCCCGGGTCTGTTGTGATTGCCATCAACCTCATCAGCAGGCAAGTCAGAAAACGTGTTCATGGAAGACCGTTTTATCACAGCCACACGCACACGAAATCACAACTGGCTGATTTAGATCCGCAGCACGCGAGCTACCTAGATAGGATGAGATACGGAAGACGATCTTTAAGTCTATCGGCAAACAGGCCCCTATTAATACCTCCGACAGTTCGCACGATGCTGCCATTCAAGGGCCCCGGCGGGAAGAAAACACACACACACACACACGCACACGCACGCACGCACGCACGCACGCACGCACGCACGCACGCACGCACGCACGCACGCACGCACGCACGCACGCACGCACACACACACACACACACACACAACACACACACACACACACACAGAAAGGGGGGCAAGAAAAGAAAAGAAGACGGAGAAGAAGAAAAAAGTCATTCCGATTCTCCTGAATTTTTATGTGCAGCAAACTAAATGTTTTCGGACTGTCAGCAGCAAACTAAATGCTTTCGGACTGTCAGTCGACAGTCCGAAAACATTTAGTTTGCTGCCCGTAAAAATTTAAAAAAAGTCGCTGAGTATCCGTTTACTCGGTACCACGCAAGTGAAACCGACGTCATAAACTAGGTTCATGTCCACTTCCCTATCGCTGCTCCCACACGTCTTTTAATGACAAGTTCACTCAGTTCCGACGTCGAGTTAAAACCGACGTCATAAACTAGGTTCATGTCCACTTCCCTATCGCTGCTCCCACACGTCTGTTAATGACAAGTTCACTTCCGACGTCGAGTACCATTCGCTCGGTTTTCTCCACTGACGGATACGGTTTGCTCCGACGACTTTACCCGTGTTCCATCAAAGATGTCTCCAACTGTACAGGTGCTTAATGTAACAGATCTAGGGAAATGTACTCAGTCTCCAATACGACGAATCACAAGGAAACAATAATACACGATCGCTTTCGACAAAAAATGTCTTCTTTGGTGCCCCCCCCCCCCCCCCCCCTTACACACACACACCACACACACACACAACATATACACACACACACACACACACACACACCACACACACACACACACACACACACACACACACACACACACACACACCGGCACACACACAGAGGACACATTCGCATTTCTCTCCAGCTATTTTCTTCGTAACTCTCCCTACATCATACTTAGACTTACGTTTTCCCCATTTCAGAATGCTAAAATCGTCTTTCTCCGTAGTACTGCAGCAAATTTCTCCGCCGTAGTACTGCAGCAAATTTCTCCGCCGTAGTACTGCGGCAAATTTCTCCGCCGTAGCACAGCAGCAAATTTCTCCGCCGTAGTACTGCAGCAAATTTCGCAGCAAATTTCTCCGCCGTAGTACTGCAGCAAATTTCTCCGCCACAGTACTGCAGCACTGAAATTTCTACGCCGTAATACAGTAGCAAATTTTTACGTCAGCAAATTTCTCCGCCATAGTACTGCAGCAGATTTTCTCCGCCAAAGTACCGCAGCAAAATTTATCCGCCGTAGTACTGCAGCAAATTTATCCGTGATAGTACTGCAGCAAATTTATCCGCAGTAGTACAGCAGCAAATTTCTCCGCCGTAGTACAGCAGCCAATTTCTCCGCCGTAGTACTGCATCAACAAAGTATTCAATAGCCACCTACTCCACTAATGGCCCCGCGCCGTAGCGACAATGTATTCCGCAGCTAACTCCACGGTCCTACCTCGCCACGGTAGTGCCGCAGCAAGAACGTGTTTGTAAAAAAGATTGGACGAGTCCGAAAAGCTGGTTTTCAATGATATTAGATGAGCCAAAAAGTACACAGCTACAGCACGCCCGCCAGCGAGGCAGCTGTCTTGCAAATGCTAGTAAAAGCAAATCGCTGCTGGGTGTCAGAAAGGTTACAAAAACCTATTCTTCCGCGGCGATCCGGTAGAAGTTTCCAGTTGCGGCGCTATTCCGCGGGGAGCCGTGTCATTATCGCCTTGTGAAAACCGACTAAAGATCCACTCATGACGTAGTGGTGGTAAAGTGTGGTGCAAGAATGAAGCCCACAAAGACGAGGGTGTGGTTTAGCAGGACTGGATACCGGTTGATGTTAAGACCATCTGCCTTCTGTGAGAAAGGCGCCAATTCTATTCTTCTTCTACTTCTTCTTCTTCTTCTTCTTTTTTTGCTTTTTACAAAATATTTTGGGGGTACCTTGTATACTTTTAAAAATAGCTTTCAGAAAGTTATAGTCGTTACTTAACATAAAAGCGCCCAGTCAACCATTACGGTCACACCAGGGCAAAAGAAAAATCCACAAACAATACCGCAGCAAACGACTTCAAATTCTGTCGTTTCTTTTGCCCGTCCGACTCATGACACCTTGAAATCTGAAGAAGATGAAGCGACGTAGACAGACAAACAGACAGACAGACGGACGGACGGACGGACCTCCACCAGTCAGACTGAGGGATGTCTGTTGACGTACCACCTCAAAATGCAGCGTCATGCAAAATTTCCTTGTGGCCTAAACAGATCAAGCCACCGATCAATGGCTGAACTTCACGGCAAAGGGGGCTGTTGGACTGGCACACCGCCATAGTCAACAGCAACTTGAAAGGCAGCTGCCCATTCGGTCAGTGTGAGAACACTGTGCTGACAACGCTCTTCTTCAGCTCAGGTTATGCAGTTAACGGCTGGAATGTCCGTGGAGTTGGGCCAACTTTCTCAAATCAAGAACAACATTCTTAGTTTATATGCCTTGGAAAAACAAACGAACGAACGCCTGTCTTTCTGCTGCAATTAGGGCGGGTTTGGATGGAACGGGGAGGGGGTGGCGTGTGTATGTGTGGGTGTATGTGTGTGTGTGTGTGTGTGTGGGAGGGGGGGTCAACAAAAGGCCAACTGTGATGGTCGTATGGTTTGTTCGCACTTCAAAGTCGACCAGTTGTAGCCTATCTCCTATATTTCACAATGAAATAATGAGTACACGTCGCATGTGTCTAGTCTTCCCAAAACACCTTATGCGGTATACATTATAATATATATAAACCATTTTCGAAGCACAGAGTTGGAGAAAGCAAAGGCTGGGGGTGGGGGGGGGGGGGGGGGGGGGGGGTTACGTAATATATATATATGGTCAAATCAATCACAAAGCTCATATCATGGCAAAATGCAATTCAACAAGTTACAGTCAGTAAATTACCCACTGCTCATGACACGAGTCACAGTGTATGTTGAAAGAGAACAGCTAAAGAGAAAAGAAAAGGAAAAAAAGCGGAAGGAACTGGGAAAGCAGAATTATAAAGTCATAATTCCTGGTAGCAGGCAAAACATTCAAAACAATATTCTGACCTGCTCCAAGCGGAACCTTTTGCTTCGATGGCTCCGAGTTCTCAACAGAGGCTACCGTAATTTCTGCATCCGTAGTAGCGGGAGACCAACCAACTGAGGCACAGACATTCACTGAGACAGACACGAAGACACAGACGACAAAACATCAGTCCACACGCACCACACAGGAGAGCGTGTACACACACAAAACACGCGCGCGCGCGTGCGCATCACACACACACACACACACACACACACACACACACACACACACACACACACACACACACACACAGAACAGACATATAATTTCCTTTCAGTAAGGATCTAGTTTGGTTTCCTCCCGACCCCACCATCACTCCTCCCCCCCCCCCTCTCTCCCTCCCGACCCCCCCCCCCCCCCCACCAACACCCCTTCTCTCCCTCTCTCTCTCTCTCTCTCTCTCTCTCTCCTCTCTCTCTCTCTCTCTCCCCCCCACCTCCCCCCCCCCCCCTCCTTTTCTTCTTCCGCTTTTTTTTTTTTTTTTTTACTCCTAACAACCGCGAAAATCACCTGCAAATAAAATCAGCACAATCCGGAGAAGAAAACAGACGAAGACTAAAAAACAAAACAAAAAAGGAAAGAAAGAAAAAGAAAGAAAGAAGAAAAGAAGAAGAAGAAGAAAGACGTTTGACAGGAGTGTAACTCAATCCAATCAGTAGGCTCGAGCTAAATGTTAGAAGTGTTCGAGTTACGTCAAGAAGACTTTGTTTAGACTCGAGGTTAACACACAGAGCTGCTGTCGTCATTGGAGGCCTTCAAAAATAGATCACGACCTCTTCGTAAAATAATATTCTCTATACAGAAATGGTATCGGGGAAAGTAGGATCATGGTTAAAAGCGGGTCATCGACAGCCCTCGACCCCTCTAGCCCATTGTTTCCAATTCTGTGCAGTCGAGTGTCAATATGCGATTCCCTTTTATTTTTACACTCAACGTAGTCCTTAGGTGCAGACTAAAATGGGACCCTGCGCATCCGACAACGGGAGAAAGAGAGAGAGGGAGGAAGAGAGAGAGAGGGTGGGAGGGAGGTGAACTTTGGGGCACAGAAAAGAAAGAAAAAAGCGAAAGGGAAATCAGAACTCAGAGCAGTGTGAAAGTCGAGGTGGCCGCCCTGTGCTCCCCGTCCCTAATACTGTAATAGTCCTTGTGGTCTCTGTGGACGTAAAGCAACATTTGAAGAAGAAGAAGAAGAAAAACACAACAACAACAAAAGCTAAAGCCATATTTTAGTTGGCTCATATCCATGTTCTATTCATTTCCTTCTACGCATTCCAAAAGCAACATTTTCGTGAACAGAATGCGTACGTAATTAGTTTTAAAAAATATTTAAAAAAAAATCCCAGAACTTGAAACACCGCACCGGTCAGAAGTTACAGAACAGCAAAACTAGCTCCATGACTGGCCAACCTAGTTTTACACCAGGTCAGCAGACGAGGTTTTTCTTCAGTTTTGAATCGAAGATCTGAGTTCATTGTGTCGGGGAATTTCTGACATTTCACCCACGTTTAGCCCACTAACTTCTTTGGGATTCTTTGGATCTCGTCGGCAGAAACATTTCGGTTAAGCTACTTGCGCTCACATTACTGACAGGAAGCGAAAAAGCTTTCTCGTTTATTCACGTGACATTCAGTCTCCTTTGGTCCATAATTTGGATCTATCGCACAGTCAGGGGTCTGAGTCAACGCTGTTCAACCAACGCCCATCGTGCACAGTACGCGTTCTTGACTACGGCGTGGACAGTGAAAGTGGTATTACTCTGCTTGAAAGGTTTGGAACCGGCATGAAAAGTCTCCGTGATTTTATAGACCTAATTTGGTTTTCACCAAGCATCAGCTCTTTAAGGTGCCCACTTATTACGAGGAAGATCTCTGAACATGTTCTGTGATGAGCGGTAGAAATAATATTAATTAGGATGCAATTTTGTTCGAGGCCATAACCAGGTTTTGTTCGAAGCCATGGCCAGGTTTTATTCGAAGCCATGGCCAATCTTAAAAACGAAAAGAAAAAACAAGTCAGAAACACATTCGACGTGTGATGACCTAATTTACAGAAGATCGAGAGAGAAAAAGTAAGAAAGCCCCCATTTTTACTTGTTTTTTTAGTTGTTGCTGAAATTAATGCACCTGGTGGTATATAATGTGGAACAGAGTGATTAAATGTGTGTGTGTGTGTGTGTGTGTGTGTGTGTGTGTGTGTGTGTGTGTGTGTGTGTGTGTGTGTGTGTGTTGTGTGTGTGTGTGTGTGTGAGAGAGAGAGTGAGAGAGAGAGAGAGAGAGACTAAGTGTGCGTGTGCATGTGAGTATGTGCGTGTGCGTGTCTGTGTGTGACAGACAGAGAGAAAGAGCATGATCCGAATATTTAGCGTTTTGTTCGAAGCCATGGTCAGTCTAAAAAAATAATAATATATATATATAAAGAAAGAAAGAAAGAAAAAAGTCAGAACCACACCCGACGTGTGATGACCTAATTTACAGGAGATCAAGAAAGAAAGAAAGAAAAAAGTAAGAATGCGCTCACCACGATGACTTCATTTCAGCGTGGTTTTTAATTGTTGCTGTGATTAATGTTCCTGGTGGTATATGAGGAACAGAAATGTGTGTGTGTGTGTGTGTGTGTGTGTGTGTGTGTGTGTGTGTGTTGTGTGTGTTGTGTCACTATGTGTGCGTGTGTGTGTCACTATGTGTGCGTGGGCATGCGAGTATGTGCGTGCGTGTGTCTGTGTGTGTGACAGACAGAGAGAAAACATGATTCGAATGTTTAGCGTGTTAGTTTGCAAGCGTTCCATAAACGCCGAGAATAGGCACACTGCGGGGGGGTTAAAAGGGAAGTGAAAAACTAACAGAAAGCCATGCTGTTATATTCGTATTACGATGAAATCATAATCGTATTTCACTGCAAATGTTCCGACTGATACCAGACAATCGACTATCAGTCACCCAATACCATGGTACTGACAGTTCCCAAGGGAGACATGAAAAGGCGACACGAGCTATAACTCCAACAATGAACTCTGTTCAAAAAAAAGAAAAACAAGTTTATAACATCTTATGTAGCCATCCTCAGAATGGGACAAATTCGTTAAGGAACCTTGTCCAAAATTCAGGCACCTTTAGTCCTGCAATAGCAATTCATTTGGACATTCGTGAGTGAAGAGAAAACGAGGAGACAGAGACGGAGACAGACAGAGTTAACGACAAATATGGCCAAAGGGGAGGTTCAAGTGGTAGACAGACGAAACGCGCCACCACTCCCCCAAAGAATGCGCGAAGACAGCCGATTTTTGAGACAGGTAACCCAGACTAGTGGGACTGTGAGCAATTTGTATTTCTTACTTCGTGTGGATTCAGGAGAAGATTTCATCTTAACCCCCCCCCCCCCCTCCACACTCACGTCTGCGCCCCCCACCCCCACCTCCCTCATACACACACACACTCTCTCCTCCCCCCCCCCTCCCCCCCCTCGTTTTTAAGATACTCACAGCATGAACCACTTGTGCGGTATGCGCCCCACACACACACAATATAAAGCAATGTGTGTGTGTGTGTGGGGGGGGGGGGGAGGATTACACCTACACAGCTGACGAAAGACAAATCCCATTTCTCCTCGGTAAAAGGGTTATATTAGACAGGCGGATAAGGACAAGAAGGAAGCTATCCCTAGAGCCATCAAATTTATGTCCAGCTTTCCTACGTATACCTCTTTTCTTTCGTCTACTGAATCACGTCACACCACACACCAAAGGCCAAACTAGGACCCGTACATTAGCCTACCGGTCTATTTTTAATGTGTTATTCAAGGTATAAAAGTATTAGGTCTCCATTCCGAAAGGATCCAAGTTATAATGAACAGTATATTTTCGACCCCTGCTGACAGTGGAACCCCTTGATGTTTATTAGTGTTTGGGTAAAGACCAAAGCTTGCTAGAATTCACCACATGTAGGCCGTTAGAGGGTGTGTTTGAATCCTATTTTTGCCGACTCTTCTTCATTCTCAAGCATAATACCATCAACTGAGCCTGACCAAAAACTTCCTTCAAATCACACACACACACACACACACACACACACACACACACACACACACACACACACACACACACACACACACACACACACACAGAGAAACAATCATATACACATCACACACACACACAATCACACACGCAGGCACACATACACCTGACATACACACGCGTACACGCACACACACACCTGACATACACACGCGTACACGCATATATACACCTGACATACACAGCCGCGCACGCACCCACGTGCAAATGAAAATGGCACGCAGACAGTCACACAGACTGCAGGACAAACAAACAAACACTACAAAAAACGATGAAAAATCGTGAAAACTAACCATGCCGGCCTGGCTATGCACTGTTGCACGCTGTATCAGTGTATGTGTTAGTGCAAGACGTCTGACATCTTTCCGGTACAGCTGTAACACACAAACAAAACCTTGACAATTATTACATGCCGCATACCAGTACAAAGAAATACGATATCCTGCCAAATACCGTCTTCGTTCATCTTGATGATTGATGCCAACAAGCTTCCAAGCACCGAACAAGCTGTAAAAACTAAACCCAAACAAGACAAATCTTTTTCTTTAATTTTTCATCGTTTTTGACCGTTTATCTGTTGTTTAAGTGTCGTTTTGTGGCTTGATAAAGGAAATTTCCCCAAAAATGTGCATACTGTGTGTCCGTGTTAAAAGAAATAAGCGTTCGTTTGAAACTTTTTGTGTTTGGATCATGAAATCTAATCTGACAAGCGTCTAAGTCATCATCTCCTTAGAATCCCTTCAATGGTACACAGTGGTGATAACCCACTGGCGCTCAGCCTAAAACTTGCCCGGAAGGAAGGTCAACTTTGCAGCCAAGAGACTGCCCCTCTACGAGAGATCAGCTTTTGAGGGGTACCTTTTGATAGACGTTCATATTCCCACATGTTAAGCAAAGCTCATGTTTTAACCAAAGTGAAAGTCTTAGGGTCCGGGGCGTCTGCCCCTGCCCCCTCCCCTAGTAAGAAAACATGGTGCTTAACGTCCACAGAAACCATAAGGCTTATTAGGGACGGGGAGAAGGTGGGGGGAAGGGGGTGTGGAGGTGGGGGGGGGGGGGGGGGGGGAGAAGGAGATTATATACCTATCGCTACACTGTCACCACCAGAATGACTCCTGCACTCCAGCGATGAGAGCCATTTTAATGTTTCATAATTGTGAGGGACAAAGTCACAAGACAGTGTCCACAGACCACAACTTTTGAAGAGAAAGGAGAGCCGAAGCAGATTCGAACCGAAGTCCCTCTGCTTACCAGCCTAACGCCTTACCGCTAGGCCAAACCGGCTCACCCCCTCCCCTTTTGTAGTATGATTCGAAACTTTGGTTATGCTTAGGACCCGGACCTGTTCACCCCCATCCCTCTGAATGTCTGCGTCAGAGGTCCACGTGCAGCTAGCTCAAGTTAAGATGTGTGCTCTGTGCTCTCTATCTCAGTGTGATCTTGTGCATCGAAAATAAAAGTAGCTCACAGAAGTTTGTCTGTCATAGCTGCATCTATAGTGTGTGCGTGTTTGTTATATCTACAAACCATCACAACATGATATTACGTGGTGCCAATAAAAGCAGCTCATAGAAGTAACACTAACAGTTTGTGTTACCTGCATATAGTGTGTGTGTGTGTGTGTGTGTGTGTGTGTGTGTGTGGTGCGTGCGTGCGTGCGTGCGTGCGTGCGTGCGTGCGTGCGTGCGTGCGTGCGTGCGTGTTTTAGATAGTGTTAGTGTTACTTCGATGAGCTGCTTTTATATCTACAAAGCATCACATCATAATACTACACTCTCAGTGGGTGTGGGTGCGTGCGTGCGTGCGTGCGTGCGTGTTTTATATATACAAAGCATCACATCATAATACAGGGTGTGTGGGTGGGGGGGGGGGGGGTCCCCTGGAAAATATCAATTGGGGATGCAAGACAATACTATACTAAAACAGCGCAAACATTCAGTTACGTAAATCTACACCAGTGTCCTTACGGTGTGTCATCGACCTTGTGCAGTTCATTGTCCTGCAATGAAATTCCCAGTGACGACAAAGACCACATAAAAAGAGGAACTTGCATTGTACCACAGATCCGGTAGCCATTGAACACGGCTCGTTCACAGAAAGTCTGTCCATTCTTTCCCCAGCAAGACTACTTGAAAGCATTTAAAACAGCTCAGTCAAAGACAGCTGGCAACAATCGTCAATAAACAAAAGGACAGTGGTGGAAATAAAAAGCGAAGCAAACGGAAGCCGAAAGGGACTGAAGGCGCATCAGGTGTTGCAAGCAAAGAAACCCAGCCGCTGCAACGCCGGCAGCGAAGGACAACATCAAGCGGGGGCAGGATGGAGTGGTCTCCTTTGATGCCTGCCTCCACCTGTCCTGGCGTTGAGGCAAAGGCGTACAGCCTCCACCTGTCCTGGCGTTGAGGCAAAAGTGCCCAGCCTCCACCTGTCCTGGCGTTGAGGCAAAGGCGCCCAGCCTCCACCTGTCCTCGCGTTGAGGCAAAGGCGCCCAGCCTCCACCTGTCCTGAAGTCGAGGCAAAGGAGCCCAGCACGTCCACCTGACAGACCCACAGACGCGTATTCCAAGGACGAGGTAGATTTTCACCTCACGCACGCATCGTCCCACGTCTCAAAATAATTATCGCCGCGCAAGTCGTCCGTCTGCAGCTAGAGCAAGGTTCCAGTTCTTCTTCTCCTCCTATACACGTTTTTTCAGATACGAAGCACTGTGGTCAATGCTGACTTTAACTCAAACACTGATGAATCTCATCGTCGTACTAGACACAATATAGCAGTTGTTTATTCGGGTACATTAAAATTTTGATCCTGTCCATTCACCTGCATGACACAGCATGGTACTCAGATACCTACGATCTGCCTGATTTGTTTAAGTCTTCCGGTATCTTCAATGGACAGGCAAAGAACATAGCTAACAGATACGTGGTTTAGCTTTCCATCTCATTTTTCATCGTTTTCATTTGTTTAAGTCTTCCATTGTCTTCAATGGACAGGAAAAGAACATAGCTAACAGATACGTGGTTTAGCTTTCCGTCTCATTTTTCATCGTTTTTCTCCGTTTAACTGTTGTTTTAGTGTCGTTTTGTAGCTTGACAAAGGGGATTACCCCGAAAATTTGCAGGTTGTGTTTTGTCCTAATAAATAGCGTTCTTTTGAACCTTTTATGTGTGTGTTTGGAACTTCCATTGTCTTCGTTTGTGCTTCACCAATCTGACATCCACCAGGCAACTGTCTGTCTCAACGGGACTGGTGTAAAAAAGGCACCCATCACCGAGTGCTTGTCAGTGAAACGGTTTGGCCTAGCGGTAAGGCGTTAAGAGGACAGGCGTCTGTTCAAGTCCGCTTCGGCTCTCCTTCTTCTAAACAAAACTGTGCTTAACTCTGCCCCTCACAATTAATGAAACATTAAAACGGCTCTCATCACTGCCCATCTTAATGCAGAAATCATTCAGGTGGTGACAGTGTAGCTTTGGGGTCCCCCCCACCCCCAACCTCCTGTGACCTCGATCCCAGCCAGCACCTCTCCGGAAGCAACTCGGCGTTGAACAAGTCTATCACTCATCATTAGTACTTTTCAACAAGGAGATATCTGCGGCTAAATCTGTACCCCTGGATTATTGCGATGACGACTACTGTTGTTGCTTTTGCTGATGTTGTAATCTTGTTATAACATCAGTGAAACTCGATACACCAAATTGCAGGCCGAACAGCATGAATTCAGAAGCTCGAGAAGAATCTTGGCACAGCAACCGGAGACCAAAAACCAACCACCTCCTGTTGTATATACAGCTTTTCTTTTCCTTCGCATGTTTGTTGTTGGCTTTTTTTCTTCTTCTTTTTTTCTTTTTTTCTTTCTTTCTCCACCGCCTTAACTATGAACATAACAGAATTATTACTATACAGTAACATCATATGCATTGCAGAACAGTAATTAATAATACAACATGACAAAGACGCGGGATGGGAAAAAGCCCGGGGGAGGGGGGGAACTACCATCATCAACATTATGTTGCTTGTGTTTACAATTGTTCAGTTTGGAGGAGTTTGCCGGTTGCTCTCACTGTCAGTTGTGTTCCGAAACTGACGATAGTGTCAGTGGCTGTACAGCAGATCGCCCTGATACAACCGTAATGGTTGACTGGGCGTAAAACACCAACTTACTTACTTACTGTATAGCAGTACTGAATGCGCGCGGCTCATGCTCATCGGGAATTCTAATCAGGCACAGCTGTACGAATGGATAAACTGACCGGTCTTGAATAGTTCAATAATAGTCCCCGAATTTCCCCGCAAAGTCTCTCAGCCCTGTCTGCTCTTAATTGAAACATAACGCCGAATGATTATGACCGGCATTCATTAGCCCCGTCCGGCGGCGCCGCAACGGCTAACGCAGCAAGCACTGCGGCACTGTGTGGGCGTACAGCACGGTATGTGCGTAGTCAGTGCTTGGTCGGTTCGGCCCCCTGATTCAAAACCCATGTGGTTTGTTTCGGGCGTGGGAAAGTTGCCGAGCAATGCGCAGAACTGCTGAGTGAGAGGGGGCAAAAAAGAAACACATGTGTGTTTTACCTGAAAGAACTCGTTATACCGGGTTTCTTCACCTTGATGAAAAGTAATGGAGACAGGCGCTCGATCCCCGAAGCCGGGAAAGTAAGACGCCGCCCTCCGCGAGGCCGGAGTTCAGGCAGGCATTGCCGCGAGCGAAGAGAGAGAGAGAAAAACAAAAACAAAACAAAAAAGTGCGTTGAAATATTGCCGTAGCAAAAAAACACTTCAAATTGTATCAGCTGAACGATGGTTTTGCACCAAAAGATAGAGTATAAAAATGCTGGCACCAGTTGCGGGCTCAATGATGCAATGACGCTGAACTGACAAAGCAAAACACCCCAAAAGCCAATGTCATTCCAGGCACTTCAGTTGCGTCAACGGATGACTAGTCCAGCCGTCTCAAAACCCCCCCCCCCCCCCCCCCCCCAACAGATAGCCTACAGGAGATCAAAATGCCAACTCGAAACACGAAGAACAGACTAATCAGTGTACAGGCGACACGGTCAGCGCTTCTGTGACCCTGAAAATGGGCCGTGGTTTAATCACACACACACACACACACACACACACACACACACACACACACACACACACACACACACACACACACACACACACACACACACACACACACACACACACACACACACACACACACACACACACACACACACACACACACACCACCTCCATCCCAACAGCTAGCCTACAGGAGATCAAAATGCCAACTTAAAACACGAAGAACAGACTAATGCTCAGACGACACAGTCAGCGCTTCTGTAACCATGAAAATGGGCCGTGGTTTAATCACAAACCCACACACACCCACACACCCACACGCACACCACCGCACTCTCCTAGCATCGCTTTCCAGCAGGATGCAGTAAACTAGTGTTTGGAGCCTGCCAGGTGGTGCGGACAAATACGTGAGCACAACAGAGGCTATCGTCGCGGCCGAAAGTTTAAAATCTCTCGCTCTGAACGGTAAATATACAACAAAGCAAAATCTTTGTATTTCAGGTTCTGCCAAATCACACTATGCACACGGTTCTGCAAGTACCACCATGTACATGCTATGGACCATTCAGTCTCAGTCAGCTAGCTAGGTCATGGCAGGTCACGAGGTCAAAAGCGAGGTTGGGGAGTACAAACATGGCGAGAGCGTGTCGAGATTTGGTCCTCTGCACCGCAGCCTATATACACACCTCAGCCTCGCTTTCCATCTCGGCATACTGGTGACCTCACCTCATGAATATTTCTTGGGAATAGTCTATCGTCAGTGCACACAACAATCGCGCTAGTTTTACGGTTGATCACAATCACATCCATTCCAGTGAGTGAAAAAACAACAACACAAATCAGTTTAGGATTGCCATTACTACAAACGTAACATGCACCCTGCATTACATCGGATCTGATGGCTTGTGTTCGCCCTGATACGGCCTTCGCGGTTGACTGCGCGTTTACTATCAAGAATCGATCAACCACAATGTTAACGAAAAAACAACCACCGCGGCACTTTAAATTAACGTGCTGGTTTTATAACATGGATGTAAAATCAAGTTCAAAATCTCACTTTAAATTAGCGTGTACTACTCTGCTGGTTTTATAACACCGATGTAAAATCAAGTCCGAAATCGCACTTTAAATTAACGTGTACTACTCTGCTGGTTTTATAACACGGATGTAAAATCAAGTCCGAAATCGCACTTTAAATTAACGTGTACCACTCTGCTGGTTGTAAAACACGGATGTAAAATCAAGTCCGAAATCGCGAAACTGCGTAGTCATCGTTTTTTCAAAAATTACACAGGCCTACGATGTAACTTAGTCTGATGACGTCCAAGCGATGAACGTTCAAGGCGCTTAAACAAGTTCTCTAAAATCACTTTGCACTGAATCACCCGACACAAGTCGTGTGTACATTGACTGCCTATCACAGCGAAACAAAGACACCGTTGGTTAGGCCCAGGTGTGACAGGCCAGATGTGACAATTCGTATGTGACGCAGCGCAGCTAAGCTTTGGCAGTTGCAAGCAGTTAGTTAGTTAGAAATTTAACTTTAACGGAGTCTTGTAAACCAAACAGGCTCGTCTCTGGGCGAAGAAACACTGCGATAAGTTAAAAATGTCTGATGTCTCAGACTTGACATCAGACATAACGTGTCATTATATATATATATATATATATATATATATATATATATATATATATATATATATATATATATATATATATAAATTTACACTGCAGTGTCTTCATCAACATCAATTCATCCATGACATTTCAAATAAATCCTAACGATTCTTTTAATAAAAAATTTGACATTGCAGTGTCTTCATCAACATACACTGGGGTCACGTGTAACTGATTCTGGCGTCATAGCCATTTACTTAGTTCTTGGATTTTAGCGTGCCTTCAATCGCACATATTATGATCAGTCCATGAATGGAGCTGCAAAGTTATATGGAATGACACATTAGCCAGACAACAAGGAAAGAAAAGGAGAGAGAGAAAAAGCAAACTATATTCATTTCTGTTTTTCTTCTTCTTTCTGACGTTCTAACATCCCAAGATGAAGTTTTTATTTTGTTTAGTTTTTGTACTGTATGACAAGAATAAAGATTTCTTTGACTGAGTGACTTACAAAAACACCGTTTGTTCAGTAAGAGTGACATATCCAGTCCAATCATGACGATAATATAGCCAGATAGCCATGACATTTCAAATAAATCATAACTTCTTTTTTTTTTACATTGCAGTGTCTTCATCAATATACACTGGGGTCACGTGTTACTGGTTCTGGCGTCATAAATAGTATTTATAGTCTTTGGCAGAACAAAACCGACAGTTGAACTTCTCGCAACAGAAAAAGTAAAATAAAGACAACTTCGCAGAACTTCTCCGTTCATCGACAATGACACACCGGCATCCAGCAACACATGACGTTTATTCCTCTCTTTTTTCTCTTTTTCTTCTTCTTCTTCTCTCTCTCTCTCTCTCTCTCTCTCTCTCTCTCTCTCTCTCTCTCTCTCTCTCTCTCTCTCTCTCTTTTCCTTTTCTTCCTTCCTTCAGATTTTAAGAATGTGGACATATACACCAAGCATACACATAAATACAAAGTTAATATGTACAGGCTATACAATGGTGTCAAAAAAACAGCAACAAACAAATAGTAAGCTACACTCACAACGACAACAAAAACAAAACAAACAAAACAAACAAAAAAGTAAAAGATAAACCAGGCACAACAACAGGGGTGAAGGAATGGGACAGTAACAACAGCAGTAATGATGTGTAAAAAGGGGAGAAGGACCGGGACAGTAACAACAGCAGTAATGACATGTAAAAAGGGGAGAAGGAATGGTACAGTAACAACAGCAGTAATGACGTGTAAAAAGAGGAGAAGGAATGGGACAGTAACTACAGCAGTAATGACGTGTAAAAAGGGGAGAAGGAATGGGACAGTAACAACAGCAGTAATGACGTGTAAAAAGAGGAGAAGGAATGGGACAGTAACAACAGCAGTAATGACATGTAAAAAGAGGAGAAGGACTGGGACAGTAACAACAGCAGTAATGACGTGTAAAAAGGGGAGAAGGAATGGGACAGTAACAACAGCAGTAATGACGTGTAAAAAGGGGAGAAGGACCGGGACAGTAACAACAGCAGTAATGACATGTAAAAAGGGGAGAAGGAATGGTACAGTAACAACAGCAGTAATGACGTGTAAAAAGAGGAGAAGGAATGGGACAGTAACTACAGCAGTAACGACGTGTAAAAAGGGGAGAAGGAATGGGACAGTAACAACAGCAGTAATGACGTGTAAAAAGAGGAGAAGGAATGGGACAGTAACAACAGCAGTAATGACATGTAAAAAGAGGAGAAGGACTGGGACAGTAACAACAGCAGTAATGACGTGTAAAAAGGGGAGAAGGAATGGGACAGTAACAACAGCAGTAATGACGTGTAAAAAGGGGAGAAGGAATGGGACAGTAACAACAGCAGTAATGACGTGTAAAATGAGGAGAAGGAACGCGACAGTAACAACAGCAGTAATGACGTGTAAAATGAGGAGAAGGAACGCGACAGTAACAACAGCAGTAATGACATGTAAAAAGGGGAAAAGGAACGGGACAGTAACAACAGCAGCGAGTGGGGGACAGAGGAGAGAGAGAGGCAAAGGGCGTGGAAGGGGGGGGGGAGAAAGAGATACATAGTAGTCGTGGTACTTGACGTAGGAGCACCAGAGTATTACATGTTAATTGGCATCCGTAACTATGTAGACATGTGAGGATGTAGATATGGTCATACAATCAAATCTAGCCATCGTTCTGAACAAAGAACATACTGATTATAACAAAGCCATTTTGACCGAAATGAGGCATGCTCCGTGCTGACATATGATAAATATTCTTCTGTTTTATGCTTTGTTGCCAATTATTTTTGAAATACATGAAAAAGCGTGACGTTTAGTTTCTGACGGACAACTGCAAGTTCTTCCAAATTCTGTTAACGCCCATGTCATCGACCGCTCGTTCATACGTGTTAACCCCTTCCCTGCCTGTATTACCTCATATGACGTCCATGGTGAAGCGTTTCCCACTTGCTAAAAAGACATCACGGGACGCCCTGCTCGAACTCCGGCTGTTCGTGCATGCTCATGAGAGGCCAATTTAGGTTCTAGAAAATGAATGTTTCTAGCTCTCTGCACGACTCTTTTGGGAAGAGATTGAAACCGCTGCACACAATAAATGTAGTATTATTTTATTAGCGATAAGCGACACTAAGTGGATTTGCATCTCAATAAGGAAACGCCAACATGTGGGCACACTTCAAAATCAGCATATTATTTCCGCAGAGTTATCGCTTCCCTTCGCCACAGTAGACACCTTCCTGTTGCCCGACGGGATTCTCGGGAAAGGGAAAATGACGACGGAAGGTTGGATGAGATGAAGGAGGCCGGCAGCATTTCAGATCCGATCCTCTGTAGTCAAGAACAGTGACGATGATGGACAGACATCAAGTACATTTGCAGCTTAAGTTTCAACCGCGGGAGACTGCTTGCTACTTCGCCTTTCACTTTTGCTGATATGAAATCTGCTGGCGGGGGGCTGAGGGGTGGGGTTGGGGGGGGGGGGGGCGTTGGGGTGTGGGGAGCGTGGGAGAGTGTGTACACTGCTGTTGCTGGACACACATATAACACACAATAGGGTGGCTGTAATGTCTGACGCTGCAACTTAAGCTCGACACCAGATCCAACCGAGCAAACAATTTCAGCGAACGCTCAACGCGTAACATTTACGCCTACATTCCTGGCCGACCGCTCTCACACAAACACAGGGCAATAATAGGCAAACAGTGCGTGCACCTTATGACACCTGGTGACAGGAATTACTGCACGAGTCAAAAGGAATGGAAAGCACGGAACTCTGGCGAGCGAGCTAAGTGGGCCTGGATAGAGACCCCGCTGCGGGGAACCAGTGATATTTGTGAGCCGGTTTGGCACAGCGGTAAAGCGTTAGGCTGGTGAGTAGAAGGACCTCGGTTCCATACCGTTTCGGCATTCCTTTCTCTTCAAAAAGGTTTTGGTTTGTGGACACTGTCTCGTGACTTTGTCCCTCACAATTCATGAAACATTAAAATGGCTCTCATCGCTGTCCATCCTAATGCATGAGTCATTCAGGTGGTGACAGTGTAGCGATAGGTATATAATCTCCCCCCCCCCCCCCCCCCCGGCCTTAATAAGCCTTGTGGTTTCTGTGGATGTTAAGCACCATGTTTACTTACTTTACATAGCCAGTGATAATTTTGTTGAAATAGACAAACGTACTACAAATAAAGAACCAGTATCTTCTCTTTTGTACGCCTGTCATTCACTGTCGTGGTGCTCGATCTGACAGTGTCCACCATTAGAGAGAGAGCGGGGGGAGAGGAGGGGGGGGGGGGGGGGAGAGAGAGAGAGAAGGATAAAAGATATAATCTTGGGATACTTTAAAACGTTGGTCAATGTTTTTCTTTTGAGAATGTCTGTCACCATGCTAATGCAAACGCGCCGAGACAGAGAGAGATGGAAGAGAAGAGAGAAACAAAGAGTGAGACAGAGAGAGAGAAGGATAAAAGATATAAACGGTGCTTAGAAACGATGGTCAGTGCTTTTCTTTCGATAATGTCAACAAGCTAATGCAAACGAGCCGAGAGAGAGAGAGAGACAGAGAGACAGAGACAGAGACAGACAGAGACAGACAGAGACAGACAGAGACAGACAGACAGACAGACGGAGACAGACAGACAAAGACACTGAGACAGACAGGGAAAGAGAAAGACAGACAGAGAGACAGGGGAAGACACACAGAGAGACAGACAGACAGACAGACAGACAGGGAAAGACAGAGACAGAGAGAGACAGACGGAGAGAGACAGACAGAGAAGGATAAAAGATATAATCTTGGGTTGCTTAGAAACTGTGGTCAGTGCTTTTCTTTTGAGAATGTCTGTCAACATGCTAATTATGCAAATGTGCCGGCAAAGTTCACCTTGGCGCTGTAATGACAGTCCCGCTGGCAGAGTTCGCGCTGACGCTAATGGCAAATAGTCTCTTCGCTCGGGTGGCTCCACTCAGCCCCACCGCTCGGACGAAGAATGAGACATTCTGCTGTCAGGGACCAGTGAAGATGCGAGCGTTGCTAATAGATGACATGTCTTACTATTATACATTTGTAGGCCAGTAGGTCACAACTTGGCCAACACATCGAGTTCTACCACATATTAATTATTTCACATCCGTGTTGCAGCTACTAGATAGTGCAAGCGTGACTGCATGCTCAGTCCGACCATGGCCTAGTGTCACATTTGCTTACCCGGCTACGGCGTGAATAATAATAAATTTTATCAGCTGTGAATCCACTGTCGACGTGCCGCCTACTGCAACACAATTCTGGCTATTGATCTTGTGGGTAACTTTCAATCTCGCATTTACGCTAGTACGGAAGGCGTTTCGTTTAGCGTGAGGACAAACACCCGCGTCGTCTTCAGTTTTTATCCCAAGCCCCATAAATGTTTTACACAGGTACCCTTGCCCTGCACCCCCACCCCCACACACAAAAAAGGCTCCTATTAGAAATCTGGTCAAAGCAAATCAGTCAGAACTAAACAATTGCACTGGCTCAGACGACTCGAGAGGGGCCCGGCAAACAAACGCACGCACACACACACACACACACACACACACACACACACACACACACACACACACACACACACACACACACACACATAGCGGTGAAGTTCTTGACAAGAGTCTCAGGGACCTATAAACACGACTTAGTGTAAGACTATAGTATAAGAGTGACTTTGTTCTCTCTTGTTCTCTTTTTTTTCTTCTCTTTTTTCTTTTTTCTTCTTTTTTTTTTTTTTTTTGGATGTAGTTTGCCTGTGTTGTGAGAAGAGAAACGGCGCTTCCAGCCTCTCACTCAGTTTGCACCTTGAGACTTCCCAAGGCGAAAAGGCAAAGGTGAAGTGGCAAACCAACCACACACAAACCGACCACAAAACATAAAACGGCCAATTGAACAAACTGGAAAAATGTCCGCGCCCGTTCACTTCAGAAGGTACACACGAAACTCCTACAGACCTGGTCAGCAAGGAAAACGTTACCGTAAAAACGGTATCAAGCGTGAAATTTCTCCAGGTCAAAGGGGAAGATATACTTTGAAGCGACCCTAAAAGCAAGAGAGAGAGAAAGGCAATGTGGTCAGAAAAAGTCATGCGTGAAATATCATTCAGTTGCCAGCAGCTGGGCACAACTGGCAACGGGCAGACAGTGGCTGCTCGGGTTACCCTTTTACTTTGCTCAAGAATCTATTACAAACAAGCCGAGTTTTGTGAGTCGTAAAAAAACTCATAGTTCAGGAGCTGTGTGAGAGTCGAGGCGGCCGTCCTGGGCTGTCCGTCCTAACGAGCCTTATGGTTTCCGTGGACGTAAAGCAATATTGAACCATGCTCACGCATTGGTCTCAGCTTGTCCCTAATATGTCAACCGACATCCGAGGACAATAAGCAACGCCGGAAGGAAGGAAGCGTCGTAAAAGTTGCTGTGATGAAACGCAGAACCAAAATATATCAACTACGGGCAGTACGCTGCAGAAATGTCATTACGTACAGCGTTCGCCTTTCAATACTGATCTGTCCTTTGTGGGGCTGGGGTGGGGAAGGAGGATGCTGGTAACTGGTAGTTAAGTAACCCGCCCCCCCCCCCCCCCCCCCCCCCACCCACCACCACCACTACCACCATTGTTTTTAGGTAAGTTTGCACAATTCATCCAAATCGTGTCGGTTGACAGTTTTTCAAACCGGAACAGTTTCATTATACATATCAATATCAAAAGACAGTGTGGCAGTGACATTTTACCGTGCCCGTAGTGTGTTTGTACAAACTAAACCTCGTTTCCGAGCGTAACTAGACTACACCTATTTCATCAGTTTTTGTTCTTGATCAAGAGCCGGGAGCGCACAGTTCACCCACGCCTTTCTTTTCACTAAATCATTATTCAGCGTTTAGGCAAACCCATCAAATAATGGTTGGTTTAGCTCGGTCTACAAGTACAGTCACCGTCTACACACATACGTTCGGAAGAAGCAGCTCTTTCCGGGTTAAGGACAGGAACAAAATCTGCTTCCTTCTAACCGGCTGAAAGCCTCTCTGTTCCAGCTGGCTTCCAAGCCAACAGCCCCACAGACAACAGCCCCTTCTTCCTGTGTGCAATACTTTGTTTGCTACACATTTCTGCAAAGTCGTGTGGCTCCTTTCCCGTACGTGTTCCAAGACTAGCTCAGCGACTACAAGCCGACAATGACCGCATCTTGGCTGTGGAACACAATGCTCGCTGCTTTACAGTGGAATACAGTATCAGCACACACAAACAAGTCTCCATTCACCTCAAAAGAAAGACGAAGCCTGAAGAGGACGAGAACGGCAGCCTAGCATCTAAGCTGACGGGGGAGAATGAAAGATGACTGCACTTGAGGAAGGAATAGCAACCCGCCACACTTTGACAGTGTCGAGCTTGGACTTTCAACTAACAGCTGAAAGGCCATAGGTCTTCCCAAGTGGGCCCACAGTACACATCGTACCAGCCGTTGAGGAGGAAGTGCGGGGATGGGGAGGGGTGGGGGGGAGGGAATGGTGGTGGTTGGGGGGGGGGGGGGGGGGAAAAAACAAAACACCGGGAGTAAGTAACAAGCCACTACGATTAATACTTCGGTACAACAGTTACAACTAAACTGACTTACTCGCCGCACCAACGTAGTTCTGGTCAGTCGTAAATATTCTGTCTGTGTCTGCCTCCAGTTTCTGTCAGTTCCTCTGGTCACTTCAGCCAAGCCATTTCTGCTCTAAAAGCACTTGAACATATCCCAGTAACAACCCAAAGCGCTGCGTTTGTCAGATTTGGGTAGTTACCAATATGTCTGGGTCAAGAATTCAAAGGATGTCATGAAGAAAAGAAAAACAATCGACAGGAACCCAGTCTGGAATGGTACACCAGAATATAAAGAGTGGGACAAAAGATTTCAACAGTACAGAAAATGTTAGACAAACTGCCATTTTCGAGGTATTAAACCCTATGACCTTGAAGATATCAGAACTTCTTACTGTAATAAAGTACCAGCACACTATGTTTAGCTGGAAAAAGGTTCAACTGTCGAGGATTCAAAGCCTCTGACTTCACCTTCTTGACAACAAATCGCATTACTCGAGGTCTGTTTGTGCGTACATCAGCATACTAAGTTTGGCGTGAAGATACGAGATAAAGAATCAATCTCGAAGATTCCAGCCTTGTGACCTTGAAGATCTCAATTCAAATTTGTGTATGACATACCTGATATCAGGTTTCTAAGTAGACGTTAGAAGATGACTGAAACACACTCAGGTAGGATATGAGCCACCACTATCATCTTGACCCTGAAGATAGTGACAATCCAAAGCTTTTGTACCACAATGCCAAGTTTGGTTGCAAAAGGCTTAGCAGTTCAAAATATATAGGACAGTAATCTTTAGAGGTCGTAGTAGTAGTAACTTGGATTTTAACATCCTGTCCACCGCGTATCACGAGCAAAACACTGTTATCACTCAGTCAGTGCACACTGAAAGCTCTTCTCAAATCTCATACTATACTCAAGCCAGATCAACAAACTCAGTCTAGACACAAACACAGCTCGAAAAATCCAACAACAGACCCGAAGGATTACACTCCCAAATCAAACAATAGGAACACGAATGACCCTAGAGCCCCGACTACGGATCGCGCGCGCGTGTGTGTGTGTGTGTGTGTGTGTGAGTGTGTGTGTGTGTGTGTGTGTGTGTGTGTGTGTGTGTGTGTGTGTGTGTGTGTGTGTGTGTGTGTGTGTGTGTGTGTGTGTGTGTGTGGTGTGTGTGTGTGGGGGTGTGGGGGGGGGGGGGGGGCGTGCGTGCGTATTCATCTCTTTCTTTCGACATTCAAAAATTTGCTAAAATAATCGAGTAAATTACTGCATCTTGTTTTTTGTTTTTTCGTTCCGAGTAACCCAACACCTCCCATACTGACACAATATCATGCGCCTGGCATACAGAACAGACGTCCCCCTGCAAACCCCGCCCCCACCCCCGAAAAAAAGCCTCAACTTTTTCAGCCATAGCCTTCGTGACCTCTTCATACACTGCAGGTGATGGTGCTGCGGCAGGTGTTAACGTGGCTCCAATAACGTTGCAGACAGCGGCGTGGTTACTACACACACCTGAGCTCAGTTCACAGGTACTGTCAGGCGCTAACGTGCCCTTTTGCAGGGAGGATGGGAACATAAGCTGCCTCGGCGACAATGCTGACATTTGCAACAAGTCCACAGGACGTTGCTTTGCTACCTCAGCCCGAGTCTCCCCGCCCATCCCCGCCCTGCCCGCCTCCCCCCACCTCCACTGCCCCTACTTTTTTGTCCCCTAACTACCCCCCTCCACTCCCTCCCCATCCCCCTACTTTTTTCTCCCCTTCCTACTCCCCAACACCCCGTACCAACCACCGTGTTCCCTATTTCTACAAGTCTTTTGTCCTCAATATCTGTGTGCTTTGAAGACATAGAAAATGGACCCAACAAACACCAGTACTAGTAGCCGTAGTGGTCGTAGCTGTAGCGGAATCAGCAGCAGCAGTTTTGTTACTGTGGCTGCAGTTCTAGTATGCAGTCACAGTAGTCTTAGTCTAGTGGAAGGAAGATGTTCACCTTACAGAAATGTATTACAAACGAACGAACGCCATTAATCAGACAATTACCCGCCACCCATTTCCTCCACCGTGTTAAGTACACCTTGCATTACAATTTCGTTCTGTGTCAATCTTTGGGTCGATGAGCATGAGCAACTCTGCACGAGTAGTAAACAGTTATATTTCGAGAAGAAAGTAAAAACAAAAACAAAAATCGAAAAAAAAACTTTGTTTTTATTATTATTTTTTAAATCGTCTGTCGTCACTGACAGAAGCTTGAGCACCAAAGTAGATCAGCTACAACAAAGATCCATTTTAAGCACAGAGAAAAGAAAAGAAACCCTCAAGTTGTACGACGTAAGCAACTACAAGAAAACCGAGGATCAGGTTTCACTCCACAGGCCGCTAAATGAGGAAAACCGATAGAAAAAGACGACTGCCGCTGAGAGTAGCTACGTGCGTAGAGTATCATGGTCGCAAGGTGACGCAAATACGGCACGTGCGGCAAGCTGTAACGAGGAGTATTTTATTGTGGCACTACACGAGATAGCTTCACGCTTGTGACCTTTCTCGTGCCGTTTGATTGGTATTGACGGAAACAATACAGATGTCTGGTGACATACGCAAATACTCGACTTACCTCGTGAACAATGCTGGCAGAACAAAAAACAAATTAATCACAGTAGAAAAGAAGGATGGCAGCAACATCAGATAATTAGGAGAAAAGAAGAAGGGAGCGAGAAGGCTGCAAGCCAAGGTCAAAGGAGTAGTTGAGTTGTTTGCCTTCGCTGGAAAAACAAAACAAAAAAACTTATCGATGGCTTGAGGCATTTATTCTGAGTATGTCGTCAATTTTGCGGTTCAAAAAGAAAATTCCGGACCACTGGTTTCGGGCAGCCTTGTACCTATTCTCGCCAGAACACGCACACCCCAAAAGCTTGACAGTGGCAAGAGTTCGGAAGGAATGCAGCCCATGCAAAGGCTGGTGGCAAACGTCCACATGCCGCGCACATCCGCCATCCTGGCCACCACACGCGCCTTGCGACCTTCCATTGCTTTTTGCCCACAGTGGGAGTCACGAGCACAACGGATTTGAGCATCCCATGGCGCTACACAGCTGCATCTGCTGCATTGAAGATTCAGAGCATGTCGAAGTTCAATGTGTTTTTAATCAACAGAAACAAGACACCCGAAGCAATTAAATTTTCACCATCAGTACATAAATATACTCATGGTGTGTGTTGCTCATCAGTTAACTCGCGTATGTCTAGAAACAAAACCACAAACACGCACGCACGCACGCACGCACGCACGCACGCACGCGCGCGCACACACACACACACACACACACACACACACACACACACACACACACACACACACACACACACACACACACACACATCACGGAGAAGATCACAATACGACTGAGCCAAGTTGTAATAAACCAGTTCCTTAATATTTCTGTTACACGATACGCGTCTCGCTGAAACGGAGCCTGTGTGGAACATTAAATGATGTCATAGAAGCCAGGTGATTTAACCGACTTTGTTATGTTCTAGATTTCTGCAGTGCCTGCATACCAGATGACTTAGTACTGCCAAGCATAGGACAGTATAATATGTGATGTTGTGTGCTACTGTGACTGAGCGCAATCATAAAATAATTTGGTTTTCTGCAGGCAAAAATGTCTGCTCGCACAAACTGCAATAGTTCGTTGCAAACACACCCGACTCATCTGTTTCTTGGTCATACCAAGCAGACAAGAGACATCATTTTCAGTAACCGAGTGTTTGTTTTGAACTGCACGTTGCAGGGGCAAATATTGGACACACTTATCTGGGGGAAAACAACAAAACTACAGTACCCATACCAGCTTACACAGTGGTTTGTTGTTCTTCTGTTTGCAGTTTTATACTTGTAAAGAGTAACACAATCAAATCACAAAAATATCACGATAAAACTGTTCTCCCCCCCCCCCCCCGAAAGGAGCTGGGAATGTCTGATGTTACCCTCTTGTTTGGAATCTCGGGGCTGTCATTTGATCCCCCTTTCATCTCTCCTCTCTTGTTATTCTAACTAGTTTTCGCATTGCTTTTTCTGTCTTGTCATTTTGCTGCTAATGGTCCGTCCTCTTGACTTTCTTCCAGAAAATTCTCCGATAATTTTCGTTAAGAGATCTAAGGCACTTTTTGTGTGGCTCTTGTTAAGCAACTAGGAAACCATCTGTATGGTATGTACGAGCAGCTTCCTGCCATATGGCACTGGCATTTGCTATTATGCTTTTCTTTTCTTTCTTTTTTTCTTTTTCCTTCTATTTAACTAGTTTCCGCGCACTCATTAAAATGTGTTTCTTTAATCTCATACCGATATATCAGACTGAATTGTCGACGATACCAGCATTTCTCTCTCTCTCTCTCTCTCTCTCTCTCTCTCTCTCTCTCTCTCTCTCTCTCTCTCTCTCTCTCTCTCTCTATCTATCTATCTCTTTCTCTCCACCAGCCAGTAAGTAAACATGGTGCTTAACGTCCACAGAAACCAAAAGGCTTATTAGGGACGGTGAGAAGGGGGGGAAGGCGGTATGGAGGTGGGGGGAGAGGGAGATTATATACCTATCGCTACACTGTCACCACCAGAATGATTCCTGCATTAAGATGGGCAGCCATTTTAATGGAGAGCCATTTTAATGTTTCAGTAGGAAGTGATGGACAGAGTCACAGGACAGTGTCCACAAACCATAACCTTTCTGAAGAAAAAGGAGAGCCGAAGCGGTATCGAACAGAGGTCCTTCCGCTTACCAACTTAACGCCTTACCGCTAGGCCAAACCGGCTCACTTCTCCACCAGCTGCTGGAGATCAGGATATTATATATATATATATATATATATATATATATATATATATATATATATATATATATATATATAATTATATACGAAGAGTTGTCGATCGTGGTAGCATAATCAACAACTCTTGAAAGATTCCGTCCCCTGTGCTCCAAATTTAAATACTTTAGGAGTTTAGGGGAAAATCAGTGCATCCTCGAGAGAATCGAACTCTGGATCACTGACACCAGTGACGGACTCGGAACAAACTCAGCTACCGGCCGCCAGACTTCTTCTTTCATGGTGCCTTACGTTCACAGAAACCGTATGGCTTATTAGGGACTGAAAAACTCCCAACTAGTTGACCCACATGCTGCAAAAAAGAAAGAAAATAAAAAAAGAAGAAAAAGAAAAGCCTCACCAAACGGCAGCAAGCCGTTGAGTGTCAATAGCAAAATAACAGCGCCATAGAATGGTTGAAATGAATAGATCATTGGCTTTAACGCGCCGTCAACCATCTAGGTCACATCAGGGTGGAGTCGTTGACGGTTTAACAACTGCTAATACAAGCTAATAAAAGGCCCCAGTTTTTCGTTAGGCCCTGCCCTATAAAAAAAGAAGAAGAAAAGTATAATACCGACGATTCAAACTCTATATAAAAGGCAGCACGTCAAAGCCTCGACAATTTTACGTCGAGTGCTATAAACAATACCCGAATGTACTGGCAGAAAAATCAACTGGTTTATGGTAGTCATTAATCGGAAGAAGAAAAAAAAAAAGAGAGAAGTAGACGGCACTATTGTATGACCCTGTCAACACCTACACGAAAACTTCATGCGTTTTTCTTGCGCGTAGCGAAGTCATTGAATCAGTTTCGTACGATTTCAGTGTTTATGATGCCTTGCAGCTGGCAACCACAGAAATTGTTTCATGCATGCATGTATACACGTACAAGTTCGGTCCCTACATATGTATGGATGATATTGTGAGACGATTCAAAGCACTCAAGAGAATTTTAAACACACACACACACACACACACACACACACACACACACACACACACACACACACACACAAACCGAATCATCTCTCTCTCTCTCTCTCCCTCTCTCTCTCTCTCTCTCTCTCTCTCTCTCTCTCTCTCTCTTTTGTTTCTTTTCACACACACACACACACACACACACACACACACACGACTTCAACAATATGAATAACTTCAGACTTACTACAGGTACGCAGCATATGGCAATTAGTTGTTGCTGGTTATTTATTATATTAACACCCGACGCAAGATAACAAGTACCTAACGCCGCTTAGTTTACGCCGCCTCATTAATTTGACTGCTTACGAAATGGCCCCTGTATATTTGTCTGAGAAGGAAGGCTGACGGGCGAAATACAGACGAACGAGACTTTGGAGAAAAACAAATAAACAACTGAAGGTAAAGACAAACATGCCACACACAATGACTCACGCTATACACATGAGTGGATTTTAATATAATACATGTAGCGTACTACAGTTCATGAATATACCATATACATATCGGTATCCAGTCTAAACAGTATACCGTTAAAAGAACCACGTCTTTGTACTGAAAGCTCACAAACTGTGTAACGGAAGCCTCGCAAATTCTTTCCCAGTCATATCGAATGGGGTGTAGGTTTACAACCTCAGAAAGGGGCAACGGTAGATATCGTGAACAAAGAGGCAGGGGATGTTCTTTTATCCTATCCCCAAGATCTGCATCTCTTGCTGCCTTCAAGCAGACATTATTTCAAGTCACTGCCGCCATGTCCAACACATTTTTTGCCGACAACGCAGTAACGCACATGAGAATTTTGGCTCGCCTTTCAGTTCACAAATCACCCTTATTCGTGTGTCTTCACCACTTCAATGTCGGACTCTAAATAAACGAATAAGCACCATAAAAATGCCTCAACAGCAAAGGATCATATTCCTAAAATATCACAATGGAAAGAACGGGACGTTTTCTGTGACGCGCAGCGGGTGACCCGTACCCACGGTATGTCAGGAGCATACAGGACGGGACACAAGTACCGAAGCAATGGCCAGGGCTTGGTCTTTATGATTTATCCTATCCCCAAGATCTGTACCTCGTGCTGCCTTCAAGCGTAGACCTACGCAGATCTGTTCTTTCAGATCTGCTCTTTCAAAGGTCTTGTCCGTCACAAATCTACGTCATGTACGTGTGTCATTGAACAGCCATGAAAGAACCGACTCAGTGGTTGACCGACAGATTCCTTGTTATTGGATTGGTCATGCGCGTGTGTCATTGAACAGCCATGAAAGAACCGACTGGTTGACCGACAGATTCCTTGTTATTGGATTGGTCATACGCGTGTGTCATTGAACAGCCACGAAAGAACCGACTGGTTGACCGAGAGATTCCTTGTTATTGGACTGGTTAGATGATCTGAACGAATGAATGACACAGGATTAAACGGATGATTACCAAATGGTTAGCTGGGCGTGAAGCTTAATTAATCGCTTCATTACCTGAGTGTTGATTGATTAAATATTTGACGATTTAAAGCATCGGTCAGCTGACACACAGAGCGCTTAATCGAATGAAGATATGAGTGAAGAGTTGGTCCAGTGCTTAATGAAACCCAAGGCCCAACGTTAAAGGCGCCACACACCATAAAGAAGGAATAATGCCTCCTCAAGTAGTCCGCGCCATACCATCTCAAACATCAAAAGTAGCCTACGCACAGAAAACTGTACACTACAGTAAAACAGACAGCTCCGATGCAGGGCTGATGAACGTAATTCGTATGCAACTGTATACCTGGGAGATCTGATGGAAGGCTGATATTAGATACGCATCCACGACGCTTTACAAATTCTTCTTCACTCAACAGCCTCTCAAAACGGTGAGTAGCGGTATACTAGAACTATATGGCAGAGATGTGAGACCGATTACAGACAATTGCTGCACACCTGGGGAGTCCTGGCACCACACCGCCACTCTACAGTACAGGCGCTTGAAACTATAAATGCTGCCCTCCCGAAATCCACTGACATTCGAAAACGTATGGTAGCAGTTTTAACGCAGTTTATTCAGCAAAGATATCAAACGCGCCTTCTCAGGAGTGATCACTGCGCCGTAATATGCAGTCACAAACTCCAAGCACTGGTCTAGCCGACGACATTCTTTGAGGAAGGTGCCGGAAAGCGAGGCTCGGAGTGTGATGCAGCCATTGTTTCATGGAAAGAAAGTTGTATTAGCCACACGGTTTCGTTCGCACCAATAAAGCACATAAGACTGACCTGACGTGGCTGAGCATTCAACGTACTGCCCGAGGCAACAAACATCAACATAAATAACTGGAAAATAGGAATTCTTCCCCCCCCCCCCCCCCCCCCCCCACCCACCCACCCTTTGATATTAGTGGTATCTAAACAAAAATCTTGGGGGGAAAAAAACAACGTTCGTCAACTCAAAATAACCGAAATAACTCATGAATTTGCAACCGACAACATAATAATGGATTTTATTTCGGTAGCATAAACTGCAGCTAGGCTACGCTTCTGATTCAAGCGTCAAAACTGGCAACATTATAATGTATGATGTATTACCAGTTAGTGTTTATTTGTACATTTTCCTTTTTGCTTTTGTTACAATGTTTACTTTTGTACATGTTTATACATATAGTTTGTGGAGCGCGACGTGCCCGTAGCAGATGGTGGGCTGTACAAATCTCCTTTACTGAGTAATATCAGCTATGGCTGAAGTGTTGCTTTACGTCCACAAAAACCGTAGGTTTATTAGGGACGGGAGCCTAGGACGTCCACCTCGACTTTCACACAGCTCCTGAGCTCTGGGATCAGCTATCTGCGCGAGGCAGTTTATATAGTAGCTCAACACTGAACCAAGCAGCATTGTGATGTGCCGGGGATGGAGCTGTCTGAAAGCAGTGCTGAACAAGACGAAGGACGTGGTGATAAAAAGGCCGCGTCCAGGTAACAACAGACAGATCACAACGAAGCGCAATGCAGATCCCAAGGATATCAAGGTCTCGAGGTAAAAGTAAACGTGGTGCTTAACGTCCACAGAAACCATAAGGCTTATTAGGGACGGGGAGAAGGGAGGGAAAGGGGTATGGAGGTGGGGGGAGAGGGAGATTATATACCTATCGCTACTGACACTGTCACCACCAGAATGACTTCTGCATTAAGGTGGGCAGCGATGAGAGCCATTTTAATGTTTCATATTTGTGAGGAACAAAGTCACAAGACAGTATCCACAGACCATGGGCCTATATATACTTAGGTCCATGGCCCAGACAGGCTTTGAGGCGAAGGGCCGGCAATTTCCACTCGGTGCTTGCCATGCTCTTCCTTCGTAGTGTTCTCGGGCACCTGTGTATCAGGCCAGGTTGGCAAAAACAGCAAATGTCTCTGGCAGGGAGCGGATTGGAGGCTATATCTGTCCCAGACAAGGTAGAAGCGTGAGAAACTTGCAGGAGTGATGGCCCAGGATTGCGCTGTTGATCATTAACTTCCAGTTTCCCACCTGCCAGCCAGCATCACGCCTCACCAGGAAGGCACTGTTTTTTTTTCTCCTGCCCGCCCCTTAACATCAAGTCTCATCCCGCTATCCCACCTAGCCCATCTGGGGTGGCAGGGGGGAATAGCAAGGGTGGGGGGGTGGGGGGGGGGGGGGTATCCCATGTTTGTGTACACCAGAAAAACAGGTAACGTCTGTTCTGTGTTTATCACAGCCACTGAAAAATTACTCCGCTAATCACCTTTTCCAACACCGGCAATTGAAAAACTAGTGCTCAGAGTCAATGCCCAACATCACAAATAATTGTACGTATGTCACCACATTGTAAGCTCTGTTCATCTTTGAAACATATCATTTCTGCGTATAAATTTCAGCTCGTTGACTTAAATCTTCATCTTTCTCGTAACATACACAGTTCTCTAAGATCCGATTGTTTAAACATGGTGACTGTAGGAAGAAGAAGAAACATCACATTTTTCTCTTATACCACTAACGTTAGATCAGATAAACACTGCAAGAGCATCAGATCTGTACATTACTCCTATCAGAGTTCTTTATAAATGATAATGTCAACTTGTTCTGAACTCATTTTCTCACACAGTTACATACCACTTTACTTACAAGCATCAACTCAGTTACTAGTACGATACTATCCCTAACTTGCATCTTGAATTACAAATACTCGAGACTGAACTTTCGGCCCCACAAGCTCGTCGCCGTAACGTGTTAAAAACTGTCGACGACACCTCAGTCTTTCCGCGCATGTAGTCCATGCTCCCCGACACTGGCCATCCACGCACGCATACCCGAATATCTGCATTCCACGCATACCCAAATGTCTGTAATCCATGCATACCCAAATGTTCGACATCACGTTTTACACTCACATTATTGGTTAGATGAGTAACATACCAGCATCTATACACTACTCAGTCTAAGTAACTATAGACAAAGATCATTTGGCAACCCGGGGTTTATCTCGAATACCTGTACACTAGCGTAGTGCCATTTTAAATTTATATAAGCAACCACTACAAATGCTAATGGCTGATTTATCATTATTGAAACTGACCTTGTCTGGAGTTCTTGTACTGGAATGGAAGGCAGGGTGGATGAGAAGAATCGATGTTATGAATTAGTATGATTAAATTTTGGTTTCAATAAAAATCTGTTTTCCCAGTCAATGTTTACGACAATTAAAAGTTGAATGTTAGTTAGCATGGGCAAGTCAAGTATCTGCCGCTGTCAGAATCACATAAAAAGTAGAGAAAAAGAAGTGGTCACAGCTTAAGTCTGAAAGTCAGCGCTTAAAGTCTTCCAACAACTTGAAATCATTAATAATAAAGATGATTTCTATCTTTCACTTTTAAAAGCTGCTGAGACATAATAATGCTATCGATAGTTTCTGGCAGAATAAACTGGTTACAGTGTAACAATCACAAACACACACACACACACACACACACACACACACACACACACACACACACACACACCACACACACACACACACACACACTGCATACATCCATCATTGTTGTATATCCTATTTACACTCAAACCTATTAAAACGGTTGCAAAGACGGAAGGCGGAGGCGAGGGAGGGAGGGGGGAGCGGGGGGAGCGGGGGGAGCGGGGGACCCTCGTACCTCAGTTCTCGCGTGCAATGGGGTTATAAAATCCTCATCGTAGCTGCCAAGGTGTTGATGTTATTGGCACAGTGTCTTCTACACTTCGCCAACATCATCAACTCAATTCATTCCACCCACCAACAGACCTAGCGGTCGAGACACTTTAAGACAACTGCATGCACTCTCCACATAACTACAGCAGGTACCAATGTTCAGCCTTGAGCACCGTAACCACCAGGGTGCTCTAGCCTAAGACAGCTGCATACACTCTCCACATAACTACAACGGGTAACCAATGTCCATTCAGCCTTGTGCTCCGGGGTGCTTTCGGGACGCATGGCCTGCGCCTTGTACTTTTGCAGATTACTGTACCGTTATTATAAATGTGGGAGGCGGGGGGAGCAGGAGGGTTCACCAGAAACAGCCTATTATGTACCGTTTCTATCGGGGAGGGGCGGGCCTCACCAGAGACAGCCTCTATTATGTACTGTCTCGATACATAGTTGCACTAAGTGCAACGTGGGTCACCCGAACCAACATGACAAGAAAGCAGGCAGGTGTGTGCCGGTTCTGACTGGGTTGCCAGCGACTCCTCCGCCTGTTTGGAGTTACTTCGACGGCACGTAAGAGACAAACGCGTGAGTGAGAGAGAGAGAAAGAGAGAGAGAGAGAGAGTGTGTGTGTGTGTGTTTATCTAGACAAAATAATTTCCAAGCGCCTTGTTCATAACAAAAACTTTCTAACACGTTTTTTGTGTAAATTTATCATATTTCCTTTCTAAACACTGCAAATTTGCAGCACTGGGCGACCGTTAATATTGTTAGTATCATTATCAATAATAAATTATTTGTTGTTGTTGTTTGGTTTCGGTTTGTCTTTTTCTTTTGTTCTTTCTGTCTCTTTTTTTATATTTTTTTATATTTTTATATATATTTTATATATATATATAGTTTAGTTTAGTAGTTGTTCTTGTTCTTGTTCTTGTTGTGTACATGGATGTTTTAAATTCCAGGTTCAAATTTAATTAATAGTTTTTACTACAATAGCACCAGAGCAACGGGGTGGGGACTGCAAAACCCAGTATGCTGCAGTGACTGCTGTTGTTTCAGACATTCCAGAGCCAAAGGAAGTGAAGGTATTTGCTAAACATGTATTTGATAGCATTCCAAGTTTACACTTTCCATGTCAGTCTGCGAACGAATTCCAGACAGACAGACTGGCACTGGACTGATTGATGCCACATTCCTGGCAGGTAAAAACGGCTGACAGTACAGACAGGGGTGAAAAGAAAGTGCAGCTTGGATGATTGTCTTGACTCCTGTGCCAAACATCCAGTTGTCTGTAAACACACTTTCTCAACTGGAGTTAATGAGGTGCCAGTGTATATTAATTATTATGCTGCACAGTCCTCAGGTAAGAATAATTCCATGTACTACATGCATTCATTCTTCCACACCCCAGTTTCTTTTTCGCATGTAAACATGTTCTGGACTTGGTGCCCAAAGTATAGCATGTCACGCATCAAAATATTAATATTATGGCTCTCAGAATGCATTGCTATCAACAACATAACTCCTTATTTCAAAAACAAAAACAACAATAAAAAGGGAAGGTGGGACTGGCGGCTAAATCATGACATTTGACATAGTTGCCATTGTCAGTGACATTACTACTATTACTTTTGGACCCTCTAATGACCTTGGCTCAAGGTCACAAAAAGTGGTAAGAACGTATGGGAACCTACCCATCATACTGCAAGGTCAAGGTCACAAAAGGTGGTAAGAACGTATGGGAACTTACCCATCATACTGCAATATTAATAGTCACACAAAACTTGATGATGGGTGCCTTGCCAACCAAACAATAAAAGTTCTGTATTATTATTCTCATGCTGCCGTGACCTTGAATCTATACAAAAGTTATCCAAACTGGCAAGAATACATTTCACAAGAGCTTACTCATAATAAATTAAATGTTCAAACACTTCACTTTTCAAAACAGGAACTGTGTCCGATACATCCTGTAGATAATACATCTCGAAGCAGGATGGTCTCTCCACAATTAGCATTTACTTCCTTCTTTTTCTCTCTCTCAAAAATACACACGTAATTAGTTGTTGAATTGTGAATTGATATTTCTCCAAACAGTATTTATTTCAGTTGAAAACTTGCAAAGCGGAGGGGGGGGGGGGGGATTTGAAAAAAAGTTAATCAGCAAATTAAAAATGGATGTTCCACTTCTTTCTTTTTTCTTCTTCTGTTTTTTTTTTTTTTTGGGGGGGGGGGGGGGGGGGGGGGGCATGAACGTGTACATGTACTCCATGGAGGTGTGTTGTTCTTCTTGTCAACCCTCAATTCCATCAGTAAGCACATTTTCCTTCTTAAAATGACCCCACCATACTAGAGGATGAATGTTTCTTAAAATGACCACTCCATACTAGAGGATGAATGTTTCGTAAAATGACCACTACAAAATAGCAGGGAAATGTTTCTTAAAAATGACCACTCCAAAAGAGAGGGGCAATGTTTCTTAAAATGACCACTTCCAAATAGAGGGGAATGTTAATAACTGGATGTCAGCATCCAGTCCAGTGCTCAGGGTCATCTCAGGGCAAACAAATGACGGTCACATGTCAATACAAATTCAAAACTGTTCTGTCTCTCAATCCACACTCAAGTCAAATCAATAAGCCCAACCTCACACAAACACAACAGGGGAAGTCCTACATAAACATTTGGCAAAGGAGTAGAGTGGGTAGTGAGCCAGTTTGGCCTAGCGGTAAGGCCTTAGGCTGGTAAGCAGAGGGACCTCAGTTTGAATCTGCTTCGGCGCTCCTTTCTCTTCAAAAGTTGTGGTCTGTGGACACTGTCTTGTGACTTTGTCCCTCACAATTATGAAACATTATGGCTCTCATCACTGCCCACCTTAATGCAGAAGTCATTCAGGTGGTGACAGTGTAGCAATAGGTATATAATCTTCCTCTCCCCCCACCTCCATACCCCCTTCCCCCCGTCCCCAATAAGCCTTATGTTTTTTTATGGATGTTAAGCACCATGATTATTATAGCAGAGTGGGGTGAGGTACAGGAACAGGTCGGTGGTTGGGTCTGGGTTCAGAATACCAGGCAGGGGTAGGCACTTGGGCATAGTCATGAGTGAAGGTTGATACAGGAGTAAGGAAACATAGTTAGGCATAGACAGGCTGGGTAGGTAGGTCATGTGGTAGGCCCAATGTTGTGGGTATGCAGGCGGGGTTGTGGTGAGCAGGGTCAGAAAGATACGGGTATGGTGTGGAGGGAGGATGAAGGGGTAAGGTGGATGGTGTGATTGAGACCTATGAGTATGTGTGGCAGGAGGTGGAGTAAATGCATGCATGTAAGGCAGATGGTGTGGGTGAAAGATCAAAATCATCAAGGATGGGTGAGGTAGTTCAGTGATCGCACTAAAGGCATGATGGTTGAATAGGTAGACATTTTTAAAACCAAGTGGGGTATGTAAAACTAGAAGAGAGAGAGAGATTGACTGACTGATTGATTTATATAGATATATATGGTGGGGTAAGATAGGTATGTAAAATGGCATGTGAGGTGAGGTTAGTAAAATTTTGGATTTTAACTTCCTGCTAAAAACTGCACAGCCATCTCAAACTGATCAAACTAAGGCAAACATTGGTATCATTGACCACTGCATCCAATTTATCAACACCAGATTAGAGAAAAATATGAAAAAGGATACAAATTATGCCCAGTTGCAGCAAACTGCACATACCACATGAACAAGCTAGAAGATACTGTAGTCACAGCAGACTCTGTCACTGCATTTTCATCAGCAGTGGGCAGAATACAAGGGGCTACCCCCAACACATAGGCAGTCAGAGCAGAAATATGTTTTAGACAGTTTTTAAATACTTAAAATAGGGACTGTAAAATGAAACTGCACAGACTATTCCTTTTAAGTAAAATTTTTATATTTGCATTGCGCTCTCCCAGCTCCATTGCAAAAATGGCCAATAATGGTCCCTGCAATGTACAAATCCAGATCCAGATCCAGACCACCTGCCAGCTATCATCTCTTAGCTGCTCAGCAAGAGCCATACAAAAAGCCTATCTCTTGATGAAAAATATTGGAGAATTTTCTGGAAAAATGTCAGGGAATGCCTGAATGGACCATTAGCAGAAAAAATCAGGCTGAAAGAGAAACAGGACTACTCTGACTAGGTAGAAAAACAAGAGACAAGACAGTAAAAGGAAATCAAATGACAGCCCTGAGATTCCAAACAGGAGGTTGACATCAGACATCCCCAGCTTCTGTTCAGGAGGCGGGGGGAGGTAGGTAGCAATACTGAAATAACTAATCAGTTCTACCATTAAAAGTATTATACTTCCGTTATGTTATACATAAATTCATGAACAAAAGGTGGTGGTGGAGAGTACGGATACACTGGGGCATGTAGGATGGGGTAAGTCAAGGTTAGAGAAAGGGTTAGGTATAAACAAACATTGTTTGTTTGTTGATCGCTTTTATATAGTGCTATTCTCCGCTCTTGAGCAAACTTATTGCACTTGCATACAAGTGATTCTACATGAGTGAATAGTTTTTATAGCACGTTTTTGAATATCCACCGAAGTGGTGTACTTACAGCGCCAGCGTGGCTGGTGCCACATGAAACTGCTGCCATCTCGGCACTTTCTGTGTACACCATACAACCATGCACCATGTCACTTCATGGAAAGCCACATACATAAGGTGTATGTGTGCTTAGCTGTAACCTGCCACCTGTGCTTTTGGCAGAATGGCCAGGATCTTTTACGTGCTACTGAGGTAACACGGGGGTGGAGCGGATACCAAATGGTACATGATGTACAAGGTTAGAAGTTAGGAGTATGGATATGTTGTTAGTTTTAAAGGGGCTAGGGGTTGGGGAGCAGGCACCATTAGCTTTGCTGGCCCAGACTGCAAGAGTAAGCAGGTAGGTAGTTATACAGAAGAGTAAGGATGGACACACACACACACATGCACACGCACTATCAGAAAGTGCTGCTGCTACTGCGCTAGTAATGCTTAAATCAGTCACCAACCCCAAAAATGTATGATGGTTCAAAAGATGTGTGCAGAACTGATACAAAGCATTATAATTTATATAATATCCACACATGCACACAGCCACAGGGGTGTGAGTGTGTGTGTGTGTGTGTGTGTGTGTGTGTGTGTGTGTGTGTGTGTGTGTGTGTGTGTGTGTGTGTGTGTGTGTGTGTGTGTGCATGTGTAGGTGTAGTTCACAGGG
>JABMCL010000371.1:0-32500 GCA_018857735.1 Alviniconcha marisindica | reverse complement strand
ATATCAGTTGTCCAGCATGTTACCATGTATCAGTTACTGAGTTGGCATGCTGATGCAAATTAGATCCAACATGTATCTATTGTCCAGCTGATGCAAGTTAAATCTGACATGTATTAGTTGTCCGGCATGTATCAGTTGTCCAGCTGATGCAAGTTAGATCTGGCATGTATCAGTTGTCCAGCTAATACAAGTTAGATCTGACATGTATCTGTTGTCCAGCTGATGCAAATTACATCTGGCATGTATCAGTTACACAGCATGTATCAGTTGTCCAGAAGATGCAAGTTAGATCCAACATGTATCAGTTGTCCAGCTGATGCAAGTTAGATTCAACATGTATCAGTTGTCTGGCATGTATCCATTGTCCAGCTGATGCAAGTTAGATCCAGCATGTATCAGTTGTCCGGCATGTATCAGTTAGCAGGCTGATGCAAGTTAGATCTGACATGTATCCATTGTCCAGCTGATGCGAGTTAGATCCAGCATGTATCATTCATAAGGCATGTATCAGTTGTCCAACTGATACAAATTAGATCCGACATGTATCAGTTGTCCAGCTGATGCCAGTTAGGTCTGACATGTATCAGTTGTCCAGCATGTATCAGTTGTCAAGCTGATGCAAGTCAGATCCGACATGTATCCATTGTCCAGCTGATGCAAGTTAGATCCACCATGTATCAGTTGTCCAGTATGTATCTGTTGTCCAGCTGATGCAAGTTAGATCTGACATGTATCAGTTAAAAGGCATGTCTCAGTTGTCCAGCTAATGTAACACAAGTGAGATCTGGACTGTTTTAGCTGTCTGGCTGGTGCAAGATATATCCCCTATGTATCAGCTGTCTGGCAGAACAAGTTAGATCCGGTATGTATCAGCTGTCCTGCTGGCACAAGTTAGATCTGGTGTGTATCAAACCAGAGCTGAGTTGTAAAAGGGGCAAAGGGCATCATATGCAATCAGTTGTGCACAGCTGCCATTTCATATTAGACTTGACCCTTTAAAACTGCCCAGGGACCCTGTAAAAGTTGTAGCAGGGAGTCCCAGGGACCTCCTTAAAATACTTGCTAATGGGAGCTGTCTGGTAAACTCAGAGACAAACCTCTGTTCAGCCAAAATTGACAGTACTGAGCCAGGTGGACATCTGTATAACAAAGCAGACAGATCTCAAGAGCAGCCATGCTGTACAAGATTGACAAGAAACCTGTGTGCACAACCACAGCCATACGATAAGCTTGAACCCCTGCCATCGCATCTACACCATGACCACAACCAGCAGTTTGCCCAAATTCCCTGCAGAACTCAGTACTGTCAACATTCATCCCTGCCAAGAACAATAACAGACTGGAATGTTCTCCCCATGGAAGCCATGGAGGCAACTACAGTTGACACTCTTTTTTTCAAGCAGATCCCCCAGAAGCAACAGAAAGAAGGAGAACAATAACAACAGCAGTCACAATATACTTTATTCATCCCAGCGAGAAATTAAAACTGTTGTTCAATCTTATACATCAGCTCACAACTAAGAACTGAACTTCACATATCTCAGTAACTCAAAGTCATGAAACGCGCACACACGTACACACTCTTTAGACATACACCCCCTGTCTCTCAGTCTGCATACAGTAAAGGATTGATCTAATGCTAATATCTAGCAAACCCAAAATTACCTGGAATAAGGTTTTTCTCTGACAGACCAAAACCTAAAAACTCTCAGAATCATTAGGTACACACATCCGCCACCCTCCCTTGGAAAGTTATCATCCTCAGCAGACGTCCTGATGCATGCGCTCACGTGGTTAATGACTGGTATAATTTTCATTCAAAAGTGACAGAAGATGAAGTGTACCCAACTGCTTTAAAGACTTTCACATGGGAAACAAATAACAAGACCAGAAACTTCTGGGTGCGTGACACATAATCAAACAAAGATTTTGTTAAATAATGCATAGTCAAGCAGACACATTGCTGAGTGATACTTTGTCACAGAACGCAAGTTGTCATGGGTTCATTTATTTATTTTTCAGGAAGACGAAAGATTCATTTTACCTTTCCAGATGGACAAGAACTTGCTGAAGAATATAATCTCAAAACTGGTGAACTTGTTGGTATGTGATATGTATGCATATTTGGATTACTTTCTTTCAGTAAGCATTATAACCCCAGTGGCCCCTGAATTGAGTTTAATAAAATTATTATCTATTTTTAGATCAGAAACAACTATTCTTAGATGTGAAACCACTCCCACTGGATGAGCAATCCTTAGCCCCATACTTGGACAGGCATGTTCATGTACCAGACAGACTCACATAGGAACTTTGTTGAGGTCTTCAAGAAACTGACTGTGTGTATACTTTACAGAGTGGACAGCAATAAGCCTAAAACAAATATATAAAGCAGTAAAAGTAAAATGTACCCATTCCTGTAAATAGTTTAGGGTTCTGGGTTGTTGTTTTGTGTGTGTGTGTGTGTGTGTGTGTGTGTGTGTGTGTGTGTGTGTTATAGAAACATTGTACTATCAGTATACTATCATGCTTGTTTTTACAGGCACATTTATACTAATTACTGTGCAACAAAGCTGATAAGGTCATACAAAACCAGCAGAGAAATAGGTCCTATATTGTGAGAAATCTTTTTTTTTCCCCACACAGGTTGGTTGTAGACTAGAGTGCTTGGTACTAAGCAGACAGGAACAGTTTAAATTGTAAACACACACACACACACACACACACACACACACACACACACACACACACACACACACACACACACACACACCCTGATGTAAGCATAATGTTTGACTGGGCGTAAAACATCAAGTTACTTACTTGCTTGTTTTTATTTCACTGTCTTTTGATCAAAGTTCGGAAATGGCGAAGGAGGGGTACACTGGGTGGTCACGGAAAGTGGGAGACAGAAGTGGGGGACGAGTCACCACTGAGGAACCTGGAGGTGGAAGGCATGATGGAAAACAGCTCCAATGTAAGTACATGACTGTATACACTTGTCCACTTTGTTGAGGGCAAAGCTGACAACAATAACAGGTGGATAAAAGAGAGAGGCATCGGACTGTGTTTGAAGTGATTGCCAAAAATTACTGAAATGGTGACTATGCTATGGTAAGGTTGGTCTGCTTGATACTACAGTGGCTGTATATGGGTGACTATGCTATGGTAAGGTTGGTCTGCTTGATACTACAGAGACTACAGGTGTATGGGTGACTATGCTGTTTGGTTGGTCTGCTTGATACTACAATGGCTGTGTATGGGGGACTATGCTATGGTAAGGTTGGTCTGTTTGATATTACAGTCACTGTATGTGGGTGAATGTGCTATCGGTAAGGTTGGTCTGCTTGATACTACAGTGGCTGTATATGGGGGACTATGCTATGGTAAGGTTGGTCTGCTTGATACTACAGTGGCTGTATATGGGGGACTATGCTATGGTAAGGTTGGTCTGCTTGATATCACAAAGGCTGTATTATATCCATGTGTCATATACAATTTTATGCCCAGCAAATAAAAATGTGCATCTGATGTCATATTTGCTGCTTCAAGTTCGAGAATTGATGCAACAGCATCTAACATCATAAGATCGACAGCTTGCTCATTCATAGATGCATCCATACCCCTGCACTGTACCTAAAAACACATTGAATGGCTTAATAATCCAGCTCCATAGAAAACAACTGATGCTGTAAAGTATTAAATTTTTCTTTTCCTGTTTAGATTTTCAAATACAGTATCATATGGACTAATCAGATATACTAGGAGAGTAGTAAAACAAAACTGCTAGTATAAATTTGTACACCAGTGACTGGTGCAGGGAAAACTGCTGTGTACACTTGAAGCTATTAAACGTTATTCTAGAGTTTTACCTGTATGGCAGTTATAGTGCCTTTAAAAAAATTTCTTTCTTGACCTTTTTTTCCCCTTCTTCCCCAGCCTGTATTTGTGAGGAGTGACACAAAGATGCAGTTCCAGTGGAGGATACGCAACTTGCCATACCCAATCACCAACTACAGTGTGTCTGTGGACAGCGAGAAGAGACAGCTTGTGATCCGCACAGAAAATAAAAAGTAATTCTTTGTAACAAGGTTTATATCAGATATTGTTTGTTAAGTCACTGGAAAACACGGTTAAGACATGGTGGTTTGCTCACAAGCTTTCTTGCCTGTTCTGCAGTCCAGTTTTTTTTGCCTGAGTACATGCACACAAGTCACAAGAAGGAACAGTAGAATTATATGTGGATGCAAAAGTGGGGACAGTATCGACATTAATATTTTACTCACATCATTTCTTTCTCTGCTCTGCTGTGTGTGTGTGTGTGTGTGTGTGTGTGTGTGTGTGTGTGTGTGTGTGTGTGTGTGTGTGTGTGTGTGTGTGTGTGTGTGTGTAAAATGAATTTTATTTTAACCATGACCAGATAGCAGTGCATTCAGTATACTATAGCCCCTGTGTATTACAGCATTTCAGGTTATGGAGCTGGTGGGGCTAGCTGTGCATACTGCCAAAGTGGGGGAGCTAAAAGGTCTCAGACATATATTCTTCTGTCAACAGATACTTCAAGCGCTTCAATATTCCAGACTTGGACAGGATGCAGATGGAGTTACGGCAAGATCACATCTCCTTGGCACATGCCAACAACACGCTCATTGTGTCGGTCAGTACCTCACACACCATCCTTCCCCTTCCCCCACCCCTTTTTTCATTCTTTTGCTCTGTGTGTGTTTTCTTTGTGTGTTTATTTTTCTTTTCTTTTTCGCTTTTCTTTTAATATAGCAGTACGATATGTTGTGTTTTTTTTACAACACGCTGTCCTATTCATGAGATCATCAGTATAGACAGGATCACAGCTTTCAGACCTGTGCTAGTAGTTTGCTGGTGATGTCATTCTTTCCCACACAACCTGTACTATTGTCTGCTTCAGCTGGGGATTAGTTTTGTAGACCAGCACATGTGTGGCAGCTCTCTGCTCTGTCAGCAGCATACTGATTGTGTCAGAGAAGCAAAGGTCTCACAAACAACTTCAGCTAGATTGCACCACCGGTGGCTTATTCCTACAGACATTGGTGTGTGAGTGCAGTACCAGGAACCTCATCGGGAGAGACAAGTTCTGTGACAGTTTGAAATGGGCATTATTTTTAGTAATTTACTGATGTGTCTGATGCTATGCACGTCCTTTACTCACAATATTAACTGCTTCCCCCAGTTAACTGTTACAGAATCCTAAAGTGCAAACTCAATCACACTACAAGTACTCTTTCATTCCACTTTCAGTCAAAGAATTAAACCAACACCTGTAGAGTCAGTGTTCTGCCCTGAATCAACTGCATGTTGCAGGTCTTTCATGCTGTGTCAGACTGTGTATGTACCTCTATGACCATGAGCTTGTGTTGCTGTTGTATGTGTGTGTGCGTGTGTATTAAGTCACGGAAAAGTGGTCAATCACAGCTGTGCATGTGTATGTACACATGTGCACACGCGTGGGTGTGTATGTATACATGGGCATGCCATCTGCTCTGTGTGTGTGTGCATGCATGTATGCATTTGCACTCATGCATATATGTGTGTATATATGTTATTTTATGTTTTATTAGCTTGTTTTTAGCTATGATTGTAGTTTGTTTAAACCCTTTTTTAATATTTTTTATCTATATGTCTTATGTTGAATTATCATACATTTAATTTGCTTACATTGATGGTGTGTTTCAAAGCAAATTTCCTTTTGCAGGACAGTAAAGTATTATCTTAAAAAAAAAAAAAGGACCAATAATAATGGGTATATATGTGCATGTGTGCGTGACTGCATGTGTGTGTGTGTGACTGCATGTGTGTGTGTGCGTGTGACTGCATGTGTGTGTGTGTATGTGTGTGTGACTGCATGTGTGTGTGACTGCATGTGTGTGTGTATGTGTGTGTGTGCAGTACCAGAAGCCCCATGAGGTGCTGGAGATGGAGAAGCAGCTCCAGGAGGAGTTCAAGAAAATGAAAGCCAGCAAAGATGGTGATATCGACTGCAACCCCAGCTGATGCTCGTGGTCACCTTATCATATTTCATCATCACTTTCTTCAGCCTCTTTTCAGTTATTTACTTGGGAAGTTTTCATTATGGATCTATTTTATGGCCGGTTATTTCAATGACTTGTGAAATGTGTTAGGGAGAATGCTGGTTGGTTCACAGTTTGTGACAAAATAATGAACTTTTTCCACCTTGTGAAATATGCTAGGGCCAAAGCTGGTTGCTTCACAGTTTATGGCAAAATAATGATCTCCTCCTCCTCCCCCCCGCCCCCCTCCCATGGAGATGTACCAGCTGCAGCAGTTAGAGCCCGATTTTATGCCACAGCAGCATTAAAAAGTAAATGAATCGGCCTGTAAGGGAGGTAATTAATGTGTTGCTGGTGGTAATAAATAGCACTTGCACAGTATTTGTGCCCCACACATAACCGGCCCAGAGTGCATGCACCTGGAAGAGGGTCAAATTTACATTGCTCGAGATGAGAAATTATTCCAGCAATCAGTCTGATTGCCCCACAAGGGATTCATATATTAAAGAACATGTACCGTGAAATTAAAGAAAAATCTCGTATACATCAAGCTGAACAAAAAGCATTAATTAATCTGATAACAACTGGGGGCAGATGGATCAGCATGTGTGGAGAGGAAGTAGCATCAAAGCTCAGAAATAAATCTACAGATAAGCTGTGCATAAACTTGTGTGGGTAAGTTGATTTGCTTACCTGCCCTGTTACAAAACTCGCCCTGATATTAACCATACTGGTTGACTGTGCGTAAAACACCAAGTTACTTACTTACTTACTTACTTACTTACCTGTAACAAATAAGTCCATCCAAATATGTTGACATTATGATGATCATTGCCCAACATGTCCAAATTGTGATGGCCTTTGCCCAGCATGTCCACTTTTTGATGACCTTTGCTCAGCATGTCCACATTTTGATGACCTTCACCCAACATGTCCACTTTTTGATGATCATTGCCCAACATGTCCACATTTTGATGATCATTGCCAACACTCCCCCCTTTCCTTTAAGATCACCCTAAAGAGCGTGCAGTGTTTGCCTTGAAATAGGAGTGGGTCCTGTCAGGAGCGCATCATAGCTGTCAACCCCTTTTGGGAGTAAACCGTAGTCCAGAGTTTGTGAACCTGTATTTCCATTATGCAGGCCAGGGTCTTTTTTCTTTTTTTTCCACCTGTGGCAGCAGCATTTTGAATTCCAACCGGCATGTGTGGCAATGGAAGGAAGTAGCAATGGTGTGAGAAATACACATGCACGACTTCAAATCTCACTTCCAACAAGATTTCTTAGCCTATTGCACTTGGCCAGTCAGTGTGCATTTGGCAATGACATGTGTCGGCTGGTCATTCAACAGTTTTTCAATCTTTTTGCTCAGTTTAAAACAACAAAATCTCATGAAAATTATATTTTCCTGTATCCATTTTCCAATATGGCCATATCCCCCCAAAATAATGATAGTTTTAAAATTTTATACAGGTAAACTGTATGGGTTGACAGGTATGGCTCATTAACATGGGAATTTGAAGGGAAAGGTCAAAGATAAAGGTGATCTCAAAGACAGGTCTCCCATTAGGGTGTGTACTTCTTTTTTTTTCTTTTTTTAAACTCCTTGCAGAAAATGTGGGTAGCCTTATCTCGGTAAGATTAGAGGAGGTGCAAGAGCAATGCTATCCATTCCTACCAATGTGCTTGGGTCCAGATAGTGGTATGGCTGCCAGTGTTTGGGAATTTTGAGGTGCACACAGCTCTTGATGTATACAATTGCACACAGGGGCTGTGCAATCACCGTAGCAGTCTGCACAGAAAGTTGACTCTGGAAGAACAATCCCTGGCACTACAGGGAATCAAACCTGCATCAGCGGTCCTCCTGGTTTTTCTGTCCAGCGCTCTACCAGTGGAGCTATCCCACCCCTTGATCGTGGGTTCCACTGTACTTTTCAAATGTCAGCCTCTTAGTAGTGCTTCTGTACCATCATGTCATTTGGAGAGTGGTTTGCACACATACTTAGACTGTGGTGCTTTGCTCTACATATAGGTCTCACTATCACAAAGAAGTGTAAAAATAGCGCCAATTGTTGGCAGATTTTCAAGGCTGCTAGCTCTACTGCTCTTTGAAATCATTTCAAAAAGGCCATGTAAGTTCATATCATCATTATTATTTAAACTTTGTGAATCACTTTTTCATTCTACATTACCAAAAAATCTGAAAGGTTTATTTCTGTTTTGAGTACTGCCCAGCATGTAAATGTGTGCTGCGGCAAATTTGTTCATACCATTTTTTTTTTTTTTTTTTTTTACAGATGAATATATGCAATTATTTCCTGCTCTGAAAGTGACAAAGTTTTCTTAGTATGTATTCACAGAAATCAGATTTACGTATGCACTAAGAATGTGTGTGCATGAATAGATCTGTATGAAAAGCAAAAATAAATTGGTTACTCATGAAAGACTTGTGACATCCAAAAGATTTTCAGTATGAGAGGCGGCCACAGTGGACTGAATCTGGTGTTAGTAGGATTCTTCAAGTTTTGACCACTCCAATGCTGTTCACAAATAAGTGTCGGTAACAGTGGATGGTACCTGCAGCAGGGGACACAAATGCATACACCTGGTCAAATAATTTTGCATTCATGTTCTTTTCAATACATGAAGATGCTTGTGACATCACATCTGTAGCATTCAATAAAACAGCAATTGCAGTTTTTGCCACCTGAGGTAAGGGCCAGCCCAACAGACTACCAACTGGCTGGCCCAGGGCCAGCCCAACAGCCTAGTTCTGCAGATTTCATTACACAGGCTCACATTTTCAATGCAAGGCAAAATGGCTTGCACAGGCATCATTCATTTATATTTCTGGCTGTTTGCCAAGAGCAGTGACAGCAGGTCACACAGGCATCACACTTCTCTGGCTGTTTTCCAAGAGCAATGACAGTGGGTCACACAGGCATCATTGACATTACTTTTCTGGCTGTTTGCCAACAGCGGTGACAGCAGGTGACACAGGCATCACACTTCTCTGGATGTTTGCCAAAAGCGGTGACAGTGGGTCACACAGGCATCACACTTCTCTGTTTACCAAGAGGGGTGACAGTGGGTCACACAGGCATCACACATCTCTGTTTGCCAAGAGCAGTGACAGCAGGTCGCACAGGCATCACACCTCTCTGGCTGTTTGCCAAGAGCGGTGACAGTGGGTCACACAGGCATCACACTTCTCTGTTTGCCAGGAGTGGTGACAGTGGGTCACACAGGAATCACACTTCTCTGTTTGCCAAGAGCAGTGACAGCAGGTCACACAGGCATCACACTTCTCTGTTTGCCAAGAGCAGTGACAGCAGGTCAGAGGCATCACACCTCTCTGGCTGTTTGCCAAGAGCGGTGACAGTGGGTCACACAGGCATCACACCTCTCTGGCTATTTGCCAAGAGTGGTGACAGTGGGTCACACAGGCATCACACCTCTCTGGCTGTTTGCCAAGAGCGGTGACAGTGGGTCACACAGGCACCACACTTTCCTGGCTGTTTGCCAAGAGCGGTGACAGTGGGTCACACAGGCACCACACTTCTCTGGCTGTTTGCCAAGAGCGGTGACAGTGGGTCACACAGGCGTCACACCTCTCTGGCTGTTTGCCAAGAGCGGTGACAGTGGGTCACACAGGCATCACACCTCTCTGGCTATTTGCCAAGAGTGGTGACAGTGGGTCACACAGGCATCACACCTCTCTGGCTGTTTGCCAAGAGCGGTGACAGTGGGTCACACAGGCACCACACTTTCCTGGCTGTTTGCCAAGAGCGGTGACAGTGGGTCACACAGGCACCACACTTCTCTGGCTGTTTGCCAAGAGCGGTGACAGTGGGTCACACAGGCGTCACACCTCTCTGGCTGTTTGCCAAGAGCGGTGACAGTGGGTCACACAGGCGTCACACCTCTGGCTGTTTGCCAAGAGTGATGACAGCAGGTCACACAGGCGTCACACCTCTCTGGCTGTTTACCAAGAGCAGTGACAGTGGGTCACACAGGCACAACACCTCTCTGGCTGTTTACCAAGAGCAGTGACAGTGGGTCACACAGGCACCACACTTCTCTGGCTGTTTACCAAAAGCAGTGACAGTGGGTCACACAGGCATCACACTTCTCTGGCTGTTTACCAAGAGCAGTGACAGTGGGTCACACAGGCATCACACTTCTCTGTTTGCCAAGAGCAGTGACAGCAGGTCACACAGGCACCACACTTCTCTGGCTGTTTACCAAGAGCAGTGACAGTGGGTCACACAGGCATCACACTTCTCTGTTTGCCAAGAGCAGTGACAGCAGGTCACACAGGCATCACACCTCTCTGGCTGTTTGCCAAAAGCAGTGATAGTGGGTCAGGCAGGCATCATTTTCTCAGGTAAAAAATGTGGCAAGATTTTGGGTGGGAGGGGCAGGTTTCTGAAGTTTGCTTGTAAGGAAAGGAGGGGAGTGTGGGTCACATGATCTGCACAATCAAAGGGTAACCTCACCAGCCAAGACCCTCAACGCTTCAGCTGACTACATCCACACCAGACTTAAAGAGCATGAGTATAAGGCACGAACTTAGCAACTCTCTGGAACCGATAGCAATTAACACGACTGTTTTTCCCCCCCTTAAATGTGTTGGGAGCGGGGGTGGGGGTCTGATTTTGTTGAAGAGCAAGCTACTTGAGATAGCACAGCAACATCACACACTCGCACACAAATACTTAAAATGTTCTGAATGATAAAACCTTTACTTTGATAAAAGAACGAATCTGATGATAATGAATCTGAACGGTCTACAATAACCCAAACCAAACAATACCTTTTTTGACAAAAATAAAACAATGGTTCAACAATGCAAACAAAACAAAACCTCCCATTCTGTCCGAGAGGTTGATGGTACTGCCGTCTAATAGACTATGAACATTTTTACAGTAACCTATCATACAATCATTAGACTGTCCGCAGCATGGGTAAGAAGCCTTAGCTAACTATGGCTTAGGAAGAAAAGAAAGAAAGCTACACAAACATTGATGGAGTTGGAGGGTGGGGGTGTGGGGGGGGTGCTAATTTAATGCAAGTCTCTGACGTTAAAAGTACAGCACAGCATAAAATACACACAAACCAAAGGTCATTCAGCAATTCATACACCTAAAAACAGTATAAAAAAGAAAGAAAAAGAAAATTAAAACTAACAAAGAGTTTATAAGTACAACATAATATGCAATTAATTAATGAAACAATATCCAGTGTGTTATTGCATGAAATGGCAAAACCCCTATGAAGACTGAAGTCATGATGCATAGATGACAATCCTGAGGGAGTCACTGCTTTAAAGTTGGTACAAAAACCCATAGTGGCCATTGCACCCCATATAAGTGCACATACTCGTACTCCAAAAAATGAAACAAAGTGTGTGTAGAAATTTAAACATACAACACTTCATGCTCAGAGCTAATACCCTCTGACGTAAACCTATGAGCTCATTCACTTATAAAGAAAAACTCTCAAAACCATTCAGAAAAGAAAAAAAATCATTAGGGTGAAAATCGAATGGGTGAAGAAAAAAAAAGTGGCCATTTATACCATTATTTTAGCAGTTGTGTAAAGCCAGTACATGAAACAGCTGCATTATTACTCTGATTACATCCAGCCATACCAGTTTTCAAATGGTTTGTTTTATGCACTATCCTTGCTCTTTGTGTGGTGGTGAGAGTACTGCTCAAAACAATTTTTCAGTGGTTGTTTTGAGCTAACTCCTCAACAATGCACAAAATGGACACCTGTCTGAAAACTGCTCTCATTCTTGTCTTAATTACCCCTGACAAGCTAAGGCAAAGGCCTTAAAAGTTTGCATATTTTTAGCTCAGAGGGTTGGGGACGAGGGGTGGGGTGGTGGTGGAGCAGGGCGTCATGGAAGGGAACTATCACACTGAGAAATAATGCAGGGAAGGCCGTTACTAAGTGTATTGATATCATACAGCTGTATACCAACACTCATTTTTATCACATAGCTTCATCTCAACGCAGTCAAATGTGGATGTATGTATGTCTGTATGTATGTGCATGTGTGTGTTTGTGGTCTTCTGGTCATCGGATGGTAAACAAAACACACTGCATCAACTGCACCTCAACATGGTCAAGATCAGAGTTTACAGCAATAACAAGGGTAACCATATCTTTGCCTTGAAAAACAATCAAACGCCCTTCATTGTTAAATGGATTAACTTAAAAACTTGGCCACCCAGTGAATAGTGAATCACAAATGGCACTTTATCTGGCAGATGACTTTCACACTTCAAATACAACAAACATGCTCAGACAACCTGTATTCGTGTGCAAAACCGGAGGAAAAATTACTCACACACCAGAGTCATGCAAAGCATATGGTGCATGATCACTTCAATGGACATAATGACAAGAAAATGTTAAAAATACAGTGGACAATAATCTGAAACAGAATTGGGCCTACAGAACTTGTGTGTAGTCAACAGCAGACAATAATCTAAAACGCACAATTTGCAGTTTATGTTTTTGACTCATATGACCTTGAAACAAGGTCAAGGTCATAAAACCTGGAATCTAAAGACCACAGGCAAGGTTTTAATCAAGTGTGAAAGACCTTAAATGGTGTCTGAGAAAAAGCCAATGTTAAAGTTTTGCTCAGCTTGGGAAATTTGTCGACTGCAAGTTGTTGTTTTTATAGATTTTTTTTTTAATTGTATATTTGTGAACTAGTTAACATTAGTCCCTTTATGTCGATCATTACACAGATTCATATTTTTATCACGTGTGTAAATAAAGAACAATGAAGCATACAAAGTATTTCTTTCAGTAACGTGACCCATTATTGGTTATGCATTTATTACTTTCAAAAACAGACATTTTGAATTTCTGTTCATTGTGGGTCTTACATTTTGAGGAGCACAACATCAGACCATCTCTGCTAGTGTTACTTGCACAGACGTTACAACCTTTTTCCTCCCTGAAGGGTGAAGTGCCAAATACTGACAGAATGACACAATGTACTATACCAGCTAGGAACTACTGGGAAGGGTGAAAGTAAAACAAAGAAGAACAAAAACTATTTGCATTAATTAACACGTTGAGCTCTGACAACCAACTGTTCTTAAAACAAACCTTTTTTTAAACATAGATGTCCAGAACCTAAATATCCCATTTTACAACAGCAAAAAAATTAGAAAAGAATGCGTATCACTCTATCATAAATAAACATAACATTGGGATGTACAGAGTATTTGTCAAATCCCATGCCAGGGATGTACTTCATTCAGGGATTATTATTATTATTATTATTCAGACAAACCCACAAAAATGAATGACAACAACAGACACTCGACTGCATCACTAATATCCTAGTATGGACACCCCAGCCTTCTTCTCTTTCCTCAAAACAACAAACCCACGCACACACACCCCCACCCACGCACACATCAGCTTCATGTCAAAACAACTTCTTCCTCACAGTAAAAACAGACAGAATGGAAAACCTCACAGGGTGTATGTCACACAAACAACTGCAGACCTATCCTTCAAACATGTTGGCTGTTGTTCAAGTGTTGTTCATTTTGGTTTGGTCTCAAGCTGAAACCTCACAGGGTGCATGTCATACAAGCCACTGCAGACCTACCCATCAAACATGCTGGGTTTTGTTTGTGTGTTGTTCATTTTGATTTGGTCTCAAACTACCCAGAACTTTGAATCAATGGTTTCTAATGAACTCAAATTGAGGTCATTACATGCAGTTCAGCTTCAGTGTCCCTAGCTATAGTGACAGCAAAACTAATACCCCAGTACTAAAATATACAGTCACTATGTCCATGGTTGTAATGACAGTGAAACCGATACCCCTGTACCAAAATGTACAGTCACAACACCCACGGCTGAAGTGACAGTAAAAATGATACCCTAGTACCAAAATGTCCAGTCACAACGTCCAAGGCTGTAATGACAATAAAACCGATACCCAGGTACCAAAATATACAGTCACAACATCCATGGCTATAGTGACAGTAAAACTGATACCCTGGTACCAAATGTACAGTCACAACGTCCATGGCTGTAGAGACAGTAAAAGTGATACCCCAGGTACCAAAATATACAGTCACAACAACCATGGCTGTAGTGACAGTAAAAGTGATACCCCTGGTACCAAATGTACAGTCACAACGTCCATGGCTGTAGTGACAGTAAAAGTGATACCCCTGGTACCAAATGTACAGTCACAACGTCCATGGCTGTAGTGACAGTAAAAGTGATACCCCTGGTACCAAATGTACAGTCACAACGTCCATGGCTGTAGTGGCAGTAAAAGTGATACCCCTGGTACCAAATGTACAGTCACAATGTCCAAGGCTGTAGTGACAGTAAAACTGATACCCAGGTACCAAAATACACAGCCACAACATCCATGGCTATAGTGACAGTAAAACTTATACTCAGGTACCAAAATATACAGTCACAACATCCATAGCTACAGTGACAGTAAAACTGATACCCCAGTATTGAAATGTACAGTCACAATGTCCAAGGCTGTAGAGACAGTAAACGTGATACCCCTGTTCCAAAGCACACTATCACAAAGCCATTGGATGTAGAGACTGCATAATTGATACTCCTATAACAAAATATAGTCACAAAGTCAACGGACGTAGCAACATACTCCTATAACAAAATATAGTCACAAAGTCAATGGACGTAGCAACATACTTCTGAACTATACTCCTATGCTGAAATACACTGTAACAAAGTCCCTTTGTGTAGTGACCACAAAACTATTCCTGTACTGAAATATGCAGTACAAAGTACTGGGATGTAGCAACTGTAAAACTGACACTCTTGTACTAAAACCAAGGTTCATACAGCATTGTTACTTCAAATTCCCCATGACCAGCTTCCCCAGACCAAGTTACTGCTCAGCCAGAGTCTCTATGGACAAGATTTTATGCTTCACAAACACTTTAATTATTATCAATATCATGAACTTCCAAAGCTTTTACCTGAATCAGATCTGGTAGTGGTTTTACGTTAAACAAATGAGCCACTCTTCTCTTGTTATCTCTCTGTTGCTGCAAGCTGTTGTTTTTCCCAAATCCCCCTCTGGAAATTATCTGGGGGTCATTCAAAAACACTTCTTTTCCCTAAACTGTAGACCTGCCATGTTTTCTGTTCCATGCCGCTGCATCTCAAGTCTCCGTTTGCTGCCCCTTTTTTTAAATAATTGTTTTAAGCTGTGTAAATTTAGCTTTGTATAGGCAGAATGCTCATGTATGTGTGGGCCTCTGTGTGTGTGTGCATGCGTATGCACCCAGAATAGTCTCTTATGGACAAGATTTTATGCTTTACAAACACTTTAATTATTATCAATATCATGAACTTCCAAAACTCAAAGACTTTGGCCAGAAAAGACACTGCCCTGCCTGGAAAAAGGCACCTCAGTTTTCCTAAACATTCCCAATTTTTTAAAGACCCTTCAAACCCAGTAAAACACTACAGTCGCAAAGTCCATGCCTGTAGTAAGTTAAACTGACACTCCTGTACTAAAAACAACAACAACAAAAACCACAGTCACAAGAATCCAAGGATGTGCTGACAGCAGAACTGGTACTCCTGTGATCAGATACATACTCGTGCACCTAAATACGCCATTACAGTTTGTCACCTGGGTTGCATAATTCTGATGAGGAATGCAGAAGGGTAAAAATGTAACACCATAAAAACTGCTGAAAATGACAGAACTTGACAAGACACTCTTTCAAACAGCAAAGCAATGTATCTTCATTCTTTTGGACATATAAAGTGGCATTAACAAGAATTAAGATCTTTACATGTCTTCTGACGCTGCATAAATGAGGGTAAGTGGTTTAGACTTCTTTTGATGCTTTGCATTGTCAAACACAGTAAAGAACCATTGCTTTAAAACATTTGCTTTTTATGACAGGTAGTTGCTATTCATCAGTGACAACATTTTAAGCAAAACAGGCAGTTTCAGTGCAAGATTTCAATACACATGGCTATATTTACCTGACACTATATGAACTACAAAAAAGTTCTTCTATATATGAACTACAAAAAAGTTCTTCGGATGGAATGTGCTTTTGGGAACACATACTCTACAGGATTCACAGCCACACACATTTCTTACACTATACCCAGGTACCCCATCCCCCTTATTTTTTTTCACAGTCTCCGTACTATCTATATCAAAGTAAAAAGATGGTATAACTACTAAACTAATGAACATAAGAGCTGTCTTAATCTCAGAAAACAAGAGGTCCTCACCAACAATGCTGCAGACCTAACAGTTTAAGTAAAGATTGGCATGATATTTTTTCTTTCTTCACTTCCTTATTTATTGGGATCATGTAATATTTTCCATTCACCATCAGTATCCTCCTTAAGCCCATTCTTAATTGGGCGAACTGGTAGTTGGTCAAACTAAAAAAAAATCTTAACTGAGCTCAGACGAACTTTTAGTTCACTGAACATGGTTCGGACAGTTTGACAAACTATATTTCATTTTTTAACTGGCTTACAATGAGATGCAAGCTTCAGCCCGAACTTGCAGCAGAAGCACAGCAGACAGCATGATCCAAAATGTAGGCTAAAGTCAGTATGTTTTAATCACCCTCACAGGGTAATTCAACTAAATACGATATCATTCTGGGTCCCAGAGACAAGTCTGCGCCTCCACAAGGCAACAAATAGGTCAATTCCCTCCGAAGCGAATGAAGTACTAACACCATCATCCATTTTAATTTTTCTTTCTTCCTCATCCACAGGAGAGCTCTCTTTGCTCTCAACCACTCAGAGGCAAGGTTTGCCGAACTGGGCAAATATTCCCAGAACATGCTGAGCGAAGCTTTTTGGACCCCAAACATAGCTTTGTTGCAGTTTGACAAATACCCTGAACTAGGTTCACAAAGCAGAAGTTTGCCCAGTTAAGAGCCAACTATGTTCACTAAACTTTTTTCAGGTTCAACAAATACCCCGAACTAGGCAAAAGTTCACCCAATTAAGAACAGGCTTTAGATAAAAGTCAGTACTTTTACCAGCTAGTGGGGTTTGGGGTGGGGGGAGGAGGGGTATCAATCTTCCAGGTTTTCCAGGTCTGCAAATGGCTTATATTACACTCCATATTTCTCTAGGCTTTGAAAGCTGCACAGAAATCCCAATTTTAACAAAGAGTAAATGATTTGGTGAAGGGAGGTAATCCACAAAACCTGACTGGGCTGCATCAAAAATGAAATACATCATTACATGTACACACAGTGAGTACCTAATTCTATTCAAATCAAATAGCAGATACTTAAAAATGCAAACAAGAGTGAGCAGAAATTCTGTGCTTCAGACAATATAAGCTAAATATGCCCTCCCCGTCCCTCCTACCCACCAATGAATTATGAATTTCTTTATGCACAATATGAGTCTCAGTAAACACACAAGACCAATGTTTAAGGTGGTGAAGTTGGAAAAGGGGGTGGGGGAACAATAGCAGGGGGTGGGGTGGGTTACAGGCATATGATACTGGTTCTTAAAAGAGCACTTTACACAAAACTTCAAATGGAACACATCCACAGATTTGTTGAGGGTATCCTGAAATAATTGATGTGCTGTAAACGGTAAAGAGGAAAAGGGGAAAAAAACACTCTTTTAATGACTTAATCATTTTCGCACAAACTGTTTAAAAAAAAATAAAAAAACACCTGTCATCATAAGTTGTAGTGTTTAACAGCAGTCGTCATTATTTTTTAGTTTTACCCGCCTCCAGTTCTTGCAAAACTGCAATGGCACACAAGGCTCATTTCACAATGATTACTACCTAATCCCTGGAGCATAACTAATAATTATACTGTATTGCCATCAACCTACTTGTAATTCAAATGTTTCCAGCAGTAGCTCAGAATTAACCTGTGAACTTCCTATTCTTTTGTTGAGTATATGCTGATAACTTACCAGACATTTCTGCAGCCACCGTTCAGGAGACATATTTGGCATCGTATAAAATCACATTTGTCTCAATCACCGTTTCTTGTTAACCGTGTTTGTGCTAACTGTAGTCCACTGTCCTGTGCTCTAACTTGGTGACAGTAATGACTGTCAGTGCAGACATCACACCATATTGCCACAGATCCCTTCAAACGCTCACTCTCTTGCACTCAACACATTTCTCCATGATCCACAAACGTAAAAAGCTGGGTCTTGGAAGTGACCAATCACAGAGGGAGTGAGATTGTTGTGAAAGAAGAGCCAGTAATGTAAGAAGTGGCATTGACGACAATATGCTGAGGTAGAGGAAGTCCCAGCATTCCGTCCCTGGCAGAGTGGCGGCAGGAAGGGTAGAGTGGTGGCCGTGATGGAAAGGGGTCCTGTGTTCCACTCTCAACCAGATCTCCAGGCGCGATGCATGACGTGAGACACTAAACCAACGCCAAGTCACCATCACCACGCACAACGTACACAGCAGTTTTCACCTTTAGTTGAATATCACAGCCACCATTGAATCTGAAACAGAAGCGCTAGTTTCAAGCTGCAATTCAAGCCAAACACCATCACACTGCCACCACACATGGCTACTTAACCTGGGACGTTGATGCACCAGAGAAACCCACTACGATGAAGATAGCGTAACATAAACGAAAGCTGCCAACAAGACCATTTATTCAAAGGTTAGTGTAAAACAAGCCACTGTCAGAAGTTAAATAAGAGATTTGCTGAAACAATGTAAAGGGAACCCCATATGAAGATGCATGATGAACCTAATCAACAGGAATGAAGAAAAAATTGACCCAAAGCCATCTGATCTGGATGGCCTGGTCAGGTTTTGCCTAAACACATCTAGTCCAGAAGCAAGCCAGTGTGCAGGAACAATTGGGCCCAGTTTCTGGCAGAATGCAACCAGCCCGCTACCAGTTTCCCACTTTCAGACTTGGTTGTGTTCTTCCACAAACAGCCTGGATCGTATTGTGCAAAACCAGGCTGGATCTGATTTGGTTCTGGCTCACTGTGTCAGGTTTTGGCTAAACAGATCTGGTCCGGAAGCAAGCCGGTGTGCAAGAATCATCTGGCCCACTTCTGGCCATTGCTTCCAAGCCAATCTGGATCGGATGCAAATCAGATTCAGCATGATTACTGGGTTACTGTCCATTGCTGTCTAGCAAGCCTTCTTCTGCCCCTCACTTGTAAAGAGCAAACCAGCATGGCTGCTCTTTGAGGAGCTCTAACTTTGAAAGAAAAAGGGTACTCTATTGCACAAATATTTCACAGAACCAGCATACCAAGCCTGAAAGGGTTTGCACATTTTCTGTTTTACAGGCCAACTGCCATGATCTTTGGGGTGAAAAAGAAAAGGGACGACTCCTTAATGTGTGAACCAAATGGTATGAACATGTGCCATCAATTTTCTGCTTTTCACTAAATTTCAAGCATGCACTCCTGATGATGACAATTAAAAACAAAACAAAAAAACTATGTAAAAACCCCAGTAAAATCCCGTGCAGAGAAAAAAAGAGAAAAAGTTACCTTGATTGCATGCTGAACTAGCATGGGCAGATGGTCAGTTCACCGATATGTCATCTTCAAAGCTGCGCTTGTGGCTGCTTTCATGTCTGCAACACATTTGGAACACAATGGATAACTTCTCCTTTTTTCTAAAGGAGCACCACATACTTAGAAGCTCCTTTGCCCTGTTCACTGTAGAACATATGAGAAGAGCAAATGTTTAAACAGCTCTTTAAAATGGACTCTGCATGCCGTGTGTGCACAAGTTATTCTTTTATTTGTAGATGTTTTATCACATTATATGTATCATATATATTATGGGTATTACAGTATGAATACAACACAGTATACGAAGTATAATTCTTATGACAGTTCACTAATAATAATAATAATAATGTCCATTTATCATGCGTCCATCAATGCCCTGAGTGCTTACATGATGCGTATTAACCTACACAGAACATCCTATATGCACGTGTATAGAATACTGTGTGCATTGCGTCTGCTCAAGAGTGGAGAATAGTGCTATATAAATGCGATCAACAACAACAATAATGCAGAGAGTACAATCCTACCAAAACAATTTACATACGGTATTGTATATGGAAACAAACACACACACACACACACACACACACACACACACACACACACACACACACACACACACCACACACACCACACACTAACTGACAAAGCCACACAGCGTGTGTCAGCACTGCAAAGAAATGCCTGTCCAGAGCAGAATACGGCAGCAGTACTGACCGGTACTCTGGCAATCCACGCAGCTGCTGCTGCAGGTGATGGGTCTCCTCAATGTACTGGCCCAGTTTGGACATGCTGGTGGGAGGAAGCACGTTGGGAATGAAGCGAGCAAACAGCTCCGTGTTGGCTAAGGCATAATCTGAAATTCAACCACCCACTCGCATTAAAGCCATTCATGAAAAGTCAGAGATTTTACAGTTAACAGAAAGCCTGACTAGTTAAAAAAAGGAACAAACAAAAAGGAACAAACAAACACCGTAAAAGCTGAAATCTTCTTATCAAATTTAATACCAGTAGAATAAGCCCATAAAAAAATAAACAAAATGTGGCAGCCATAGTTCAATCCTTTTTTTCCCTTTTTTTTAACTACTACCATTGTTACTTTCTTTTCACTTGACTTTTAAACTTCATTTTATAACCCAAGACAACTCCAAGTCACTGATTCCCACTTAATGCATAAGGCTTACTGGAATTTCTCTGGTTCTAATTCATCTCAAGCCAAATAAGAACCAAAAGACCGTAGCAAAACAGGAATGACATAAGCAGAACGAGAGGAAAACTAAGTCTGTAAACTATCTCCCTTACTGCTTCATTCACCAGACAACTTCATGCATGTGAAGATTCTGACACAGCTCAAAAGGGGTTTTTAAAAAAAGGCTGAAGTTGTTTCCTCCAGAATTTTTTTTAATTACAAAAAGTTAGTAGTCAAGGTCAAAAATTTTAAATGACTTTTTTTTAAAATGTAACTTTAACAATGGTAAAGAATCTGGACAATACAGAAAGTCAAAAACTGTATTATGTACAATCCACTGCATTGTAAAGTAGAGTACACTGGCAGTGTACAAACTGCAATCACCACCAAAAAATTAAACTGTAAAAACAGTATAAATAATGCAGTCACAATGACAACAATAAGACTCATTAAAAAATATATACAAAAAATGATATCACAAAGTATTCCAAGCCAAATCATGATTTAAAACTTTAGATGGGAAAGCATTAAAAGAAATGAAGAAACCATCCTAAAAAGCAACATTAGCGCTTGAAACATGATCACAACACAAGCGCCATGTAAAACGTTGCAAATAGTGGGAAAGGCTCAATTAAACAGGTGGCATCAAATCTGCACAGAACTTTCTGACAGAAAAAAATAAAATTGTGAAACAGACAAATGGAATCCTTTCAGACTCCTTTAAAATTTCAAAATAAATGAACAGTTCAAAAAAATATTAAGAAAAACATTTTTCTCTCTTGGTACTCCATAGATGAATTACTCACACAGCTTTTCTTATCGTATCTATGGTAACAGCAACAGCACCTGTAAAAGCATGCGCAGCTGGAGACTTCACAACACCAATGTCACTAAAGAGTGGGACTTCACAGTACCTGTGTCACTAAAAATTCAAATTAAAAAAACTTTAATTATCCCAGAAGGGGCAATTATACCAATGTCACTAAACAGTGGGACTTCACAATACATGTCACTAAATAGTGGGACTTCACAATACCAATATCACTAAAGAATGGGACTTTGCAATACCAATGTAACTAAATTAGTAAATAGTGGGACTTCACAATACCCATGTTACTAAAGAGCAGGACTTCACAATACCAATGTCACTAAAGAATGGGACTTCACAATATCAGTGTCACTAAATAGTGGGACTTCACAACACCAATGCCACTAAGTGTGTGACTTCACAATACCAATATTACTAAATAGTGGGACTTCACAATACAAACATCAGTAAATAGTGGGACTTCACAATACAAATGTCAGTAAACAGTGTGACTCGACAAAATAAACGTCAGTAAATAATGGGACGTAACAATAAGAATGTCAGTAAACAGCAGGACTTCACAATGCAAATGTCATTAGGTAATGGGACTTCACAATATGAATGTCAGTAAACTGTGGGACTTCACAATACAAGTGTCAGTATACAGCAGGACTTCACAATGAAAATGTCAGTAACTAATGGGACTTAATACGAATGTCAGTAAATAATGTGGGACTCCATAGCAAGCATGTCAGAAAACAGTGTGGGACCTCAGGATAAGAATGTCAGCAAATGGTGTAAAATAAATACACTGCAGTGGGCTTGTTTTTCTTTATCACAGAACAACAACAGCAACAAGCTATGGCATAACCAATGATACGCTCACATTCTAACATACTTTGGGAGCCACTGGAAAAGTGTTCCAAAACATTATCAACAACAACAAAAAACCTCTGTGAGCAATGCAAGGTAAAAATTAGTCATCTCAAGCAGCCGCACAAGTTTGTTTTCACAGGGCAATTAAACTTCAGTAATGCATGCAGAATTTTGTTTGCAGAGAAAATAACCTCAACCAGAATCTTCCAAGTATCGAACAAGCTGCAAAAACTCAACCAAAACAAGATGAGTCTTTTTCTTTCATTTTTCATCATTTATCTGTTGTTTAAGTGTCGTTTTGTGGCTTGATAAAGGGGATTTCCCTGAAAATTTGCATGCCGTGTGTCCGTGTCAAAATAAATAAGCGTTTGTTTGAACCTTTTTGTGTTTGGATCTCAACCAGACCAGTTTGGTAGCATGAGAAAAAGAAAGAAAAAAGCCCTTCCCTTTGTACAAAACCTACAACGAAGGTGATCTCTGTTTTGGTCAGTGGAGCGCACTCTTCAGGGAGTGAGTGAGCGAGTAAGCGAAAGAAAGACTGAGTGCAGATACATGCACTGATGCTGTCCCTGCAGGGGTACTCACCAGAACTCAATGAGTTTTAGGTACATGCATAGTCAAGGTGAAGGTATTCATCAGGCTTCAGTCAGTACAGGTAAATCACAAGGCTCAGTGTTGACAAGTACATATCTATGTGAAGTCAAAGGTAAGGTACAGTACTCACCAGGGCTGAGTGAGTACAGACACACATATGGTTAAGGCTACTCACCAGGGTCGAGTGAGTACAGATACAGACAGTCACAATAAAGGTACTCACCGGGGTCGAGTGAGTACAGATACACACACATTTACTGTAAAGGTACTCACCATGGTTGAGTGAGTACAGATACACAGTCACAGTAAAGGTACTCACCAGGGTTGAGTGAGTACAGAGACACACACTGTTACTGTAAAGGTACTCACCAAGGTTGAGTAAGTACAGATACATGTACGGTCACAGTAAAGGAACTCACCAAGGTTGAGTACAGGTACAGTCACAGTAAAGGAGCTCATCAGGGCTGAGTGAGTACAGATACAGCTACAGTCACAGTAAACATACTCATCAGGGTTGAGTGAGTACATACACAGGTAAAGCCACAGTAAAGGTACTCACCAGGGTTGAGTGAGTACAGATACAGCTATGGTCACAGTAAAGGAACTCACCAGGGCTGAATGAGTACAGATACAGGTATGGTCACAGTAAAGGTACTCACCAGGGTTGAGTGAGTACAGATACAAAGGGCTGAGTGAGTACAGATACAGGTACGGTCACAGTAAAGGTACTCACCAGGGTTGAGTGAGTACAGATACAGGTACGGTCACAGTAAAGGAACTCACCAGGGTTGAGTGAGTACAGATACAGCTATGGTCACAGTAAAGGAACTCACCAGGGTTGAGTGAGTACAGATACAGGTACGGTCACAGTAAATGTACTCACCAGGGTCAAGTGAGTACAGATACCGGTACAGTCAGAGTAAATGTACTCACCAGGGTTGAGTACAGATAACAGGTACAGTCACAGTACTCACCAGGATTGAGTGAGTACAGATACAGGTACGGTCACAGTAAAGGAACTCACCAGGGTTGAGTGAGTACAGGTTTTTCACAAGACTGGCCACGGTAGGAGGAGCAATGGCAAACGGTGTGGTGGATGCCTGCTCTATCAATGCTGCCAACACAAAAAGAATGCAAGAAGCCCATGTCACCAGGTCTATAGCAAAAACAGATCTAATGCTGTACCACACTCCAAGCCTCGCTTTCAAGCACCCTTCCTCCAGACTCAAATTTTATCAGGACACATTTCTCTTAGCCTCTCATTTTTATCTCAGCCCTGCTCTGCAGTGAACCTATCTTTCACCATTATCAGACCAGTTCTTCAGAACCTTTCTTTCGCCATTATCAGACCAGTTCTTCAGAACTTTTTTTTCATCATTATCAGACCAATTCTTCACTGACACCAAGGCAGAGAGATGGAAAACACCAGAGGGTAACAAAAAGAAAGCAAGATGGGTGAGAAATCAACCCTGTATCTCTTTGCCAACTGAAGAAAATATTCTGAAACTAGACCAAAACAAACAAAAAGTTGAAAAGAATACATTTTGTTCAGACAGTACAAAAGATGCGCACATTTTTCAAGGTAAACCCCCTTTTCCGTGCACCTAACAGCCTAACAATACACAAAATAAATGAGCAGAGGAATGACATTTCATCTGCTTATTTTTCAGTTGGTGAAGTTCTTTGCCGTTTTGTTGTTGTTCTTTTAATGTTTTTTTTCACTACCTGGAAGACCAAATTTCATTCCTCTCATAATTTGTTAGTGTATTACCTTTCTGTTCCTTGAAAAAGGGGTGTACCCTGAAAAAAAACTGCACAACAAGTGTTCTTTTCAACCTCATGTGGGTTTTGATCTGTGCCTCAGTGTTCAAAACCTTGCTCAATACAGTATGAGTGAGCATTCATTTTGCTATTGCATTATTATGTTTTGGTTTCCCAATTTCCCCGGTGTCCGGTACCGGAGTGGTGAGAAACCAAAGCTAGCTTTGTCTGTAGTTTACCATGGGTCCAGCTCCAACTCCAAGACTGGCAGAATGAATAATTACTATTACAATACAAACACTTGCTGAGTGCCTCATCTAGACATGATCCCTAAGCGCTTCACCATGGCAAGTATATAGCAGACCCGCTACACTCTGTGTATGCAAATCCAAATGGGAGCTATACACAGCGCTTTTGAATATCCACCAAAGTAGCATACTGGCCTGGGTGGGGACAGGTGATACGTTCTAACTGAAGTCAGAGCTCAAACTAAAACCATCTGCAAATGATGTTACTTACATAACAAGTGTACAATGTGTTTGTCAGCGGTGTATACACGAAATAACAATCTCAATTCATCATTCAGGTCTTTCTTCAACTTGCTCTGGACAAAAAAACGGTTCTGAAACAGACAATAAAACACATACACTGTTGTTATTTACATACATGTATACAGCAAAACAAGGCTCTCTTGTTAAAACCAGTACATACTTGGACTGTTGTTATACGTTCTCTGTATTATATATATGTATATATATAAAGCTGAACTCCACCCTGTTTCCTTTTATTCCACTGACCCTATGTAGTCATTTCTTCAGTTTTTATTTTAAGCCACCAGACTTGTCAATTCACACACACAGAATAATTTATATCTGTCAGTTCCTGTGACACACTTTTTTGTACTGCAAACAGCCTGACACTGAAAGAACGAGCGGACATGTAACGTGACACTTTCATGTGAGAGATCTAAAGGGTAGCACATCAAACATAAACAAACAAATGCTGCTTACCAGGTAGTTAAAGATGGGTACAATGCCCCCCAAGGCTTGCAAGTATTGGTGCATAAGGTATGAGAAGCATTCAACAAACTCCTTGGCATCATTCACCTGCAAATTAAATTTCCAAATTATCACCATGGAATAATGTAGATCTGGTAGGACATTTGGAATCAGAATTAAATTTGCGTACACTAAATTGGATATATTTCAACTGTGTCACACAGTCCTCATCAACCAAATGACAGGGATGGTTGCGGCAAGCTGAGTGACAGTGCAGTAGAGAGCCTGAGCATCGATCAGCACACTATCAAAAACAGCAACACTTTAATCAGTGTTGTGATCTCTGTTCTTCTCTGTTCGATTTTAAATTTCTATATTACATCTTCCTTAATCTTCCAGTAGGTGGACTGTGCAATACATTTAAAATGCCCAACATCATTCAGCTCATTGTGACCTTGAAAAACAAACAAACTCAAAACTGGTACGGACAGGGCAAGGCTTAAAAGAGGTTGTCATTACGCCCAGTTTGAAAGATTTTATTTTAACACAGCAGGAAAAAAAGTTTATTTTTTTTACACAAAGTAAGATTGTGTGACACAACTACCTACTCATGCCTATGAAAAATAGTCAACATCAGATAAGACAGAATGAATTTCAGTTCAACATCTGCATCTCTCTTCTATCTCTGACATTAGGGCACATCGTGAGTTACCAAAGTGAGTGAGTAGGTGGGTGAGTGGGTGTGACATCTGCGTGAGTATATTAGTGAATGACTCAATAACATCTGTGTGAGTGTGTGAGAGTGAATGACTCAATGAGTGACTGAGACTGAGAGAGTGAAGGTGTTACTCAGTTCGTGAGCAAGTGGATGTCTGACCAGCAGAACAATTAATATGATGGTCCTTACGTGATTCTGCAGCTGCTCGCTGAGAGACTGAACATGCCTGGTGATGTGGTCAATCAGATCTGCATACAAACGCTCTGAGAACTGCTTGCATACACATTTGTATACACAACTGAAACACAGCCCATCATTTTGTTGCAAACAAAAAAGGTCTCTCCACAAACAATATAAACTCACTAGAACAAACAGAAACTCTAAAACATCAGCAAAGTACTATAAGTTCTACAAAAAAGTCTTTTATTACCACAAAGTCCCAGCACCTCTATCATAGTCTATGCCACTGCTTCCCAGGGTACCAGCACCTCTATCATAGTCTACGCCACTGCTTCCCAAGGTCCCAGCACCTCTATCACACTGCGTAGTCTATGCCACTGCTTCCCAAGGTACAATCGGATCTGCAGCCCTGCTGCCAGCTCTAGGTCTATGGGCTACAACTTCCGAGCTACTGTGAGAAGTGCTAACCACTACAGTACAAAACAGCAACCAATGACCCACTCACATGATCCTTCTTCCTCTCAAAGTAGTTACTTAAACTAAGGGCAGTCAACAACCAATAAGTAAGTAACTTGATGTTTTATGCCCAGTCAACCATTATGGTTATATATCATCAGGGTGAAGTCAACAACCAAGTAATGAAGTACGATACATTTTTAAGTAATTATGTTATGAATTTTGAAAAATGTTCAGCATCAGATGCTACTGACCTGTACATCTGTTCATAAGAGATGGGGATGTAGGCACCAGGCTTCATGTTCAAGAGTTGGTCAATGGCGCCTTGTAGTTTTGGCCAGTACTTGCTGCAGTAGTCCTCCAAAGTCAATGTCATCATAACTGGATTGAATAATAATGTAAATTATTATATTATAATAAATGCATTTCTAATGCACCAAATCCTTCTATGACTATTCACTATACATGTGTGAGGCTCAAAGTGATATAATATATACTATAACACATGAAACATTACAATACACAACCTTATTTAATAATACATTACATATCTCACTCTGTCCCTCCCTTCCCCTGCATCCACACACACACACACATACACACAATCTCGCAACCCCTCACTTCCCCCTCTCTCCCAGTCTCCCCCCCCCCAAAAAACAAAACAAAAACAACAACAAACAAACATAACACAAAAAACAAACAACAACAACAAAAACACACATCAGTCAGCCAGAGAAAACATCAGCAGCAAAATCAAATCATGTACAGCATCCAATGCCTATGAAAGGAGGGTTAGACTAGTTCAGAGTAGGCAGAAGTAAAGACAAAGGTTTTAAGAGAAGTTTTGAACTGTGAGAGAGAACTGCAGTGTCGGATGTGAGCAGGAAGGTTGTTCCAGACAAGGGGAGCCTGAACAGAGAACGACCAGTAACCAAAGCCCTGAAGTTTCTATTTTGCACATGAAAGAGTTTTTTATCTGAATAATAATGTACATTATATATATTTAAAGAACAAATCACAGATTATACCATAAATAAGAAGATTCTTCAACATTGTGAAAACAGTTTAGTGAGGTCAGTTTTACTTTCAGCCATAAGCTGAAAGCACAGCTGAAATCTTTATCAGTAGGAAGTCAGCATTTATTAATTTTAAGCTGAGAATCTCAAGTTTTCCCCAGAATGACAGCTCACTTTCATTATACTCCAAAATCTTACCTTAGCTTGGGTTAAAAAGTAAGTATTTATGTCAAAAAGTGAGTGTGTATACTGGGGGGGGGGGGGGGGGGGGGGTAAGGGGGGGAGCATTTCCTTTCTTTTCTGATAATGGTCAAAAACATAACCAGCTTGTCTTGACTCTTGTGCTATAAAGCCCAATATAAAGGTGACCAACTCATTAAAGTTTAAGTATAATTTGTTATTTTTGTATACATGTAATGATGTATACACTGACAGGGTGTATGTGTATTTAGAGTTTTGTAAATTGTAATCTGCCATCTGCACTTTTGGCAGAAGGTCCAAATGAACAGGGTCTTTTATGCTATTGTGGTAACATGGAGTACAATGGATATTGAAATAAGGGTCAGAACAGAAAATTAATTACGCAGAAAAAAAATGTATCCCATCACTCCTGCAGGGAATCAAACCTGCAATTTTATGGTAATGGTACAGGAGTCCAGCAGTCTAACAGTACTACTACTAGTACTATGCTTTCTATATCCCCACCCCTGATGATGCTCTTATTAACTGACAGTGTTAATCCCTTAGTGTAATGCAAGTTTGCAAACACTGCTGGTTGCACAAAACAACAATAACTAAAGATGGTTTCTAAGATTTCTTGGGATGTTTCAGTGTTTTAACTTGTCACATTCAAAACTCAGAACCAGGGACATGACTTTGCATTGCCACTAAAGTTCAGTTCTGTTCATTTCACATTTGAACTGTAACAAATGTAAGCCTCATGACTTTTGTCATTTTGTAGACTATGTACCCAAACTAAATGTTGTCACTGTGAATTATGAATCTCTTTACCATGACATGCTGAAATATTCTTCTGAAGTGGGTGGATTGCACCTATCATCAGCATGTTCTGCTAGTTCCATTACCTGGTGCAGAGTCGGTAGACCCTTCCTACTTCTGCTGAACTGACAGAACTTTTTCTCAACACTGACTCAAGCTTCAAAGAAGTGGAGGTAGCGTTGCACAGTAACATCCTAAATATGTTCACGAGATTAAATCAGTTTGGACAACAGCCTGTGTCTACTGCCACTAGTGTTAGTCTCGCTTACTAGCTTCTAGTATTATTCATTTATTCATTATTGCTGCCACAGTGTCAGGTCTAGTGTCGAAATAAACGGTGACAAAACAATGTCTCCGGATCCCTTAAAAACGGTGTTTTTCAAGTTTGCACTGTCCATTTCTATCTCTCTCTATTGATGAGGATTTTTAAAACTTCTGTGTTATAAATACTCATATCATTAATGCATACTGTTAATGTTATGACCGTGTTCTGAAACAGGACGACCATTCTTCAACAGTTACAGTATGAATAATCCGTCAGGATTCCATTTGTGATCCATTTACCCATACTCCCTGGCCGAAGTAACTGCGCTGGTTGACGTCGATCATTGTCGGCTGAACCCCCTTCAACGTTATTTGTTGAGTCTGGTTCCACAGATTCCATCGGTTCGTCCATGGTGGAGTAAAAGAATGAAACTAAAAATGTTCTGCTAAAACGAAACGCTGCCTTCGGGACTCAAGGAACACCTCATCCAATGGCAAGAAGAGTTATTCTAAGGGACCTAACTCTCAATCTCAAGCGAGAAAAAGAAAAATCGACAACTACACGGCTAACTCAACTTCGAAGATTTTGTTCATGGTCACATGCTCAGTACTCTCCCAAGTGAAGGTAGAACGACATATGAATTCTTTGGTTAAAACACACACACACACACACACACACACACACACACACACACACACACACACACACACACACACACACACACACACACACTCAACCTCCCTCTCCCCATCCCCAACTACAAATGAAAGTCAATTAAATACGCCGTATCAGTCAAGACTAATGAACTTGAAAATAAGAAGGAACTTGAAAATAAGATTATGCAGCTTCTGAGTTCACATAACATGCAAAATGAAGGGATTATCGTGTCCTTTTTCATTTATGCATTCACGGTCAGCTGGTCCTAAGACTCGAAAAAGAGACAAATGGTAAAGTAACACTAGTCTAAAACTTATGGGACGTAATTCATGCTTCCTTCGATATCTTCAGAATACTAAGAGTGTTTCCCCTTTACTATGCATACATACTGGCTACAGTTTTTGCAACATTACTAGAGTTCTTACCCTTTGACCAAGGGCGCCATTCAAAGTGCTCTTTGTTTCGTTTATGAAATCAGACTGTATTGCAGACGACAGAGCTCAAGAGCTGTGTGAAAGTCGAGGTGGCCGTCAGAGAGAGAGAGAGCGTGAGTGTATAACAACAGTCCAAGCATCATTTAAGACTGACACAATTTCGAGTAACTGCATATCATGTTAGGACTGATAAAACCTTTTTCACTCGTTCGCGTCAAGACTCCATTGCAACACTGATCAGTTCGATCCCGGGGCCCCGCCGCGGCGCTCCGGCCACCCCCCTTTCATTACCGACAAATGAGGTGACGCGCGGAAGAACCCTGTATGCCAGTGTATTCAGTTTTGTCTGCCGCAAATGTATACCGCAGACAAGTCATAGGCCGCAAGCATGTGCAGCCTGTTATTCATGTGTTGGTAGGTAGTGATGCTTAATGTCCTCGGATGTCGGTTGGCATATTAGGGACAAGCTGAGACCAATGGGTAGTGTTGCTTAATGTCCTCAGATGTCAGTTGACATATTAGGGACAAGCTGAGACCAATAAGTAAACATGGTGCTTAACGTCCAAAATGAGACCAATGCCGAAGCATGGTTCAATATAGGTTTACCGTCAGTCCACGGAAACCGAGAAGGCTCGTTAGGACGGACAGCCCAGCCGGACGGACACCTCAGTCGACTCTCACACAGCTCCTGAACTATGTGACCAATGCCGAAGCATGGTTCAATATAGCTTTACGTCCACGGAAACCCGAGAAGGCTCGTTAGGACGGACAGCCCAGGAAGGCCACCTCAGTCGACTCTCACACAGCTCCTGAACTTTCAGTGATCCATGTGTTGTTGAATGTTTTGTTTTTTATTCAAGGTGCGGCTTCTACTCAGTTACACAGCTGCCGCCGCCAAGCAACACTTGTTTTTGTCATTGCTATGGCTCTAGATCTAAAGGGATTGTCACTAGTGAATGGGACACATCATGTTTTCACAGTGATAGGGGAATATCTTCAAAACTATCAGATTTACCAAATCGGTTTCTCGTATATTATTTCACTCCGTCACTGCCGACGAGTAACGACGTTGCGTTCATGTTTTGCAGCTCAACGACTGAACTTGGGAAAACAAGTCAGTCACTGAGGCCCACCATACGGTATTGCCGGCATGTGACAGGCCCTCTGCCTGGCCCGAGGTGGAGTACCTGACACTATGGACACAAGCCGTCCATGCCTTAAACAAACAAACGTGTTACAAGTGTTATATTTTTTATACGTTCTTATGTGACAAGCCAGTTAAAGCGGCTGGTTCATAATCATACTTACCCCGTTCGTCAGCATACAAAGCATAAAAATGAAAGATTTTCTTTGACACATGGGCTCAAGAAGTTACATTTAAAATAAATAAATACGTAAAGAACTATCTTTGTCTCACTCTCACATTCTCTTCCACGCCCCGGCTTCTTCCACTTCAGTCTTCCACTTGTCGAAACCGTGTCAGTATCGCGCCTGACTTTCCAGTCGGACGGTCTACCCACTGAGCTGTCCGGCCCGCCCCTGTTCGGGTGAATGGTGCAGAGTCATTGCGGAAACTAACCCAAGTAGCTCTAGCAGCGGAGGCAAGTCTTGTGAGTAAATTAATCAGTTAGTTGTACGTGCACCAAGAGTTAGTTTCGTTGACCCAAGTGAGCACGTGATACACACTCCGTCATGGTATCGGCCGAAAACACCCTTCATTTTTGTACCCACTGAACGTAAAAAAATGAAATTTTTTGATTTTTTGTAAGCAACAACAACACACACACACCACACACACACACAGCTTGTGGGAAGGGGGAGGGAAGGGGTTTAGGCATCATGGGTCTAAACTGAACTTGTGGGTAAAGCAACACACACACACACACACACACACACACACACACACAGGCAGACACACCGGGGCAGAACTTAAACCTGACTCCC
>JABMCL010002781.1:272500-290476 GCA_018857735.1 Alviniconcha marisindica | reverse complement strand
CATGCCATGGTTTGAAGGATGGATTCCATGATTCAGTAGTCAACCCACAGCTAGGGAATGTGACTGTTTATTCAACCAAGTGTACCTAGTCCACGTCTGTGATACCAAATCATCAACCAGTGTCCCTGTGAGATTTAATGGAAAATAGGAGGAGTTTCCACCCTTCATTCCGTAACAAATTGTTGGAGTTGCTTGACATTTGTTTTGGCACTTAGTGTTTTATGATGTTTACAGTTGATTGAAGTAAAATCCATTGATTGTAAGATGTGCTTGTGGGAAACTTGAATGGGCAAATGTGGTCTTCAACAGCAAACAGACCAAATGACTATGTAAGTAGTTGTCATCAGGTTAGTGTGCTGGAGAATATGAATACTTTTGTCCATTTTTTAAAGTTGTTTGAGAGTCATTCAATCAGTTATTATTTAAGCAGTTGCCAGATAAAGTAGTTGACAAAGTTTTTACAGTCTATTAGAAGGTGCAGGCTGTTCACGTCTGCACTTTCCTGCCCCCACCACCACCCCGCCCCCCTTTTTTGTTGTTGTTGGTTTTTCTTGCTTTTTCGTTTTTGAGGCCAACATACCACCAAAGTTGAGAGTTCCCATTTGAAACATTTCCCATTTGCTACAACATCAAACAATTCCACCATCCTCTGATCAGCTGAAACAAAGAGTAGTTTCCCTTGATTGCTTTTGGCACTTTCCACCACTGCTTCTGGAAACAATCAATCAATTTTACAGACCAGACTTGGATGACTTGAAGGTATCCTGTGTGGGTTAGGTGAAACCAGCACACGCTCTGGTCAAAGATTTGACAGATGAGCAATAATCACAGTACTAAATCTGGTGACAGAATGTGTATGGATCATTCTCCCAAAAACTGGACCAAAGAGGGTGCCACGTTTCCGATGAAATAAAAACAAATCTAAAACATAAAGAATAAAGTCATCAGATAAGGCTGAACATTTTCTCCATTTTAGTAGTTATTACAGATGTGATTGTTTTTAATCCTCCCAGTTCCACCAGTCACTGGATGCCAGTCCTGATGTGTTTGTGTGCAGGTGCTGCATGCCATGGTTTGAAGGATGGATTCCATGATTCAGTAGTCAACCCACAGCTAGGGAATGTGACTGTTTATTCAACCAAGTGTACCTAGTCCACGTCTGTGATACCAAATCATCAACCAGTGTCCCTGTGAGATTTAATGGAAAATAGGAGGAGTTTCCACCCTTCATTCCGTAACAAATTGTTGGAGTTGCTTGACATTTGTTTTGGCACTTAGTGTTTTATGATGTTTACAGTTGATTGAAGTAAAATCCATTGATTGAAAGATGTGCTTGTGGGAAACTTGAATGGGCAAATGTGGTCTTCAACAGCAAACAGACCAAATGACTATGTAAGTAGTTGTCATCAGGTTAGTGTGCTGGAGAATATGAATACTTTTGTCCATTTTTTAAAGTTGTTTGAGAGTCATTCAATCAGTTATTATTTAAGCAGTTGCCAGATAAAGTAGTTGACAAAGTTTTTACAGTCTATTAGAAGGTGCAGGCTGTTCACGTCTGCACTTTCCTGCCCCCACCACCACCCCGCCCCCCTTTTTTGTTGTTGTTGGTTTTTCTTGCTTTTTCGTTTTTGAGGCCAACATACCACCAAAGTTGAGAGTTCCCATTTGAAACATTTCCCATTTGCTACAACATCAAACAATTCCACCATCCTCTGATCAGCTGAAACAAAGAGTAGTTTCCCTTGATTGCTTTTGGCACTTTCCACCACTGCTTCTGGAAACAATCAATCAATTTTACAGACCAGACTTGGATGACTTGAAGGTATCCTGTGTGGGTTAGGTGAAACCAGCACACGCTCTGGTCAAAGATTTGACAGATGAGCAATAATCACAGTACTAAATCTGGTGACAGAATGTGTATGGATCATTCTCCCAAAAACTGGACCAAAGAGGGTGCCACGTTTCCGATGAAATAAAAACAAATCTAAAACATAAAACTTTTTAACTACCACTATGTTTCTGATGTAATGTGTTGGGAGAAATAAGGGAAATGCCACAGTGTGTGAATGCATCATTATTTCTTGTGCTATGAGTCTTTTTTGGTATAAATCATGACATTTTCATGGCCATCATTTGTGACAGCTAAAGGAAGGTTAGCTGATCACATATGTTTCCTTGAAAATGTTTATGATTGAATAAAAGCAGATTTCATGACAAATAGGGCAGTTAGCTCTTACACTAAGATAATATTTATTGTGTATTGCATCCTACTAACAGCTCCAAACAATAAAAAGATCATCAGCGTCCCGCATGTTACTGATGGTGTCTTCTCAGTGTGTCTCACGATATTGTGACTTGTTCATAACAGAAACTAAAGAACTTTCTTTTTTTCATCTGCTTGGTTGATGATATGAGGGTAGATAAGAAATAAATTACAATCATTTCTTTAGGGGTGGTTTACCTGGTATAAAATGCTGTAACGTGCCAGCATACAAAAGAAATATTTCTGTTAGTACCATTAACTTCAGACCTACCCTAAAGCAGGAATCCACATCAGCTGACTGGGGGTAGCAACTTTTGACCTCTTTTTATGCTGGATGTGGTGAATTATTTGCCTACAAAAGGGAAATCACTGTGGTGTCTTCGGTGGTGAGGGCTGTAACGTGCAGGAACAATATTTGTTCCCAATCGGTTGAGTGTTTGTAAATTGGAGACAACCTTTTGTAACCAAACTTTGTATGTGGTGCATCATCATGAGCTGGAATGTCATACAAAATAAATTGGGATTCTATCTTTGAAATCAAGGTCACAGGTTTATATAATCAAAATACGATGATTTCTACAATATATTTTATTAGTCTAAACTAATAAGTCTTTTGCAAATGAACTCAATTTGATGGTAGATCGTCACAAGCAAAAACATGTCTGGTGAAAATTTTGGATTGCTGTGTTCAAGGTCAATGTCACAGCCAAGGTTAAACATCTCAGTTAATGTTAGTTTGAATATCTTCTGAATTGCTGAACCTTTTGTAGCTAAATCCAGTATGGTTGCTATCTTCAAGGTCAAGGTCACCGTAACTGAATTTGGGTTCATACAATAAAATGACTTTCTGTTATACGTTCTGAATTGTTGATCTTTTTGCAACCAACTTAGTTTGACAGTGCAAGTTCATAAGCTGGAGTGTCTTGTGAAACGGTTGCTTTGCTGTATTCAAGGTCAAGGTCACAGTGAAGGTTAGGAACTAGAGTGAATTTTTGTCTGGACAATATCTCTGATCAAATAAACTTAATGTGGTGATGCATCATATGAGCCAGAATATCATACGGAAATATTATTTTGCTATTTTCAAGGTCAAGGCAACAGTCATTTTTACTATAATTATTTTCAGAAATACTGAAACTTTTACAACCCAAATTAGTTTGATGATACATCATCACAAGACAGGGTAAGACATTGTGAACAGGTTTTCTTGCCTTTACTCAGGGCATGAGACAGGATGTGGCCCGAGTGACTGTGGACCAGAATGTTGCCATTCTTGGCCATACTGATATCTCAAGCAGAGGTCAGTACTGGTTCCATTCAAGAAAATGTGAACAGAACACTGCTTTTGTAATGAATATATACTTGTTTATTAAATTTATTAGTCAATGGTTCAAGTGTGTGGTGGTTATATTCTTTTGTACTTGTAATGGTGTCTACATAAGTTGTGACACAGATTACTAATTAATTGTAATTGGTTAATAACTTTAGAAAGCAAGAAACAAATATTACTCTGACATGCATAATACATAAGGTTCAGAACAAGTTAGTGCAATACATACCCCGTCCTCCAAATTACTTTCCAAAAGAAAAGAAACCTAAGGAAAAGAAATGTGTGATCTATTTTGTGCATGCCTGTACTTCAAAGAAGAAATATAAAGCAAACTCGTTAAAGAGGCAGCAAGTATATATATTAAAAAAAAGAAGCAGTAAGAAGTGACAGGTATTCCCACACTCCGAGCGTCGCTTTCCGGCACCTTCCTCCAAACTCTGCCAGATTTAGTTATGCCACTGAAGAGGCACTCTTCATCTCTGCACAACTTAATTTCCACCAATGTGGTCAGCGCCCTCCGAAATGTTTTGGTACTGATAAGACTGTGGAAGCAACCAAACGCCCTAGCATGCACATAAACATGAGACGCATCTACCCCAGGTAAAAAAGGGTCTGTCTCGATTTTGGTTTTATTTGAGCTGGCGTAAGCAACATGGTTAGTTATAAAGTAAACGTCTGGTATAATCTGAGTCGTTTGTAACAAACTTACTACTATTTGAGCAGCAACAAAAAACTGCTCGTTAGCTGACAGTTTTCTGGGACCTATGGCGTAACTAAATACGGCAGTGGTTGAAGGAAGGTTGTCGTAAACCAGTGCTTGGAGTTTGAGATAGTCCTTCATTAGCTATGAAATATTTATTATAATAATAAAGGCAAGAGTGAAACTGGCCACTGAGCCTACTTTATTGATGTATTTCAGGTGTCTTCTGTAACACGCCAAACGCCTGCTGATGACCTGATATAAAGCACAACTAACCAAGTTCCTGTCACTCTGTCAGTTTATGTCTTATATTTCTGTACGCAGATGTCAAGCTTTCATTTCCAGATAATAACACCAGATTTCACACTTTGACTTTTTACCCTCTATGTCACAGTTTTTACCAGTTTTCAGGAGAATGACCCAAATGCAAACATGGTAGAGAAAAATTAAAACGAGTGGAAAGTAGGACAGAACAACAAAAGAATAGAATGTTACTTTTCAGAAGAAAGAAAGAAAAAAAAATGGAAAAAGATAGGATCTTTTTAAAGAACAACTTATTCCAGCTATGTTCTTTCTCGTGATGAAAAAGTCATTGGATATAGTAAATCCTCGCTTATAGTAAAAACACATCGATCACCATAATAATAATGGAAATTTGTAAAGTGCCTACCCTGCAGCTCAAAGCGCTGAAGAAACATAACACACATAATATACATCGAGATGGAAAATGTTATCAGCAACTGAACAAAAGCTAACACATAATGTACTCACCAACAAACGGTTCAAGCATAACTATGTGCAAGATGGACACAAACACACACACATGCACGCACGCATGCACGCACGCACACTCACACACACTAACACTAACACTCACTCACCCCTCCCTCCCGCTCCCCACACACACACTGACACATACACATGCAAACACTGACACACACACACACACACACACACCACACACACACACACACCAAACACACACACACACACACACACCACACACACACACACACCAAACACACACACACACACACACACACACACACACACACACACACACACACACACACATTGTACAGACTGATCTGATAGGGGTGAATGACACTTGTGCTCCTCCTTGGTTAGGTTATACTAACTGCCGCCAGGCGCAGACATCCCGAACAGATGTCACTCAGCCAAAATTAGGCCAACTACTGGTCCAGACAACCAAGCACCAACTTGCCAAACATACGCTTAATCTTCAAATGTGCAGACCTTTTTACCTAGTCTTACAATAGTAAGTACAGTAAGCATGGTGCTTAACGTCCACAGAATCCGTAAGGCTTATTTGGGACGGGGAGAATACAATAGTAAGTCAGTAAACAGCTGATGAACTTTACTACCTCGATATTTACACGGCAGGCTAGCTTAATATTGCACATTAAAATAATGGTATTGACGACGTCCACGAAACGTTCGTTGGATGGCGTGCATAATGCTGACGATGTCTCTGGCGGTGACGTCATCATCACAGATGACGAAAGAGAAAAGATCTCGGTCGTCTTGACAACGCTTGACGATGTGCGTGGATTTTGAAAGCAGCGTCATCACGGGTTGGCTAAAGAGTAAGTAGGTATATAACCATGTCCAGACGTTGGGTGACGTGCAGGACTCCAAGAAGGATTGCCATTGGCACAGAGCGAGAACACTCACTTTCGGGATCCAGGTTAAGCACAGTCTAGCGTGGTCACCACATGGATGGAGGACGGTTGCGTGCTAGGCTTTGCGGCCCACCCAGAGATTTGGTGTAAGCAAAGTTTATTTACATTCATGAAAATCAAAATCGTTGCATGAGCATTAAACAAGCTAAGCTTATAGTAAACGCTCACAAGCATAATTTGCTAAATTCTTTTTGCAGCAATGGGTTATTTTTATGTCAAACAACCCAGAGATTTCTACGGAGTCAAATTCTGTCCTGATTCAACAAAAGTCCTTCGGATGGGACTCTACCCCTCCCCCCGCCCCCGCCCCGTCCGTCCCCGTGTGTACACGCAAGCAAAAAGCTTACATACGCACGTTAAAGATCCCTAGTGCATGTCAGAGTTCGGTGGATTTTGGAAACACCCAAATAACCCTGCATGCACTAAAAGTGTCAACGTTTTCAAAATGCTGAAGTTGGAAACCATACGGAAGAAGAAGGACGTCGTCATCAAACGTGACGTGACTAAAGAGGACAGTCGGAAATGGTCCTGACGACCTGAAGACGTCAAATGACGTTCACGACGCTGACGAGGTCTCTGACGATGGCGTCATCACTACAGACAGATGACTAAAGAGGAAAATCCTCGATAGTCTTGACGACGTCCAGTCATTGTATGATGCGCATAACGCTGACGGCGTCTCTGACGACAACATCATTATCACAAACAGATGACTAAAGAGGAAAGTCCTTGACGATTTTGACGACGTCCACACATTGCACGATGCGCATAACGCTGACGAGAACTTTTACGATGGCGCTATAATCACAGACAGATGACTAAGACGTCCAGACGTTGCATATCGTGCATGATGCTGACGAGGTCTCTGATGATGGCGTTAGACAGATAACTAAAGGGGAAAGTCTTCGATGATCTTGACGACGCCCAGACATTCTATGATGTTCATGATGCTGACGAGGTCTCTGACGGTGGGGTCATCATCATCGTCACAGATGACTAAAGAGGAAAGTCCTCGATGGTCGTGACGACGTCCAGACGTTGCATGTCGTGCATGATGTTGACGAGGTCTCGGACAGTGGCGTCAGGGTCACGACTAGCCCAGTCCTGCAGCAGAGCGTCGCAGGGATCTCTGGGAGATCGGAACCGCAGTAGCTCCACCTCTGTCATTGTTTTACCCAGCATACCTGAAAACAAGACACCGGCATGCATGAAAACAAGACACCAGCATGCATGAAAACAAGATACCAGCATGACTGAAAACAAGATACCAGCATGCATGAAAACAAGACACCAGCATGCCTGGAAACAAGACACCAGCATGCCTGAAAATAAGACACCAGCATGCTTGAAAGCAGGACATCAACTTGCCTGAAAACAAGACACCAGCATGCCTAAAAGCAAGACACCCACCACTAGAACGGTACCGACACCTCCTCCCCTTTCATCGTTTTACCCAGCATGCCTGAAAGCAAGACACCCACCACTAGAACGGTACTGATACCTCTATCTCTCACATCGTCTTACTCAGCTTGCTAGAAAACAACACACACAGCACCAGAACAGTACTGACACATCTACCCGATCATCGTTTTGCCCAGCTTTCCCGAATAGTAACACACCTAACGCTGGAGCAACGTCAACAGCGTCTGTACAGCTCAAGCTTTATGTAAAGTTTCCAGCATTTTCTAATGAATGTGCACTCGCGTGAGCGTGTACATGTGTTTGTATGCGCGGGCGTGTGTGTGTGTGTGTGTGTGTGTGTGTGTGTGTGTGTGTGTGTGACATTCGAGTGTGTCAGACTGTGCGTGCGTGCGTGCGTGTGTGTGTGTGTGTCCCCTGTACCGGCCAGTGCCGTCCAATCGTTGCCCAGGGCGTGAGGGACGTCCAGTAGGTCACAGATGCTGGCGTGCAGATTCTGAGGCATAGAGGACAACGGCGTCGCCAGGATGGGCAGCGTCGCCTGCTGCACGCCGAACACCCCAGGTCCACCTCGGGAGCTAGACTCATACACCTAGTAACACAAGAAACAGGTTTTATTTCTCGTTTCATATAACCTCTGCTTTGACCCTCTGTGTAACAGTCACACGTTCCGCGCATACGCTTTAAACGTGTCTGCAAATTAAATGTACCAAAATAGAAAGAACAAAAGATTAGTTAGCTCTTAGACTTAAAATACCCGTCAACTGCATAGGATCATCTCAGGACGAAAGTAGGAAATGAAAGACAATGGTAATTCGGTATCGGAACAACAATAACCTATTCGAAAGAAAACCGGAACCCACTATTCGATCGAAAGCTTGTGGGACCGTAACTACGGGAGGCGGGACTTGGAACTGGGCGCGGAAGCGTCTCTTGGTTGGCTGCTCGGATGAGAGGCAGCGAGGTTTTCCTACCTTTCCGGCTCTGTAAACGACGTGACGACCGCGGCACCAGAACTCCTTCTCCTGTGGAACCTGCACTGACGCCGCTCCTTTGCGAGTGTCGCTCAGGCCCAGGAAGTGGAATCCTGCCTGCAGACAGACAGACAGTCAGAGAGACAGACAGTAAGACAGACAGTCAGACAGTCAGACAGACAGTCAGAGAGACAGACAGACAGACAGACAGTCAGACAGACAGAGAGACAGACAGTCAGACAGACAGTCAGTCAGACAGTCAGAGAGACAGACAGTCAGACAGACAGACAGACAGAGAGACAGACAGACAGACAGTCTCAGACAGTCAGACAGACAGACAGACAGACAGACAGTCAGACAGACAGACAGTCAGACATACAGTCAGAGAGACAGACAGTCACAGTCAGACAGACAGAAAGACAGACAGACAGACAGAAAGACAGACAGTCAGTCAGAGAGACAGACAGTCAGACAGACAGACAGACAGTCAGAGAGACAGACAGACAGTCAGACAGACAGTCAGAGAGACAGACAGACAGACAGTCAGAGAGACAGACAGTCAGACAGACAGACAGTCAGACATACAGTCAGAGAGACAGACAGTCACAGTCAGACAGACAGACAGACAGTCAGAGAGACAGACAGACAACTGTAACATGCAGTTAAACAGTGATCGCTTTAGACATTTTTAAACCAGAGTGCGGCATCTACAAGGTGGCGAAAGTAGTTTACGGAAACCGGTCAATCACTGAAACCGGTCAGATACACGGCCGTCTGTACTGCTACTAGAGTTCTGCTAGCAAACACCATGCTCCCTTCCCCGTCTGAAGCACACACACACACACATACACACACACACATACACACACACACACACACACACACACACACACACACACACACACACACACACACACTCTCTCTCTCTCTCTCTTACACACACAAAACATGCTCACACACAATACACAACACACACACACACACACACACACACACACACACACACACACACACACACACATACACACACACCAAGTGTGTGTGTGTGTGTGTGTGTGTGTGTGTGTGTGTGTGTGTGTGTGTGTGTGTGTGTGTGTGTGTGTGTGTACCGTTTTTTTGTGTGTGTTTGCTTTTTTCTTTTTCTTTTTTTCTTTTCAGAACCGGTCCAACAAAATAACAGCCGGCACTTCTGACCGACTGCTGATTAACTTTCCGGTATATGCCGATCTTAACCGGCAAAATACCTACAATTACCGGTTAACACGAAGTTTGGTGAAACCTCCACGTTTGAGGACAGTCGTTAACTGGCAGCTAGACAGCCTAAGACAGCAGTCGTAACGTGTAGCTATGTCTACATGCCAAAGACAGCTATTGTAACGTGTAGCTATGTCTACATGCCTAAGGCAGCAGTTGTAACGTGTAGCTATGTCTACATGCTTAAGACAGCAGTTGTAACGTGTAGCTATGTCTACATGCTCTACATGCCTAAGACAGCAGTTGCAACGTGTAGCTATGTCTACATGCCTAAGACAGCAGTTGTAACATGTAGCTATGTCTACATGCCTAAGACAGCTACTGTAACGTGTAGCTATGTCTACATGCCTAAGACAGCAATTGTAACGTGTAGCTATGTCTGCATTCCTACGACAGCTATTGTAACGTGTAGCTATGTCTACATGCCTAAGACAGCTATTGTAACGTGTAGCTATGTCCACATGCCTAAGACAGCAGTGGTAACGTGTAACTAAGTCTACATGCCTAAGACAGCTATTGTAACGTGTAGCTATCTCTACATGCCTAAGACAGCTATTGTAACGTGTAGCTATGTCTACATGCCTAAGACAGCTATTGTAACGCGAGACTAGCTGTACCTGCCTAAGACGGCAATTTCAACGTGTGGCTCAATCGGCTCACCCGTGCACACTTACGATCCCATTGATCAACCCTTACGATCCCATTGATCAACCCTTACGATCCCATTGATCAACCCTTACGATCCCATTGATAAGTCAGCTCACATCTCCACCCTTACGATCCCATTCACCAACCAGCTCACCTCTCGTTTTAAGTTGTGTGTAAATTAAGTTTTGTAAAGTGTGCACGGGTGCCCGTGTGCGTGCGTGCGTGCGTGTATGCGCTTACTTTGCGCTTTATAGATAAATACTTTAACTATCATTATTATTACCTCTCCACACGACACCTGGTGGGGAGCAGGATAGGGACACGCCACACCCAGCCTCAGGTGACACCGACGGAAGTCCCTCCTCACAATCTCCGACAGCGACCTCCACACAAACTCCACCACAGTCTGCGGCGACACGCATTCCCTGCCGCCACCGCCGCTTAACCCCAAGCCGCTGCCGCTGCCGCCGTCGTTGTCGTTGTCGCGGGCGTTCCGTCCCCAAAACCCGCCCTCAGACCCACCTCTCCGGAGAGATCCGCTGCTGGTGTCTCCGTCCCCACCGCCAGCCACAACGACCTTGAGGAGACGGCCGTGGTAGGTGTGAGCCACTTCCGAGGTCGTCACCCACTCCAGCTTGTAGCAGCGCGACCTCCCGAAGGTGAAGGCCGCACGCGACTGGCTCGCGACCAGCACGGGGCGGCCGAGGTCGTCCTGGGTCTCGCAGGCGTCCTGGGCAGCGCAGACGCAGAGGAGGCGGAGGAAGGCGGGGTGGGGCAGCACGGGCAGCCCGTCCACCAGCAGCTGCCAGTCCCCGGGGTGGGTGTCCCACGTGCCGTGGTGCTGGGGGAGGTCGCGTGGGAGCGCTGCGGGTACCAGGAACTGCTCCGCTCCGTTGCAGGCGTTGACGTCGTAGTTGTCGTTTTCGTCGTCGTGCTCTGCTGGCTCTCTGCGCTCTGGTCGGTCTCGACGGTCTGGGTTGGTGTTGTCGTCATCACTTTCATCGTCGTCGTCGTTATCATCACCATCATCGTCTCCTCCTCCACCACCTCCTCTACCACCGCCACCACTACTTCCTCCTCCTCCTCCTCCTCCTCCACCATCATACCCCTCAGCTGCCTGCCCAGTTCCGCGGAATCGCAGTCCACTCACATTAGCGTTGCCACCCCCACCACCACCACGACCATCACGACCACCACCACCACCTCCTCCTCCTCCTCCGTCACTTCCACCGCCGTAGACCTCAGCTCTCTGTCGCCCGCTGTGCGGCCGTCCACTGACACTCGTACCACCACCAGCACCCCCTCCTCGACCCCCGGCACCCCCTCCTTGACCCCCAGCACCCCCTCCGTGACCCCCGGCACCCCCTCCTCGACCCCCAGCACCCCCTCCTACGCTGAGGGGACAGATCAAGTTCAGCGTCTGCAGCAGGTACACCACAGTGTCGCTCTGCGCGCGCAGCTCCTCCGAAGCGTGCAGGCGGAGCACGTGCTCGAACAGCGCGCGCGAGCACACGCCCGTGGAGGCCAGCCTCTCCCAGGCGTCCACGAACCCGCGCGCGCGGTCCGCCATCCGCGGAACGTCCACGAGCCGGCTGAGGAGCCCCAGCACCACGTGGGGGCTCAGGACGACGACGGACTGCAGGAGGTTGTCCTCCGGGAAGTACAGGACCTCCCCGAGGCGACGGAAGAGCAGCAGCATGGCGTCCAGGTCGTCGCGGTTCCGGAGGCCGCACTGGTTGTCCCGGCACTGGCGGAAGAGCGTGTTCGTGTCGGCGAGGAGCTGTCCCGCGGAGCGCAGCTGGTCCAGCACCAGGAAGAAGTAGAAGTAACGCACGGGGTACTTGTCCGTGTTCAGCTCCGACGCCGTCTTCAGCAGCTGCTGCCGTAGGTACCTGTTGATAGGTGAATGAGTAGGTAAGTGAGTGAGTGAATGTGTGAGTGAGTAATGATTGATTGACTGACTGACTGACTGACTGACTGACTGACTGACTGATTGAGTGAGTAAGTAAATGGGTGGGAGTGACTTGAGTGAGTGAGTCAAGTGAATGGTTGGTTTTTAACGCCTAGTCAGACATGTGTACCAAGTATGTCAGTGGGTGGGTAAGTAAGTGACAGAACGGGTGAGTGTGTGAGTGAGTGAGTGAATGTGTGAATGAGTGAAAGAGTGAGTGAGTGAAGTAAATGGGTGATCTAATAACACCCAGTCAATCATGAGGGTCTTATGACTGTGAAAAATAGCGCACGGGGAATTTGTCCGTGTTTAGTTCTCTCTCGCGGTCTCTGTGGTCTCTCACGGTTCCTGTGGAATCTCATGCTTCCTATCGCCCTAGCGGATAAGACGTGGTCACCTATGCGTGGTCTTTATTCCTGTGGTCTCTCGAGGTTTCTACGGTCTCTAGCGGGGTAAGACACGGAGAACATATGGCCACCTACGTGTGGTCTTTATTCCTGTGGTCTCTCACGGTTCCTACGGTCTCTAGCGGAATAAGACACGGAGGACACATCATCACCTACCTGTGGTCTTTGTCCCTGTCTCATGGTTCATGTGGTTTGTAACGAGTAAGACAGAGAACACACGGCCACCTTACCTGTGGTCTTCGTCCCTGTCTCACGGTTCCTGCGATCTCTAACAAGTAAGACACGAACACATGGCCACCTGACTGTTGTCTTCGTTCCTGTCTCACGGTTCTAACAAGTAAGACACGAACACATGGCCACCTGCCTGTTGTCTTCGTTCCTGTCTCACGGTTCCTGCGGTCTCTAACGAGTAAGACACGGAGAACACACGGCCACCTACCTGTGATCCTTGTCCCTGTGGTCTCTGAGGGAGTTCTCCACGGGGAACAGGGGCGTGTCCCGATCGGTCCACACCAGCATGTTGTGGAAGTGGCGCGGGATCTCCTTCCTCAGCCGCAGACCCACTCCCCCCACGAAGTCCCCCTCCCCCTCCCCCGTCTTATCCTCCTCCTCCTCCTCCTCCTTCCCGCTGTGGCTTGCCCGCACGCTGGGGTGGTCGCGGTGCGTGCCCACGAGGAAGACCCTGGTGCCGGGAAAGCCCGTGTGCAGGAAGATGGACTGCAGCCAGTCGATGAGGTTCCGCAGCACGAAACGGAAGTCTCGGCGCGCCTCCAGCAGGGAGAAGACGAGGACGTAGACGCACTGGCCGGCCATGTACACGTGGTGGGCGGAGTAGTACAGCGGGTGGCCGGCGAAGTCCCGGACCACTATCCTGGGTGGGAGAGGGGTGGAGGAGGAGGAGGAGGAGGAGGAGGAGGCGGAGCTTGCCAGGACGGAGGTGGGTTTGTCTGCTGCCAGGGATCCCGAGCCTGAGCGAGGGCGGAACAGGAGCTGGTCCAGGTACCTCTGCTGGATGGACCTCTTCGGGGAAGTCGCGGAGGGGGTTGATGTCGACGAAGATGACAGTGACGCAGAAGATGCTGATGCTGAAACTGATGGTAACGATGAGGAAGATGACGAGGGTGAAGAAGAAGAAGAAGAAGAAGAAGCTGTTGTTAATGATGATGATGATGATGACAATGCTGATGACGTCGACGTAAACGATACAGACAGACACGGCAGTATCCTGACCGAGATTTGGTCGATTTCGTTCACGGCGATCAACACAGCAGCAGAAAATACGTGCCCCGCCACAGTCTGTGGAGGCGACGTCACGAGACTCCAACCGAAGACGTAGCGGGACACGAGGAAACCCGGTATGAGCCCCACACAGTGCCTCAGGACATGTCGCCCGTGGGTCGTCGTCGTCAGCCTCTTGATGGCCGAGTTCAGCGTCAGGAAAAGCGACCTTCCGAACCCGAGGAAGAGGCCGTGAACAAATCCGGTGACCGTTCCGCACATGAACACAAAAGAGGACGCGGGAGGCAGGAGAAGAATGACCAGTCCCAGAACTCCAGGGATGACTAGCCGAGTGTGGACGTTCCGCACGAACCCCGTCCCGAACAGCGAGCCCACAACGAGAAGAACGAGGTCCGGCCTCACCAGCGGGTTCCCGTCTTGAAAGTAGTCGGTGTCCTCCGGCCTGGAGAGGCAGAAGACGCTGGCCATGCCCAGACCCAAGGACATCCCGAAGCAGGTGGCCACGAAGGACTCCATCAGGCCGCAGCCGGCAGCTCCGATGAGGAAGGCGCACACGCTTCCGTAGCTCGACGCGAGCTCCTCGAACCTGACCCCGATCCGCCAGCGGACCAAGGACTCGAGGAGGATCATGAGGTGGTAGACCCCGACGGCGATCCCGAACCCGTCCCTCTTGCCGAAAGTCGCCCCACAGAGCAGGAAGACGAGCACGAGCGTCAGCCCGAAGACGGGCAAGGGCTTGAGCCAAGACACGGACGACGCCAGAAAGAAGAGGCAGATGCCGAGGAGTCCGAAGACTCCTATCTTGGCCATGGTGAGGAAGGCGTAGAAGGCCCTGCGAGCGGCCGGGATGCGGTGGCGCTGAGTCTCCAGGCGGTGGAGGATCCTTCGGCCCAGCACCTCGTGGTACTCGTCCGTGTTGGCAGACTCCATCCTCAGGGTCTTCCAGTCACCGCGAGCTCCTGCTGATCCGGGGTCCAAAGCCTGTGAGGGAAAAGGACAAGACAAGACGCGTCTGGTCAGCGGTTTGCTGTTCCGGTGAGGCCGGTTCTGCCGTAAGAATAAATTACAGGTATGAGCTGGGTCTCTAGCCCCATGCAGTACTCACGTGAATGTCCACGAAGCTGAGTCTCCAGGACACGGCACACACTGGAGAGTAAACAGACTTTCTTCCAAGTTTCAGACACACAAGGTGTCTGTCTCTCCCATCTCACAGTCCCATTTGTGTGTCTGTCTCTCCAGTCTCACGCAGCATCCACCTGTGTCTGTCTCTCCAGTCTCACGCAGTACCCACCTATGTGTCTGTTTCTCAAGTCTCACGCTGTATCCACCTATGTGTCTCTGCAATCTCACGCAGTGCCTACCTATGTGTCTGTCTCTCCAGTCTCACGCAGTATCCACCTGTGTGTCTGTCTCTACACATACACACAAACACACGCAAACACAAGCAAACAAGCCTGCGCACATGCACACACACACACACACACACACACACACACACACACACACACACACACACACACACACACACACACGCAACCCCCCCACCCCCCACCCCCGCACTACACACACACGTACTCACGCACGCACGCACACACGCACGCACGCACGCACGCACACACACACACACACACACACACAGAGTAAATTGTCATGGGCACATACTGCACACAATTACTAGCACCTACCTGAGTGTCGACCAGCTGTCTCTCCAGCCCCACTGTGCTGGGCTCCTCCACGTTGAAGGGTTCTCCGGCCAGCAGTCTCCTCAGGCTGGTCTTTCCCTGGCGCTCCCGTCCCACCAGGCTGACGACCACCCGCCTGGCTTGAGAGTGGTCTTTCCGCAGGGCCTCCTGTTCGGCCCGTTGGCCTTCCGGTCCTGTGATGTAGCCCAGGCCCGGAGTGATGCCCAGGCCGTACACAGACTGGCTCGTGTCGGGGCTTACAGCCATTATGATTGTACTTAGATCTTGTACTGCTGTCTCCTGGAGTCCGGCTTCTGACGGCGTCAAGGGACTCTCTTGTTTTCACTCACTCACTCACTCACTCACAGACATGATGGTTGTACTTAGAACTTGTACTGCAGTCTCCTGGAGTCCAGCTTGTGACAGTGTCAAGGGACTCTGTTTTCACTCACTCACAGACGTGACGATTATACACTCCTACCCTTGTACTGTGACTCTCCTGGAGTCCAGCTTGTGACAGTGTCAAGGGACTCTGTTTTCACTCACTCACAGACGTGACGATTATACACTCCTACCCTTGTACTGTGACTCTCCTGGAGTCCAACTTCTGACAGTGTCAAGGGAATGTTTTCACTCACTCACAGACGTGACGATTATACACTCCTACCCTTGTACTGTGACTCTCCTGGAGTCCAGCTTCTGACAGTGTCAAGGGAATCTGTTTTCACTCACCACAGACGTGACGATTATACACTCCTACCCTTGTACTGTGACTCTCCTGGAGTCCAACTTCTGACAGTGTCAAGGGAATGTTTTCACTCACTCACAGACGTGACGATTATACACTCCTACCCTTGTACTGTGACTCTCCTGGAGTCCAGCTTCTGACAGTGTCAAGGGAATCTGTTTTCACTCACTCACAGACGTGACGATTATACACTCCTACCCTTGTACTGTGACTCTCCTGGAGTCCAGCTTCTGACAGTGTCAAGGGAATGTTTTCACTCACTCACAGACGTGACGATTATACACTCCTACCCTTGTACTGTGACTCTCCTGGAGTCCAGCTTCTGACAGTGTCAAGGGAATCTGTTTTCACTCACTCACAGACGTGACGATTATACACTCCTACCCTTGTACTGCGACTCTCCTGGAGTCCAACTTCTGACAGTGTCAAGGGAATGTTTTCACTCACTCACAGATATGACGATTATACACTCCTTCCCTTGTATTTTGTGTCTCCTGGGTTTCAGTCACTCACACTCACAGACATGACGATTATACTTATAACTTGTACTGCAGCCTCCTAGAGTCCAACGTCTGAGAGTGTCACGGGAATCTATTCTCACTCACCCATAGACATGACGATTATACGCTCCTACGCAAGGACTCACAAATGCAGGTCCATGCTCTTACCCTCCTACCTTTGTGCTGTGAGTCTGCTGGAGTCCAACTTCTGAGTGTCACGGGAATCAGTTTTCACTCACTCACAGACATGAGGGTTATTATACGGTCCTACCCTCCGACCCATCAACTGTGAGTCTCCTGGAATCATCGCCCTGATATAACCGTACCGGTTGACTGGGCGTTAAACACCGACTTACTTACTCCTGGAATACAAGCGCTGAAGGTGTCACAGGGATCTGTTCTCAGTCACTCACACACATGACGATACTCTCGTACCTAATGTGGACTGAGCGCCTTCTAAAGTCCAACGTCTAATAGTGTCACAGGGATCTGTTCTCAGTCACTCACATACATGAAGACTATACGCGCCTACCCTTGTACTGTGAGTCTCCTGAGTGCAATTTGTGAGGGTGTCATAGGAATCTGTTCTTAGTCACCCACATACATGACATTTATATACTCCTACCCTCCAACCCTTGTACTGTGTGTCTACTGGAATCCAAGCGCTGAAGGTGTCACAGGAATCTGTTCTCAGTCACTCACAGACATGATGATTATACTTAGAACTTGTACGGCAGTCTCCTGTGAGCCCAACTTGTGAGGGTGTCACTGGGATCTGTTTTCAGTCACTCACATACCTGACGCTACACTCATGCCCAGTTTGTGTTGCGAGTCTTCTCAAGTTCAGCTTCTCACTGTGTCACAGGAATATGTTCTCAGCACGGTCATCCGCAGACATGACGATGCGCTCGGACCTCACTTGTGCTGTGAGTCTTCTCACGTCCGACCTGCGAGGGTGTCTCGGGAACATGTTCTCAGTCACTAACAATGTTAAAGACGGCCACATTCATCTTGCACACTGGACTCTCAGTGTAGCGGCGATGGAGAAGGACTGAGTGTAATAATGTTTTCTTAGTCGCCCACAGACTTCAGCGTGCGCTGTTCGAGCGTCTGTGCTCCAGTTTCCGCGAGGCTTAGCAACACAGCATAATGGTTATG
>JABMCL010002781.1:255000-265000 GCA_018857735.1 Alviniconcha marisindica | reverse complement strand
TGGTTTCACTTTACTAAAGAAAATTCCATAAGCTTTGAAGACGTCTGACCAGAAGGAATTATTTTTGACAGTTTGGCTGAAAAAGCAAGGGCCGTAGCACTCTAATTGATGAAGAAATGGATACAACTCCATCGGAACATTTCTCCATTTATGGTTTGATATCTTTAACTTTTTATCCATGTGAGTTTTAGAGCTAGAATATACGTTTTAATATCTGGAATATTTAGACCTCCACTTTTTACATCTTTTATTGTCGTCTTTCTGGCAATTCTGTCTTGTTTTCCATTCCAAACAAATTGAAAACATATTTTTTGAAGAACTTTCACAAAGTTATCAGGGGGGTCAGGCAGCAAAATCCACAAATGGATCAGTTTTGACAGAATTAGTGACTTCATATAACAACTCTTCCTAGCGGGGTAATAGTCCTAAGTGACCAAATTTTGAACAGTTTTTTAACTTCGTCGAAATTTTTATTGTAGTTTATTGCTGCACACTCTTTTAAATCCTGGGTAAACCATATGCCAAGGATCTTAAACATAGTTGGATTCCATATTCTTACAATCTGTCCCTGCTAATCGAGAGAGAGAGAGAGAGAGAGAGAGAGAGAGAGAGAGAGAGAGAGAGAGAGAGAGAGAGAGAGAGAGAGGAGAGAGAGAGAGAGAGAGAGAGAGAGAGAGCAAAGGACGAAAAGAGAGAGAGAGAAAAAAGAAAAAAGAAGAAAAAGAAAAAAGAAGAAGAAAGAGTGAGTTGAACTGTATAACGAGCAAAACCGCGCATACAAATTATACAGCCACAACATTTGAAAACATGGTTCATTTCAGGTAATGATGCACATATGAAATATTATCGTTTTGAATACGTTGCACACCAAGCTGCCTCCGCTTCTCCCGCTGCGCTCACCGCAGCAAGACGGAGAGGCACAATTGGCCAGGTCGTGACAGACAACATGAGCGTACAATGCAACAGTGAATACAGGGACAGGTACAGGGAGAGACACATTTCTCCGAAGCATGCAACAGTGAATAGAGGAACAGATACCGAGACAGACGCACTTTTCCGAAACATGCCAGCGATGTCACACACAGCCTAAGGATATATTGCAACATTGAATACAGGAACAGGTACAGGGAGACACATTTCTCCGAAACATGCAACATTGAATACAGGAAGAGGTACAGGGAGAGGCGAATTTTGCCGAAACTGACTGCAATGTGACAGACAAACAGCCTGAGGGTATAATGCAACAGTGAATACAGAAACAGGCACAGGGAGAGACACATTTCGCCAGGCCATGACAGCGACGTGACAGACAGCCTGAGGGTATAATGCAACAGTCAATACAGGGACAGGTACAGGGAGAGACACATTTCGCCAAAACATGACAGCGATGTGACCGACAGACAGCCTATGGATATAATGCAACAGTGAATACAGGAACAGGTACAGTGAGACATATTTCTCAGCGATGTGACAGAAAGCCTAAAGGTATAATACAACAGTAAATACAGGAACATGTACAGGGAGAGACACATTTTCCCTATAATGACAGCGATGAGACAGACAGCCTAGGGATATGCAACAGTAAATACGGGAACAGGTACCGAGACAGACGCATTTCTCCGAAACATGACAGAGAATGTGACAGACAGTCTAAGGATATATTGCAACAGTGAATCCATGAACCGAAACATGACAGCGATGTGACAGACAGACAGCCTAAGGGTATAAACTATTACGCAACAGTGCAGCAGGAACTGGTCTGCTGATGAAATCAAAGCGACGTACTTATGACGCTGTACGGGTTCAGTGTATTGACGATGACGTAAAACTGAAGACGCAAGTTTGAGTTCTACGTTTTGCTTTACGTTCACAGAGAGCATACGGACTATTAGGAACGGGGAGTCCAGGACGTCCACCTCGACTTTCACACACTCCTGAGTTCTGAGTTAGGATGGTTAGGTGTTGCTTTACGTCCACAGAAACCTTCAGGCTTATTAGGGACGGGGAGTCCAGGACGTCCACCTCGACTTTCACACAGCTCCTGAGCTCCGCTAGGGTAGTTCGAACCACTCTGTATTTAAACGAATAAGTTGTCGTGTAGGTACATAGTTCAGGAGCTGTGTGTGAGTCGAGGTGGCCGTCCTGGGCTGTCCGTCCTAACGAGCCTTCTGGTTTCCGTGGACGTAAAGCTATACTGAACCATGCTTCGGCATTGGTCTCAGCTTGTCCCTAATATGTCAACTGACATCTGAGGACATTAAGCAACACAACTGTGTAGGTACCGCGGCGAAAGGAAGTATGGTTAACTGTCAGACACAACAATGTCCTAGCAGATGCAATTTCATGAAAGCTCATGTATCATTCTAAATTTAAGAGAGAGAGAGGGGGGGGGGGGGGGGGGGGGGGGGGAAGAAGAAGAAGAAGAAGAAGAAGAAGAAGAAGAAGAAGAGCGTGTGTTTTTTTCCCCCTCGAATTTTCTATTCTACCAAGAGAAAAGCAGACGACGGACTAATGGCGCGGAAAGGAAAGGAAGTTGAAGGCTGGCCAGTCAAAACCGCGGACAGGTTTGGAGTTGGCACTGTGGTTGTAAACAGATCCTGCCTGATCTGCGCAACCTCAGCGAATGGATCAACATATATTTGCTTGTTTTTTAAAAGAGAGAGAGAGAGAGAGAGAGAGAGAGAGAGAGAGAGAGAGAGAGAGAGAGAGAGAAGAGAGAGAGAGAGAGAGAGAGAGAGAGAGCACCAGTGACACGTGATAGTGCTGGTTTTGTTATAAGCCTTATGGTTTCTGTGGACGTTAAGCACCATGTTTACATGGCAGCCGCCATTTTGAAACACACACACACACACACACACACACACACACACACACACACACCACCACCAACAACAACAACAACACTTCCATCCCCCCCCCCCTCCCCCCTGAAGAAAGAAAAAAAAAGAGCTATAGGAATGACATCATTGCACAACACTGTGGCTATGCCTTTTAATGATGTTAACCCTTAACCCTGCCCATCAAATATGAATGAAGCCTGAGGCCCCTGGCGGCTGCAGAGTCGGTTTACTTTACCTGTCCTCGTTAGCATGAGTTCCCATTCAGTGTGTTCAGTGACAGAAAACGCCGCACAGGTGCGCACAGACACAGACACAGACAGTGTCTCTGCCACACCAAAGACCGTACAGCTAAAGCAGCTAAATGATCTTTGGTCACGGACACTTTTAGTCCCCCCCCCCTCTCTCTCTCTCTCTCACACACACACACACACACACACACACACACACACACACACACACACACACACACACACACACACACACACACACACACACTGTCATGCACGCACACACTGAAGCAGACGAAAACAGTGCTGAGTAAAACATGCACACACATAATTATGCGAGCGCACGAACTGAATACTCTCTCTCTCGGGCGCGCACGCGCGCGCGGACACACACACACACAACACACACACACACACACACACACACGCACGCACGCACGCACGCACGCACGCACGCACGCACGCACGCACGCAGGCACACACACACTGTCATGCACGCACACACTGAAGCAGACGAATACAATGCTGAGTAAAACATGCACACACATAATTATGCGAGCGCACGAGCTGAATACTCTCTCTCTCGCGCGCGCGCGCACGCGCGGACACACACACACACACACACACACACAACACACACACACACACACACGCACGCACGCACGCACGCACGCACGCACACACACACACACTCACACACACACTACACACACACACTCTCTCTCTCTCGCTATGATACCGAGAGAGAGAGAGAGAGAGAGAGAGAGAGAGAGAGAGAGAGAGAGAGAGAGAGAGAGAGAGAGAGAGAGAGAGAGAGAGAGAGAGAGAGAAGACACACACACACACACACACACACACACACACACACACACAGGCAGTGCCCCCCCCTCACCCCCCTTCCCTATCCCCTCCTCCTCCCCGAAACCAAACGCTCTTCTCTTCAACACTGGCTGGAAACTGATAATAACAAGACAAAATATGTCCCCGCTTACCGATCTCTTGTGTAACTCCTGCTGCAGCCTTCTTTATAAATCAAAGCTGCATCGGTTCTGATCCCTCTCGGTGGTACTGAAATCACCACGTGTTGGTAGCGGCCCATAGTAAACTCATTATACGCTGGTTTCTATCATTTCGAATGCAGCTCGTCCCTTTCGCTGAGCCGCTGACGTGCAAGCGTGCCCCCCCCGCTCAGCGTTGTATGCAAATGAACGTTTTATTTGCTGCTTCACGCACTGGGTGGGAAACTCGATCACGCTCAACACGTCTGAGCGTGTTACGCAAGAGTTAGGCCAGTGTCGCCGGTTGACACTTGTTAAAGGTCTCGGCCGCTGACAAAAGTTTTGAATAATCAGCGATTTAAAAAAAATAAGAAGAAAAAAAAGCCTTTCATGCCGGGTGACGGCGAGCTATCACAGAGTAAAGTTTGCAAATTTTGTGGCAGAAAACTGCAAGTGTACAGGGGATCACTTGCCAGAGCCCAGGATAAAAATAAAACAACCCCCCAACCCCCCCTTCAAAAAACAAACAACAACAACAACACCAAAAAAAAACAAACAAACAAACAACAACAAGCACCAACCAACCAACCAAACAAACAAACAAGGCAACAACAAATAACATCCCTCAGATTACTCTAGTTTTTGTCAGCGGTCGAGACCTTTAAACGAACGCTAACGTTCTGAACACATGTATGTCAGAGCCCAGGAGCTGTGTGAAAGTCGCCGAGGTGGCCGTCTTGGGCTCCTCGCCGCTTATGGTCCTTACTGTCTCTGTGGACGTAAAGCAACATTGAAATTGAACTGAACTGTCCATGCTTTGTATATATAACGGGCAATACTAGATCTAAACAAAACCTAAAAACTAGGATTTTTTCTCCCTCTTTAAAGGAAAAGTCCAAGGTTTTTAAGTATGCAAATGACCATCGAAATGATTGACAAATGAGTCACTAGTTTGAGATTTAATGAAATAAAAAATAATAAAAAATGTTTATGTTGGTTTTTAATCGATTTTTATTTTCTGTAGGCTGGCCGAGACTGCTGTCTCGGGTTCTTCATCAGTCACGTGACTTTCTCGAAAGTGACGTCAGTCTGGGAGTCAGTGCGGTTGCCATCTTAGATTGTTCATTGAATGTGTATGCGTGTGGTCGACAAAAAGCTCTAACCATGCCGGCCTACTGTATTGCAGCAAACTGTAACAACTCACAAGCAACCAAAGCATAACTATGCACGAGTTCCCGCGGAATCGACCCGCTGTGAGGCGAAAATGGGTCAAATTTGTACAATTCAAACGAGCTGACTTGTTGATGCTGCGCCTCAGTCACGCCCATTTGTGTAGCGAGCACTTCGTTGAGTGCGATTTCATAAACTTTATGGCAGAATATGAAATGGGGTTTGCTTCAAAGCGGAATTTGTAGAGCTGTCCACAGGGTAACCGACTTGGAAAAAATTCCAGTTCGAATATCCAAGGACAAAGCTGATGAGCAGCAAGCGCACAGCATGATACCAAAAACTGAGAGATACCCTGATACCCTGAAACAAGCGCTAACCAGGCAGAGACAAAAAGTCTAACACGAACGCCTACGGCAGAAAAGGGCGTGAAAGAGAGAGACTGTACACAAATGCCTGTGGCAAAGAAAGAAAGTACAGACCACAAATGCCTGTGGCAAAGAAAGAAAGACCAAACCACAAATGTTGGTGGCAAACGAAAAATGGCTGCCCTAATCAGGCAAGCAAACAGCTGACACCAAATGAAAGAAACAAAACAGCTGAAACCACCTCAAAACCCCAAATGGTTGCCTACCTGCAAGCATAAGGTGGAAAAAACACACACACAAAAACACCACCAAATCACAACAGTCTAATAGACTACTGTCTGCAACAAAGGAGTGGACGACTACAGTCATAAGAGCACACAGCAAAAATAACAGTGCCATCGACAAACAGATGGAAAGCCAAACTAACCATAACTAACTCTAACTAACACCTCACTAACCCGGCTTCCATCTAGCAAAACAAAGGCTGTAGACTGATAAAGCAAAACGCTAATCAGGACTACCGATGACAAAGCATCGGGATGTAAGCAAATGCAGACGACAAGAGAAATGCAAAATGTCTGCCCTAGTCAGGCAAGCTAACAAGCGGGTACGAAATGGCCAGTAAGACAAAGATAAAAAAGAAAGAACGCATGGTAAAAAAGAAGGGGGAAAAAGAGAGAAAAAACAACAACACTTTCGGAAAAGAAAGAGGAGGCAAGTAATGTCAGCGAGCAATGGGACAAAGGCTGGATACACGTAATCCGTGTACATGCATACACGATACAACCCACATAGCAGTGACAACAACACGGCAGGGCAACAGACACGGCAGGGCAACAGACGCTGACGAACTACCCCAAACAAAGAAAGAATGAGCGGTCTCGTTAAATATCGAGACTACCCCCCTCACTCGTACATCGTAAATGAACGATATATCTCGAGAAACAAAAGGGCAAGCCAAGAAAAAAAACAGTGAATGGCAAGAACCGGTAGCTAGCCCAACCCCAAACCCTAACTCATGGAGGCCACGAAATCTATTGAACCAAACTTTTTCATTTTTACATATGCAAACAAGGATAAATTGGGAAAATAAAATAAAACGCCCAATAAAAGGCAGGCTCCCGGATGAGGTCCAGCCTGTTGTGAAAGCTAGAGTAAATAGAACGAAAAAGACTGAAACGCCACGCACCTAACAAGGCTCGAGAAAGATGAAATAACAAGGAGGAAATAAACAAAGGCCCAACTACTGACAATGGCGTCGGAGCCTCATCGTTGGAGATTCGGACTGGATTTTTTTTTAAATCGGCTACCCTGTGGTTACTAGCCATTTTGCAGCGACTCCTCAGAGTGACGTAGTGCGGATATGTGCACATGATTTTGGCGTCATGGCGACGCTTTCGGTACGACAGAAAATGCCTGTTTTCGTGCATTTATAACCCTCAGATCACAATTTCACCTACATCATTGTTCTCAGCGAACTTTAACGGAAATCGTGTCAAAAATCACCCCCAACCTTGGACTTGTCCTTTAAATGACCCCGATATAATATCGAATTTAGAAAACGATTTTCATGAGTGACGAATGGCGGTTTCGGATGCAGAAAACATCATGAAATGTCAAAGTCGGCCTGACGTTTACCTGCACCCAATAATCTTTCTTTTTTCTTTTTTTTCTTCTTTTTTTGGGGGGGGGGGGGGGGGAGGGGGGGGGGGGGGGGAAGGGCATGTACGCATACACCTCCGGGCTCGTGCCGAACGTTAAAAGACGCGTAATGTGCGACAGGCGAGCAGTGACACTTGAAGATATTCTGATGGATAGATGCATGCTATTTGAACACTGAAACGTCCCACAATGATGTGCTTGGCAAAAACAACAACAAACAAACAAACAAAACAGTACGGTCGAGAGAGAACATGGGTGCATGTGCGTGCGTGTATGTGTATGTTTGAGACGCACATGCGTGTCCTTTTCTTCCTCTCTTTTTCTAACTCACCCCCCCCCCCCTCTCTCTCTCTCTCTCTCTCACACACACACACACACACACACACACACACACACACACACACACACTCACACACACACTCTCTCTCTCTCTCACACACACACACACACACACACACACACACACACACACACACACACACACACACACACACACACACACACGCTCACACACACTCTCTGTCTCTCTGTCTCTGTCTGTCTGTCTGTCTGTCTGTCTGTCTCGTCTGTCTCTCTCTCTCTCTCTCTCTCTCTCTCTCTCTCTCTCTCTCTCTCACACACACACACACACACACACACACACACACACACACACACACACTCACACCACACACACACACACTCACACACACACACACACACACACACACACACACACACACACACACACACACACACACACACACACACACACACACTCTCTCTCTCTCTCTCTCTCTGCGCCAGAGTTTAACAAAAGTCAATTTCGAGTGCCAGTGATTTTGAGTCAAAGCAGGATTGCATGGTTCGACAATAAAAAGCCGGCAAACTGAGGCTGACGCCCAACTCAGACTACTGTGAATAAACGTACATGATTATCAGTTATAACTCGATCCCAACAAGGGCCGGTTGAACTACTGGAAAATCCGTTGCGCTCAAGGGCTATTATATAGCTATCCTCAGATGCCATGCCGGTCGCCAAGTACGTGCTGGAACCACCGCAGATTGTTGTTCAAGCAACCCACTTGACAGAGCACTACACAAGTACTTCAAATTTCAGCACTACTGCACAAAGCAATAAGGCAAATACTACTCCTAATAAATAATAATACATACATTTTTTATAGCGCTGTTCCCCGCTGAGCGAGCTAAAGCACGTGTTCATATACTGACATATAGACGCAGTTACATAATACATACTTAACAAATGACATCAATATAAAACAGGTACTTGTAGAATTGCGAACAAAATAACTATTATTAAACATACTACGGCTTCTTTGTACGAACGGCGGTGGACTGGAACCACGTACCTCATCAACACCAAGGTCCACGCCTACTGTGTGGGAAGTTTTCGAACTCTCTTTGCGGCCAGTAGGGACCACGGCCAACCACTGTGAAGTCCTCTGCCGTTGCGTTATAAACGCCAGAAACCAGGATGCCGCTGCGATGTACCCAACAGGTACAGAGAGAGTTCGAGTCGAATGTTGCTGTACGTCCACAGAAACCATAGGCTTATTAGCGACGTCCCCCGCCCAGCGCAGCCACCTAACTTCCACACAAGTCCTGAGCTCTGCGTACAGACAGAAATTTAGCTGGCCTTTACAAACTAACTCACTTCAACTCTCTGCGGACCAAGAGCGTCCAATGCAGCATCCCAGCGGCAGAGACGTCAGAACCGGCTGATCACAGCGACATCGACGATCAGTTGTGACACGCACAGTTTTCTCCTGTGAAAAACTCCGACGGTCATGACGTGAGGTGTGCCGTAATGAATCAACCGCTCTGTGTGTGTGTGTGTGTGTGTGTGTGTGTGTGTGTGTGTGTGTGTGTGTGTGTGTGTGTGTGTGTGTGTGTGTGTGACGGTGTGTGTGTGTGTGTGTGTGTGTGTGTGTGTGTGTGTGTGTTTCGGGGTGGGGGGGGGGGGGGTTCCCGTGTAGGCTACACAAGTAGTGTGAATAGACTGCACAGCACCAGCGACAAGTAATTTAGTGGAGATCTTATTTCAGTCACCGGGGCTGGCTGAGCTACACTCGTATGCACGCGCTGAAAACATGTCGGCTAAGACTGAGAGCCCCAACGTGCACGGTCTGTTTGGCTTTGCGACAACATGCCAGGGGCTTCTCAGTGAGAGAGAATGAGTTTGCGGGCGTTTTGGGTTTGTTAAAAATCCCTTTGGTTATCATCTGTCATTCTGGACAGTATGTCTCTTCAGTCTGCTTTTACTGCTCTCTCTCTCTCTCTCTCTCTCTCTCTCTCTCTCTCTCTCTCTCGTTAAAGTCCAAGAACTGTCTCATCTCTCTTTCCTTGCAAGCTTCCCCCCTCCCCCTCTTTCTCCTTCCCTCCTCTCTCGCCCCCTCCCTCCTTCCCCTCTCTCTCCCTCTTCCTCCCCTTCTCTCGCCCCTTCCTCCCTCCCATCTCTGCCCCCTTTTCTCCCTCCCCTCTCTCTCCACCTTCTTTCTCCCTCCCTCCCTCTCCGGCCATTCCCCACACAACCGTTGAGTCCGTTTTTGTTGTCATAACTACGGCGAGCAAACGGGTTCCCACTGACGTCGTTCGATGAACCGTGTCATAGCCTAGTCCCGCATGATGCATCACGAAATTCAGCGCAAAAAAAATCCGCTCCTCCTTTTCACCTTGGAGCGTGATACCATCTCCTGCGTCAATCGGCACGTGGCCTCATCCTGCCCGAGTCAGTC
>JABMCL010002781.1:215000-250000 GCA_018857735.1 Alviniconcha marisindica | reverse complement strand
TGTCACTCGCACGGTGCTGGCGTCACCAGTGTAAAGTATTAAATAACTCATAAATTTGTGGTCAGTTATAACGCTAAAAAGTGTGCCGCGGTGGACACTTGATTACGTAGTTTATGTGAGGATCTTTTGTATTATTTGATTGGGAAGTCACCAATAATTAAGCCTGAGGGCAGGAACAGACCACTTTCACAAATTTGACATCTATCTAATCGGCGAATAAATCGGGGCATCAGCATCAGGTCCTGTGGTCGAGTTATCATCAGTTTGTTTTCAGAGCACTGGCTTTTGAAATCATCACATGCGTTAGGGTAAATGTTATTCTTCAACAATCTAACAGAAATGAAACATTTGTACACGTACCCCAAAGTCAGGTTGTAATTTCGTCATGTCACATGATCTGTTTATATCTGTACTCAGTGGTGTACAGCTACAAATACTGAAATAGCTACACCATGTGGTACTGGAAAAGAGTATTCTATAAAGGCAAATGCAAAGTATAATAATGTTTAACCTCTACCCATTAGCACATGATCTGGAAGTAGAAAGAAGTAGTAGGGAGTAATTTATTTTCTGTGTATTGTAAATTTAATTTGTGATTTGTAAAGAATATGGTTATACTTATTATACTTTTTCAGATTTATTGTCACATTAGGAACATGCAGTTGATGACTGCTGTAGAACCCATAACAGAATTAAAACAATGGAATGAGAGAACTTGCCCTGAAGAAAGATTGTTCGTTTGTAGCCCCCCCCCCCCCCCCCCCCCACACACACACACACTTCGACACAACAACAGACAACAAAAGCAAAACAATAGCAAAGAAACAACCAACTGAAACAAACAGAACTTTTTAGACAAGTACTGTAGGGTTCACGTTAACCAATAATTTTCAGTATTTTTTACTGTTTAAGCTCAGCAGATACCATTACCAGGCAAAAGGTCAGCAGTTCATTGGTCAGATGTGATGGCTGTTATTTTGTTTGACCAGTTCTTGAAACAAAATAACCTCCCATCCCCACCCCCCACCCCCCCAAAAAAAAAGAAGAAGAAAAAAGCAGCACCCCCCAAAAACAAAAACAAAAAAACAGCAACCAACAACAACAAAAACACCACACACAAACTAAACAGGGAGAGAGGGCATGTGTGTGTGTGGGCGAGTGTGTTTTAGATGGGCAAGAGAACAGGGTATTTGGCAGTTTGCTAGTAGAGCTCTAGTAGTAGTATGGGTTGCTGTGTATCAGACTTGTTATACTTACAATGATTATCTGACGGGTTTTCTTGAACCAGTTTTGTCATCTTATCTATTATGTCACACAGGATTCAAAAACGTCTAGCCCAATCAATCATTGAACCCTGTGTCAAAAGTCATTACTTACTTAACATCACCCAAGTTTTAGTTTGTTTCACTTATTTCATTTGGCTTTGATAATATTAAATAATAGTAGGGCATTTATACTTATCTTTCAATAATCATAATTAATAACTCAGAGCACTTTACAACTTAAAAAACAAAAATTTAATGCATACACAAAGATTTGTGCACTAAAAAACATACTTATTTTTTATTCATACAAAGTAAACAACCATATCTGGTGGTGTTTTTTTAATGTATTTTGTTAGAAAATTGTGTGCTGGAGATGATGTATTATGTCAAAAGTGTTTGATGTTTTGAATGTGTGGTCACCTGAAAGAAGAAATGTGGGCTGAGTTTGGCACATTGCCATTGGCAATGTTTTATATACTTGTAAAAAAAATGTAAGTTTAAATATGTTTTCACTTGAAAGAGGAAGTGGCAGCTCAGTTTGGCACTCTGGTGATGATGGCTTGAATGTGTTTTACTTTAGCAGTAATGTTAGGCATTCTGGTGGCAATGTTTTGAATGTATATTGGCAATAGAGTTTGTCACATTGGTGATAATGTATGAATATGTTTGGGCAGTAGAGTTTGGCACACTGTTGACAGTGTTTTGTCTGTGTTTTGGCACACTGGTGTTGATGGTGTAAATGTCTGTTGGGGGTGAAGTTCGGCACACTGGTCATGATGGTTCGATTGTGAATGTGTTTTTGCAGTAAAGTTTGGCACACTGTTGACAATTATCTGAATGTGTTTTGGCACACTGGTGATGATGGTTTGAATGTGTTTTTTGGCATTAAAGTCTGGCACACTGGTGATGGTGTTTTGAATGTGTTTTCAGCTGAAAGAGGAAGTGGCGGCTCGGTTTGGATCCCCTGTGGAGCAGCTGTGTCTGATCTTTGCGGGGAAGATTCTGAAGGACCCAGACCACCTGGAGCAGCACGGCATCAAGGATGGCCTGACTGTGCACCTGGTCATCAAGACTACCAGCAGGGTCAGCTTCTGTAGCGTGTATGTGTGAGAGAGAGAGGGGTGTGTGTGTGTGTGTGTGTGTGTGTGTGAGAGAGAGAGAGAGAGAGAGAGAGAGAGGTCTGACTGTTCAATGTGTGTGTAAGAGAGAGTGTGTACGTTTGTGCATAATATGTGTGTGCATGCATACATGTTATTTGTGTTTAAATATTTAACATGGGACTTGCTGTTTGACTTGCTGTAGTTTGGTTAAACATTGTTTGGCTGTGTATAGTTTGAACTGCTTGTAATTTCTGTCATTTTCCACTTGTGGTATGTCAACTTTGGGGTTAAACTTGATACATACAGCGTGCCCAGCTTGATTTGATGTCAGAGATTTGTGCTTTACAAATATTTCATTATTAGTAATATGAATTACTATAAAACAGACTGGAAGCAGGTGCAAGGCTGTGTGTTTTCTGACAATTTTTTTTTTTACTTTCCAGCAACCAGAGGCTGCCCCAGCTGCCCCCACTGTGAGTTACCCTGAGTTACTCATAAAATAGTAGTTCAGTGGAACCTGTGTTATTGTTAAAGGGCCAGTAAAAATAAAATAGTAGTTCAGTGGAACCTGTGTTAGTGTTAAAGGGCCAGTAAAAACAAAATAGTAGTTCAGTGGAACCTGTGATATTGTTAAAGGGCCGGTAAAAATAAAATAGTAGTTCAGTGGAACCTGTGTTAGTGTTAAAGGGCCAGTAAAAACAAAATAGTAGTTCAGTGGAACTTGTGTTATTGTTAAAGGGCCAGTAAAAATTAAATAGTATTTCAGTGGAACGTGTGTTATTGTTAAAGGGCCAGTAAAAATTAAATAGTAGTTCAGTGGAACCTGTGTTATTGTTAAAGGGCCAGTAAAAATTAAATAGTAGTTCAGTGGAACCTGTGTTATTGTTGAAGGGCCAGTAAAAATAAAATAGTTCAGCGAAACCCATGTTATTGTTAAAGGACCAGTAAAAATAAAATAGTAGTTCAGTGGAACCCCTGTTATTGTTAAAGGGCCAATAAAAATAAAATAGTAGTTCAGTGGAACGTGTGTTATTGTTAAAGGACCAGTAAAAATAAAATAGTAGTTCAGCGAAACCCCTGTTATTGTTAAAGGACCAGTAAAAATAAAATAGTAGTTCAGTGGAATCCTTGTTAGTGTTAAAATTAAAGGACCAGTAAAAATAAAATAGTAGTTCAGTGAAACCAATGTTATTGTTAAAGGACCAGTAAAAATAAAATAATAGTTAAGTGGAATCCTTGTTATTGTTAAGGGGCCAGTAAAAATAAAATAGTAGTTCAGTGGAACCCCTATTATTTTAAAGGACCAGTAAAAATAAAATAGTAGTTCAGTGGAACCCCTGTTATCTTTAAAGGACCAGTAAAAATTAAATAGTAGTTCAGTGGAACCCCTGTTAAAGGACCAGTAAAAATTAAATTGTAGTTCAGTGGAACCCCTGTTATTTTAAAGGACCAGTAAAAATAAAATAGTAGTTCAGTGGAACCCCTGTTATTGTCAAAGGACCAGTTAAAAATAAAACGGACTAGTTCATTGCAAGGCTGGTTAACTCAGTGGGAGCTGTCCGTGTCAAGTGATGTGTCACTCCAGTAATGGTCTAGTGCATGGTTACCAGCAGAGAATCAACTGACACAGTGATATTTAGTAATTAGTATTCTCGGTGAATTTGCTATGGTTACGCAATTCCATTTTTTTCTGCGCTTTGAGTTAAAGGACCAAAGTTGACACTGTTGGATTCGTGATCTTTTACTTATTTTGGAGTTTTTTTTCCTTCTGAAGTAGTGTTTGATATTTGTGTAGTATGTTTTCCTCTGATGTGACCTGGGTGTTAAAAATCGGTTGTGTGTAAATATACTAATGTACATATTGTCATTTTTCAAATTAACATATGGGGGGGTGGGGGTACATTCATCCAAGGTGTTGAAGTATGGATTTTGATCAAGCATCTTTTCTTACATAAAGTAACATTACACAAAAACTTAATTGTATAATTGTTTTCTTGTAAAAGTAAAACTTCGGTGATTTTGTTATTGTTTAGACCAATAAGAGTTGCTTTAAATTCTTTATGATGAAGTGTGACAGTGTCTCGCTGTATCTGTCTTTCTGTGCTAACAGAATTGATTTTTCTTGATTTTGTTTGTACAGCCTGCCAACCCATCACAGCCGGATGTGTCGCAGACTCCGTTTGGTCTGGGAAGCATGGGGGGTCTGCCAGGCATCTCTGGCATGGGCATGGGGTCAGCCAACTTCATGGAGATGCAGCAGCGCATGCAGCGAGAGGTGGGTTAACACCCTCCCCCCCCCATCCAAAGTGTAAATCAACACCCAAGGGAGTTAATTAGTGCTCGAAATACATAACACATGTACAACAACAAAGACCTGGGTCGCCTACGGTAAGTCTCGCCTGGCATGCATTGAAATACAAGGGACATAAACTCCGCCAGAGGTACAGCCAAAGTGTTAAGTTTTGCAAAAAGTATAGTTACCCAGAGATGTAATAACGTCCGCAGCGAGGTGCTGGTAGTTGATTGACGACTGAGAAATACTTTGGTGTTGTGAGATGCTGTTTGCCGTTCTGTGGGTGCCGGAGAGGGAGCCCTGCTACCATGCATGAATTATGACCTGTTGTAACCATTAGGGCCACCCCCCCCACCCCCAACATTATTTTTTGGAAAGATCAGAGCGTCCTGTCCTACCTGAATCTCCCCACACCTCCCCGTCCATCCCCACTTCATCAGTGTGTTGAGGTTGGAAGAGTTCCACTCAGGGCAGGTTGACCGGTGGGAACAGCAGTTAGATAGACATCAGAATTTGATGTCAAACTATTCTTCCTTTGCAGTTGATGGGTAACCCGGAGATGCTGCGTCAGATGATGGAGAACCCCTTCGTGCAGCAGATGATGTCCAACCCTGATGTTATGCGTCAGCTGATCATGAACAACCCCCAGATGAGGGACCTCATGGAGGTAAGAGGATATGTGTGTGTGTGGGGGGGGGGGGGGGGGGTCGGGTCGTCTTTCTGCAGCAAGATGATGTCTGGGTCTTATGTACGGCTCTGCACCAACTCATCAGTAACCTGCAGATAGGGACCTTGCGGAAGTGAGTGGCGCATGTAGGGGGGTCGGTGTGATGACTCCTTAAGGCAGCGGATGTCCAGCCTTGATGCAGTGTGCTAGCTCAACAACCCACAGATGAAAGCCCTGATGGATGTGTGTGTCATGGTGGTCGTTTTAGGTACTCAGGTTGTACAAAGGGCACATACACCACATGGCTGCGACTGTGCTCCGGAGGAAATGTATTGTGCAGTCAGATCTTGAGGAAACATACTGTGCAATCATCAGATCTTCAGGAAATCATGTGCAATTATCAGTTCTTCAGGGAATATATTGTGCAATTGTGATGATTATATTGATGGTTAAACGAGTCAGCGTATACATCTCTCATATCCTGATGTAATTGATTTTGTTAAGCAAACATTTATGGATTGGTGGATTGTGATTGCTTGCATGATTGATTTTCTTGTGCAGAGGAATCCAGAAATCACACACATGCTGAACAACCCTGATTTGATGCGACAGGTAAGATGCAGAGTCATCTCAACCTTAAATCTGTCATGACATAGCAAGCTTGGAAATGTGCCGTCTGTGGTGAAATAGAGTTTACATTCTTTTGGACATTTTAGATAATTTTTATGTGCTCTTAAGTTAATTATGCTATGTGTTACATTTTCAACATCAGAACAGACTAGTAGAATTCAACTCAGAACTGGGAGGTCTGCATATTAGATGGATTTTGGCCTTTTAGATAATTCTTATGTGCTCTTGAGTTAGTTGTGTTATATTTTCACCATTAGAACAAACCAGTAGAATTTAACTGGGAAGTCTGCATATTTGAGAGATTGTGTATTTTGTTGTTGAATTCTGCAGGGAAAGAGATCTGTTAGATTATGTCAGGGCATTTGCTTTTATGTTATTGAGTAAAGGGAAGAAAACCAGTCCCATTATTCAGGGGGAAGTTGGTGGACTGATTAAGGAGGGGGAAGTTGGTGGACTGATTAAGGAGGGGGAAGTTGGTGGGCTGATTAAGGAGGGGGAAGTTGGTGGACTGATTAAGGAGGGGGAAGTTGGTGGGCTGATTAGGAGGGGGAAGTTGGTGGACTGATTAAGGAGGGGGAAGTTGGTGGGCTGATTAGGAGGGGGAAGTTGGTGGACTGATTAAGGAGGGGGAAGTTGGTGGACTGATTAAGGAGGGGGAAGTTGGTGGACTGATTAGGAGGGGGAAGTTGGTGGACTGATTAAGGAGGGGGAAGTTGGTGGACTGATTAAGGAGGGGGAAGTTGGTGGACTGATTAAGGAGGGGGAAGTTGGTGGACTGATTAAGGAGGGGGAAGTTGGTGGGACTGATTAGGAGGGGGAAGTTGGTGGACTGATTAGGATGGGGGGGGGGGGGTGGACTGATTAGAGGGGGAAGTTGGTGTGAGGGAGTGGTGACTGGTTGAGCAGGAGGGAGTTGGTGGACTGATCAAGCATGGGGGAGTTGGTGGACTGGCTAAGCAGGAGGAAGTTGGTGGACTGATTAAGCAGAGGGAGTTGGTGGACTGATTAAGCAGGGGGGAGTTGGTGGACTGATTAAGCAGGGGGGAGTTGGTGGACTGATTAAGCAGGGGGGAGTTGGTGGACTGGTTAAGCAGGGGGAGTTGGACTGATTGGGAAAGGGTGGGTGGGGGAGAGCTGTTGGCTGTAGGGGAAACTGGTGGACTGATTGTTGTTTTTTTTTTGCTGCAGACAATGGAGCTGGCACGTAACCCAGCCATGCTGCAGGAGTTGATGCGCTCGCAGGACCGCGCCATGAGTAACTTGGAGGTGGGTGCCCAGCTTCCTCACTGGTCTCCCACTTGGTGATGCTAGCAGATGTACAGACTGTCATGTGTGCTACAAATAACATCATGTCACAGCCTGCTTGCTTTTTCAGCGCTGGAGCATGACCCTGCATTGTGACCGTGCCTGATTTTAATGGTGTGAACTGGTGATTACTTCTACAGTACAGATGACGGCATGATACTTGAAACATCATATGATCAGAGGTTGTAGTTAGCAGTAATTATGTATGTGGCCCGGATAAAGACCCTTAAAATCGCATTCAGCGATTGACTGGTGTGTGTATTATGGGACAGTTTGAGATAGAAAATGGTCACGGTTTAGTCTGGTTTTAATTTGGTTCATGCCTTTCCTTCATAGGTATGGAGTTGTGCCTGAAATTTGGTTGGTTTCCTTCCAGCTAGGATTTCCTGTGAACACATAGTAACTTTCAGCTGGAATCTACTGAGAGTGTACTTTGCACGAAAGGTGGTTGAAAAGGAAAGGTGCCAGCCGTTTGAAAGTGCAGGAGCTAAAACAGCGCTTACAAAGTCTCTTGGAGGAAGATGGGTGTGTAGTGCAAGTGGAGGGAGGGTGCAGAAGTGGCAGTCGGTCAACAGATCAGTTAACTGCCAGGTGTAAACCTGCTACCTGTGAACCTCCTTCAGACTGTGATCGGCTGTCTTAGAGTGTACAGTGCAGTCCGAGGTTACTGCACAATGCTGTAGTAATGCAGTCACATGGCCAGTTGCAATGCTGTAGCAATAGTCACATGGCCAGTTGCAGTGCTATAGCATTGCAGTCACATGGCCAGTTGCAGTGCTGTAGCAATGCAGTCACATGGCCAGTTGCAGTGCTGTAGCAATGCAGTCACATGGCCAGTTGCAATGCTATAGCATTGCAGTCACATGGCCAGTTGCAGTGCTATAGCATTGCAGTCACATGGCCAGTTGCAGTGCTGTAGCATTGCAGTCACATGGCCAGTTGCAGTGCTGTAGCATTGCAGTCACATGGCCAGTTGCAGTGCTGTAGCAATGCAGTCACATGGCTAGTTGCGATGCTGTAGCAATGCAGTCACATGGCCAGTTGCAGTGCTGTAGCAGTACAATCACATGGCCAGTTGCAATGCTGTCACATGGCCAGTTGCAATGCTGTAGCATACAATCATATGGCTAGTTGCAGTGCTGTAGCATTGCAGTCACATGGCCAGTTGCAGTGATGTAGCAATGCAGTCACATGGCCAGTTGCAGTGCTGTAGCAATGCAGTCACATGGCCGGTTGCAGTGCTGTAGCAATGCAATCACATGGCCAGTTACAGTGATGTAGCAATACAATCACATGGCCAGTTGCAATGCTGTAGCTATGCAGTCACATGGCCAGTTGCAGTGCTGTAGCAATGCAGTCACATGGCCGGTTGCAGTGCTGTAGCAATGCAGTCACATGGCCGGTTGCAGTGCTGTAGCAATGCAGTCACATGGCCGGTTGCAGTGCTGTAGCAATGCAGTCACATGGCCGGTTGCAGTGATGTAGCAATGCAATCACATGGCCAGTTACAGTGATGTAGCAGTACAATCACATGGCCAGTTGCAATGCTGTAGCTATGCAGTCACATGGCCAGTTGCAGTGCTGTAGCAATGCAGTCACATGGCCGGTTGCAGTGCTGTAGCAATGCAGTCACATGGCCGGTTGCAGTGCTGTAGCAATGCAGTCACATGGCCAGTTGCAGTGCTGTAGCAATGCAGTCACATGGCCAGTTGCAGTGCTGTAGCAATGCAGTCACATGGCTGGTTGCAGTGCAGTAGCAATGCAGTCACATGGCCGGTTGCAGTGCTGTAGCAATGCAGTCACATGGCCAGTTGCAGTGCTGTAGCAATGCAGTCACATGGCCAGTTGCAGTGCTGTAGCAATGCAGTCACATGGCCGGTTGCAGTGCAGTAGCAGTAGAGGCTTCTTAGTTCTTGGCTGCCAATCATCCATGTGCTTCAGCCAATCAGAATGTCACAATTAGTATTCTGCATGAAGAGCCCAAAGAGTTGCCACCATGTTTTCCTCACAGCATAGCAACAGAATGAAAGACTGGTGAATTCATCCCAGACCTAGCAGCTGCAAGTAACAGTCACTTGCCTTGAATGCTGAATCAGACTCAAATTATTCCTCCAGAGAACACAGGACAACATTGTGGTCCAGTCAAACGTTTGTGAGGAAAGAGAAGGGGCTTAGAGCTCAACACAAAAACCCTCTGTGGGATTGGATAGTTGCGAGACCAGCTGCTGACCATTTGTCAGTTGTTACGTGCAGTGCTGACGGGTACACTTCTCCCTTTGCGCTGAAGGCTTGCTGCTCAGTCCGTAAAAACTGAGCACTCTGCTTGTCAGTAGCACACCCCATGTTATTGACCCTGTGGTTTGGCTGCATCGGTGCTGTAGCTGACAGTCTAATTAATGGCTATGCAATGGTGCAGAAATAACCATGCGTGAAGGGTGTTTGGGTCTGCAGTGATTTGATTACTTGAAACCTTTTTTATGTAAAAAAAATAATTTGATACTGTGATAGATGTGCTGTGGGGAAAACTGTTAACTTCTCAGTGATGCTTCTTGAATTGTTTCTTACGATGCACAGATTCCATGCTGTGTATTGTCAGATTAACTGTTCAGATATTTAAGATTCTTTTTTCCCCCTGTGTGCAGAGTTTGCCAGGTGGGTTCAATGCACTGCAGAGAATGTACCGGGACATTCAGGAGCCCATGATGAATGCTGCACAGGAGAGTCTGGGTTCAAACCCATTTGCCTCCCTTGTCAACTCCGGATCGGGTATGATGATGAATTTTGTGGCGTGAAATGGTTGACTCTTGATGCATTACTGACCACAGGTAGAAGCTTCAATCTTGGGAGGCAAATTGCAATCCCTTTAAATGCTGAATCAGACTCAAATTATTGTGCATTCCACCAGTCACCACAGTGCCGCATGGTAGTCAGCTTAAAAACTTGTAATATTAATTGTAAAGGAAGGGCTGGGCTAACACTAGTGTTGATTTTTTCAGGTGCTGGCAGTGTCCAGCAGGGCCGTGAAAACTCTGACCCGCTGCCCAACCCGTGGGCACCAAACTCAGGGGGCACAGGCACTAGCGCCACGACGACTGGCACCTCTACCACCACCACCTCCACTCCCAGCTTTACCTCCGGTCTCTTGGGGGCGCAAGGTATTAAAATTTTTATCTTCACAAAAAGCCAATTTCCTTGTGTGTGCATGTGAATATTTAGTTGTTTTTGTGGGTGTTTGAACGGACTTTTTGAGTGCAGTAAAATATACATTGATCAGGGAAAGGCAGTGGCTGCAGTTTAGTGGCCTAATCACAAAGTAAGCAGTCAGGATTGTAAATTGCTGCAGAAATTTTGCCAAGGCAGCAAGCATGAGTATTCTTTTCCTTTTTAATTGTTTTTATTATTATTATTTTGTCTTGAGAACCTGAATATACCTTGCCTTGATTTTTTCTTTTCAGACTTTGCATGGGGGGTGGGGTGGAGCACAGTGTGTGTGTGTGGGGTGGGGTGGGGACTGTGTGTGTGTATGCGTTGTGTGCACCATTGCAGGCTGCTGTGTTTGGTGGACTGTGTAGACCTCCAGCCTTGATCCTGGACATGTCTCCTATTGCAGGCCTCGAGTCCTGATCCTGCGTGTGTGTATCTTTGCAGGCCTCCAGCCCTGATACTGATCCTGCATGTGTGTACCATTGCAGGCCTCTGTTCCTGATCCTGATCCTGCGTGTGTGTACCATTGCAGGCCTCCAATCCTGATCCTGTGTGTGTACCATTGCAGGCCTCCAGCCCTGATCCTGTATATGTCTACCATTGCAGGCCACCAGCCCTGATCCTGTGCATGTCTACCATTGCAGGCCTCCAGCCCTGATCCTGTACATGTCTACCATTGCAGGCCTCCAGCCCTGATCCTGATCCTGCATGTGTGTACAATTGCAGGCCTCCGATCCTGATCCTGTGTGTGTGTACCATTGCAGGCCTCCAGCCCAAATCCTGTACATGTCTACCATTGCAGGCCTCCAGCCCTGATCCTGCATGTGTGTACCATTGCAGGCCTCTATTCCTGATCCTGATCCTGTGTGTGTGTACCAATGCAGGCCTCCAATCCTGATCCTGTGTGTGTGTACCATTGCAGGCCTCCAGCCCTAATCCTGTACATGTCTACCATTGCAGGCCTCCAGCCCTGATCCTGTGCATGTCTACCATTGCAGGCCTCCAGCCCTGATCCTGTACATGTCTACCATTGCAGGCCTCCAGCCCTGATCCTGTACATGTCTACCATTGCAGGCCTCCAGCCCTGATCCTGTACATGTCTACCATTGCAGGCCTCCAGCCCTGATCCTGATCCTGCGTGTGTGTACCGTTGCAGGCCTCCAGCCCTGATCCTGCGTGTGTTTACCATTGCAGGCCTCCAGCCCTGATCCTGATCCTGCGTGTGTGTACTGTTGCAGGCCTCCAGCCCTGATCCTGATCCTGCGTGTGTGTACCGTTGCAGGCCTCCAGCCCTGATCCTGATCCTGCGTGTGTGTACCGTTGCAGGCTCCATGTTCAACTCACCGGGCATGCAGAGCCTGATGCAGCAGATGATGCAGAACCCTCAGATGATCTCCAACATGATGCAGGCCCCCTACATGCAGTCCATGCTCCAGTCCTTGTCGGCCAACCCCGAACTGGCTCAGCAGGTGGGTCCTGTCAGCCAGGTGTCCCTCGTCAGGTTGGCACTGTGTGGAGAGTTTGGCCTCTGTAGAGGAACGAGGATGGCTTTGGCCTGTGGTTCAGGCAGATTGTCAGCCAGGTGTCCTTTTTTCAGTTTGGTGCTCTGTGAAGAGTTTGGGTTGTCAGGTTGGCGCTCTGTGGAGAGTGGGGGTTGTCAGGTTGGCGCTCTGTGGAGAGTTTGGGTTGTCAGGTTGGCGCTCTGTGGAGAGTTTGGGTTGTCAGGTTGGCGCTCTGTGGAGAGTGGGGGTTGTCAGGTTGGCGCTCTGTGGAGAGTTTGGGTTGTCAGGTTGGCGCTCTGTGGAGAGTGGGGGTTGTCAGGTTGGCGCTCTGTGGAGAGTGGGGGTTGTCAGGTTGGCGCTCTGTGAAGAGTGGGGGTTGTCAGGTTGGTGCTCTGTGGAGAGTTTGGCCTCCATAGAGAAGCAGTGATGGCTTGGTCACAGTGTGTGTGTGTCCAGCAGTTTGTCAGCCAGTGTGCCTGAGTAGCTTTTGCTATGCTGTTTTTGTGTGTGATTTGTGTTTGTTTTATTTGATGGTGATACAGGCTTTATTCTCTTTTTAACGTGTTCTAGAGTGTGGAGCCATTTTACTGATGGACCGGTTGGCTTAGGCTCTAGTGTTACTGGGGTTCCTGTTGCTTGATTAGGGACTGTAATCTTTCTGGCCTGTTGTGCGATTCCCCGTGTTCTATTCGTGTTTGGATTGAGCTTGGTGGTTTGACCTGGGATAGTTAGGCACATGAGACGTTTTAAAATGTGTGTTCATTTATGAGTGCTTGATCACCATGTGCTGTTGACAGGGTGTTCAAATCAAATTGGTAACTACCGTTGAGAAACACTAAAACGATATGATGCAAAATGTGACCCTGGTGAGGCAAGGTGAATGAGCTGGTGTTGTTTGTGCAGATCATCGGCAACAACCCCATGTTTGCTGGCAACCCGCAGTTGATGGAGCAGTTCCGGGCGCAGCTTCCTGCCATGATGCAACAGGTAGGGTTAGTTTCTGTGACATTTTAGTTACCATATTCCACAGTTTAGAGTTTCTGTTAGATCTTGGTTATCATATTCCACAGAGTTTAAAGTTTCTGTGGTATTTTAATTACCATATTCCACAGAATTTAGCATTTCTGTTAGATTTTATTTGCCATATTGCAGAGTTTCTGATAGATTTTATTTTTAGTTACCATATCCCACAGAGTTTAGTTTCTGTTAGATTTTAGTTACCATATTGCACATAGGTTAGAGTTTCTGTTAGTTTTTGGTTACCATATGCAACAGAGTAAGCTCAGCAGAAACACCCATTTTGAGCTTTTTGTGACATGTGCCAACAGTCAGACTTAGTGTGACATCACGTGACATCCTTTGGGTAAACTGGAAGAGATTTGCCAGTGACATCATTTGATGTCTTATGGACAGGAAAAGGGTTAACAGATTTTGTCTGTTCATTCTCACTGAATGGAATCAGATGGGTTTGCTTTGTAATTCATGGCCCAAGCTGTTAGAGTGGTGCTGAAGTTGACTCAGTTGAGGTGGATTGAGTTTCAGTGAGCTGAGGTGGATTGAGTGTTGTGCACCAGCTGACGGATGATGCTAGGGTACCACATGTTTAGAAAGATGCTTCAACATTTGAAGTTACCTGTTGATGGCTGAGTGGCAGTGAAGCTTGAAAACTTTGTAACTGAAAGTTTGATGTAAAGTCCATGGTGAATGCTGGACTGCAAACCCTTGTACTGCATCTGGCAAAAAATGTATGCAGTATAAGAGTGGTATACTGGCTTCACGCATACAGAGTCTGGTGTATACGTAGATGTCAGTGTGCACCACATTGTAGCCACTGCATTTTGAGTTTGATTTTTGTGTTCCTGTTCTGTTGATAATGGTAATTCACACACACTCAAGTCTAGTTTGTGCTTGGATGTCAGCAGACACCTCTTTTTAGTCACTGCATTTTTATATTTTGTGTTCTGTTGATAATAGTAATTGTCTGTTGTGGGACAGCTCAACAATCCTGAGGTACAAGCGACAGTCAGCAATCCTCGAGCTCTGGATGCCATCATGCAGATCCAGCAGGGCATGCAGACATTGCAGTCCGAGGCCCCCGGCCTTTTTGCTGGGTGAGTGCTAAACTGGGCAATGTACACCTCTCATCCTGAGACCAGCCTCTTCTCTTTTCTCGGTGTGCACTGACCGTGTAACTTAACACCTGTCATACTGAAATCAGCCTTTTCGCTGGATGAATGCTGACCGTGTAATGTACATCTCCCATCCTGAAACCATCCTTTCCTCCTCTTGGTGTGCACTGACCGTGTAACTTACACCTGTCATGCTGAAACCATCTTCTTCTTTGGGTGAGTGCTGACCGTGTAATATACACCTGTCATGCTGAAACCAGCCTCACCTCCACTTCTTTGGGTGTGCACTGACTGTGTTAATGTACACCTGTCATACTGAAACACCCCTTTTTTGCTCTTCTCTGGATGTGTACCCACCAGGTAATGTACACCTGTCATACTGAAACAGCCCTTTTCTGCTCTTCTCTGGGTGTGTACCCACCATGTAATGTACACCTGTCATACTGGAACCACCCTCTTCTCTTCTGTGGGTGAATGTTGACCATGTAATGTACACCTGTCACGCTGAAACTGGCCTCTTTTCTGGGTGACTGCTGACTAATGTACACCTGTCATACTGAAACTGCCCTCTTCTCTGGGTGAGTGCTGACCATGTAATGTACACCTGTCATACTGAAACTGGCCTCTTTTCTGGGTGGGTGCTGACTAATGTACACCTGTCATACTGAAACTGCCCTCTTCTCTGGGTGAGTGCTGACCATGTAATGTACACCTGTCATACTGAAACTGCCCTCTTCTCTGGGTGAGTGCTGACCATGTAATGTACACCTGTCATACTGAAACCGCCCTCTTCTCTGGGTGAGTGCTGACCATGTACTGTACACCTGTCATACTGAAACTGGCCTCTTTATGGGTGAGTGCTGACCATGTACTGTACACCTGTCATACTGAAACTGGCCTCTTTATGGGTGAGTGCTGACCATGTACTGTACACCTGTCATACTGAAACTGGCCTCTTTTCTGGGTGAGTGCTGACTATGTACTGTACACCTGTCATACTGAAACTGGCCTCTTTTCTGGGTGAGTGCTGACCATGTACTGTACACCTGTCATTAAACAGAGCTTGCAGACACTGGTCGCTTCCCCAGGTGAACACTGACAGTAGAGTAGTAACTAGTATGCACCTTTCATATGGGTGTTGATGCAGAGTGGTCCCCCTTTTTCTTGTGGCCAGTTCAGTTGCAGGTTGACAGATTTAGCTGTAATGTGCTGCTGTTTACTGATTGGTGCTTGGTTACTGTCTGGGCTCATGCATGCACACACCGCATACCACACATACATACAGTCTCACGCGTACATCTGCACACCCACAGAGTAAAACAAACGTGTGTGCACTCACGAACAGACATAACTCAAGCGCGTGCACACACACTCACGCACGCACGCATGCGCACGCACACACACACACATACATATGCATGCATGCACACACAAACACACTTGCACTTGAGTGACCTAACAAAAACCGGACCAGCCAGTGACATAAAAAAGGCAGAATTGATGGTTCAGTGGTAATGAGATGTCATGTTTCTCTTCCCCAGCCTGGCCGGCATGCAAGGGATGCCCGTACAGCCGGGAGCCAACACCACCAACACTCCCCCCTCCTCCACCACCGCTGCTTCCCCCGGTGGTGATGCCACCACCACCACCAGCACCGCTGCTCCTGGGTCGAACCCCACCAGCGCCACATCTGCCACCACCACGGCAACGTCGCCAACAGCGTCGACGGGAGGCACTGGCACTCCGGGAAACCCAACCCTGGCGCCACAGATGGGCAGCCAGGAGGCTTTCAGCAATATGATGTCACAGCTAATGGGCATGATGGTCGGGGGACAGATTGTAAGTTTGATTTCAGGGTGTTTTTGGAGGGGAGAAGGGGGGTGGGGGGTGAAGCAGGCATTCAGCAATATGATGACACAGCTAATGGGCATGATGGTTGGGGGACAGATTGTACGTTTGATTTCAGGCTGGTTTTTGACAGGGTGGGTGGATTGGTGAAGCAGGCGTTCAGCAATATTTTGACACAGCTAATGGGCATGATGGCTGGGGGACAGATTGTACGTTTGATTTCAGGCTGGTTTTTGACAGGGTGGGTGGATTGGTGAAGCAGGCGTTCAGCAATATGATGACACAGCTAATGGGCATGATGGTTGGGGGACAGATTGTAAGTTTGATTGGGGGGGTGAGAGGTGTTAGTTTGAAGTGAGCTTTGTGTCTTGGGAGAAGTGTCTGAGAGGTGTTAGTTTGAAGTGGGCTTTGTGTCTTGGGAGAACTGTGTCTGAGAGGTGTTAGTTTGAAGTGAGCTTTGTGTCTTGGGGGAACTGTGTCTGAGAGGTGTTAGTTTGAAGTGAGCTTTGTGTCTTGGGAGAACTGTGTCTGAGAGGTGTTAGTTTGAAGTGAGCTTTGTGTCTTGGGAGAACTGTATCTGAGAGGTGTTAGTTTGAAGTGAGCTTTGTGTCTTGGGAGAACTGTGTCTGAGAGGTGTTAGTTTGAAGTGAGTTTTGTGTCTTGGGAGAACTGTGTCTGAGAGGTGTTAGTTTGAAGTGGGCTTTGTCTTGGGAGAACTGTGAGAGGTGTTAGTTTGAAGTGGCTTTGTGTCTTGGGAGAACTGTATCTGAGAGGTGTTAGTTTGAAGTGAGCTTTGTGTCTTGGGAGAACTGTGTCTGAGAGGTGTTAGTTTGAAGTGAGTTTTGTGTCTTGGGAGAACTGTGTCTGAGAGGTGTTAGTTTGAAGTGGGCTTTGTCTTGGGAGAACTGTGAGAGGTGTTAGTTTGAAGTGGCTTTGTGTCTTGGGAGAACTGTATCTGAGAGGTGTTAGTTTGAAGTGAGTTTTGTGTCTTGGGAGAACTGTATCCGAGAGGTGTTAGTTTGAAGTGGGCTTTGTGTCTCAGGGGAGAACTGTGTCTGAGAGGTGTTAGTTTGAAGTGGCTTTGTGTCTTGGGAGAACTGTCTGAGAGGTGTTAGTTTGAAGTGGGCTTTGTGTCTTGGGAGAACTGTATCTGAGAGGTGTTAGTTTGAAGTGGGCTTTTTGTCTCGGGGGAGAACTGTGTCTGAGAGGTGTTAGTTTGAAGTGGCTTTGTGTCTCAGGGGAGAACTGTATCTGAGAGGTGTTAGTTTGAAGTGGGCTTTTTGTCTCGGGGGAGAACTGTGTCCGAGAGGTGTTAGTTTGAAGTGGGCTTTTTGTCTCAGGGGAGAACTGTGTCCGAGAGGTGTTAGTTTGAAGTGGCTTTCTGTCTCAGGGGAGAACTGTATCTGAGAGGTGTTAATTTTTGAAGTGGGCTTTGTGTCTTGGGAGAACTGTGTCTGAGAGGTGTTAGTTTGAAGTGGGCTTTGTGTCTCAGGGGAGAACTGTATCTGAGAGGTGGTAGTTTGAAGTGGGCTTTGTGTCTTGGGGGAGAACTGTGTCTGAGAGGAGTTGGTTTGAAGTGGGCTTTCCTCTAGTTGATTGGAGTGTGAGTTTGAAGTGGGCTGTGTTCAGCTCTGTGATTGGACCTATAGTTTGTGTGTCGCGCTTTGTGTACCTTTGGGCTGTGTTCAGCCTCTGTGATGTGTGGACCTTTGTTTGGCTGTGTTCAGCCTCTGTGATGTGTGGACCTTTGTTTGGCTGTGTTCAGCCTCTGTGATGTGTGGACCTTTGTTTGGCTGTGTTCAGCCTCTGTGATGTGTGGACCTTTGTTTGGCTGTGTTCAGCCTCTGTGCTGTGTGGACCTTTGTTTGGCTGTGTTCAGCCTCTGTGATGTGTGGACCTTTGTTTGGCTGTGTTCAGCCTCTGTGATGTGTGGACCTTTGTTTGACCGTTTCAGAACCAGCCACCAGAGCAGAGATACGCCTCCCAGCTTGAGCAGCTGGCCACCATGGGCTTCGTAGACAGGGACGCTAACATCAGAGGTAAGAGAGCACGTCAGTTGGATCAGCGTTGAGAACTGAAGTGATCGACGATATATTTGTAAAGTGGGCCTTTTGGCTAGTCAGCGATGCTGCATTAAGAGTGGCCTTATCTGGGTCGAGGTTTGCCGGTACTGTAGTACTCGGTAGAAGCCGAACATTTCTTTGTGTAGCATGCGGTCCACAGATCCGAGCGAAACAACTACGTGACAGTATCCCATTCAGAGTCGTCCCCAACCTGTGCTAATTAGGTTTACTCCAGTGGTATCTCCATTCTATCATACTGTGTACGGTATCATTCTTGTTATTGACAGTGAGGTCTTTTGTCTATGCCATCATAGGTCCAGATATTTTCCAGTGGAAAGGTTGCTCTACATCAGTGTTGTTTCCAGCCTTCTTGAGGGTCTGTTGACACGTAGCAGCTGCACAGACGTGTAAATTTATCCAAAGAGCTTGTGGACCTGCTTGGAGAAATAATTATGTTGGTTGTACAACAGACAATAATTTATTTCCTCTTTGGATTGGATACTGTATTGCTGTGGTGACTGAGTAAGGCAGGTGATTTGGACCTTTCTGTTATCAGTCTTACCTGTTGTGACAGAGTAAGGCAGGTGATTTGGACCTTTCTGTTATCAGTCTTACCTGTTGTGACAGAGTAAGGCAGGTGATTTGGACCTTTCTGTTATCAGTCTTACCTGTTGTGACAGAGTAAGGCAGGTGATTTGGACCTTTCTCTTATCAGTCGTACCTGTTGTGACAGAGTAAGGCAGGTGATTTGGACCTTTCTCTTATCAGTCGTACCTGTTGTGACAGAGTAAGGCAGGTGATTTGGACCTTTCTCTTATCAGTCGTACCTGTTGTGACAGAGTAAGGCAGGTGATTTGGACCTTTCTCTTATCAGTCTTACCTGTTGTGACAGAGTAAGGCAGGTGATTTGGACTTTTCTCTTATCAGTCTTACCTGTTGTGACAGAGTAAGGCAGGTGATTTGGACCTTTCTCTTATCAGTCTTACCTGTTGTGACAGAGTAAGGCAGGTGATTTGGACCTTTCTCTTATCAGTCTTACCTGTTGTGACAGAGTAAGGCAGGTGATTTGGACTTTTCTGTTATCAGTCGTACCTGTTGTGAGTCTTGCCTCTCTAAAAAAAAAAAAAAGTCTTGGTTTATAACATTGTATCTGTTTATTTCATACTTTTGTTGTTACAACCTAAAATTGTGCACCTCCATTGAGTTAAGGGGTCACTTCATTCGAGGTCATAGGTGTTGTGTGCAGAGAGGTTGATATTAGAGGTAGGAGAGAATATCAGTTGAGATTCTGCCATGAATTCTGGGGATGATGGCCTTTGGTTATGAATGATGTGGTTTGGAACTGATAGTGCTTTGAGAGATGGTAGCTTGCATCAGCTGGTTGGATCATAACTAGTCACAGCATTATGAAGCGGGACACAAGACTACAGATTGGTCAGTTCAGTTTGGCTGTGGGTGGGGTACTAATAGAGCTAGGAAACTTTCTGTGCAATTCTGAGTGTTACCTGTTCCTTCTGAACAAGAGAAGGGAAGCAATCAAGAATGGACACTGGTGTCGGAAGAGTTGCTTCTCTTAAACAGGTATAGCTGGTTTTTCTGACTAAGTGGGATTGTGTGGAAGAAATAAAATTGCGTATTCCTGCGTGTGCATTCTGAGTCATGTCTGAACGTCTGTAACGTCGATCTATATACAACAGATGCATCAAGTAAAATGCCCCTTGTGTCGTTCCAGCCTTGACGGCGACATTGGGAGACGTGAATGCTGCCATTGATCGGTTGTTACAACAGAGATGATGTTGTTCCCCTCCCTCCACTCGGCGCAGAGACTAGTGATCCTCTTACCTCCAGTGAACAACACCAACGCTGGTCTTCTGCCACGCTCCTTTCACTGGAAACGCAAATGTGTGGACCTGTTGCATTGGCCATTTATTGTGTCTGTATCTTGTGTATCTGGCAGGTAGTCAAGGACAGGACTTCTTCTTTTTTTAACCCTCTGTATGCAAATATGGATGCTGCATATATGTTTTGCTCTTTGCGCTTTCCTTCTGCTGTTTCTGTGGTGTTAATTGAAGTGAACATTGGACTTGAATCAAAGTGTCCATTGTATTTATAAATGAGAATAACTGCTTCCCTTTTTGCCTCTCTTAGATGATAAAGAAAAAGAAAGACCCCTTTTTTTTTCTTGCAAGATGAAGTCTGTTACTTTATAGGATTGAAGGGGTAAACTACCAGATTTATAACAAGGAGTGTGAACTGTCGTACATTCAGTAGCGTTCTGTGCATGCATGTGTGAATGTGTGCATGTTGGGAAAGTGAAACAGATGGTTTGGATTGTTTGGGTTTTAACTGAGATGACCTCTTTTTGAAATCATCCTTTATTTAGCTGTCACTTTTGGATTTTGCTCTTCTTCTTTTTTCAAAGGCTGTGCTGTGGTAACACCATATTGTCAGTAAGAAATAAGAGTCTACCATAGGCACCCAAAACATGGGTCATGATCTTTTTTGTTCGATGTCAGGCATGAGAGTCTTGATGTGTTGACTTGACTACTTTTATTTAAGACCTGTGGTTGTGGCAGTTTGAAACAGTCTGTTGTTTTGGGGCGTCTTTGTTGTCTGTAAACCCTAGTCGTTCAAAAATGCCTGCAGCTGTGGCTTCTCATGCAGAAGGATAGAGGAAGGAAGATGACAAAAACATCTTTCTCATTCTTGTGTGTCTGTTGCGTTTTCATCAGTGTCGGGTGTGGATTGCCACCATTCATGGAGCAAGCTTTGCAGGGGATTATGACGCAGAAAGAAGAAATGTGAAAGGAAAGAATTGTTTTGAGTGGAAAGTAATGTTACCTGACGGATGCGTGGTGAGCAGGGGTGCATACAGTTTGCCATTCTGTTTGCACTTTTTGTAGGATAGAAGTTGACCCCTGTCCTCCTGTTCTGAAACTGGTCACACAGGAAATTCCCAGCTTAGGCTGATGAAGACCTGTTGTGTGAGATGACATCACTTTGGTCAAATGTCACCACTATGTTGCATGACTGGCAGCTTCTTCCGTATCTTCTTCCCTATAGTGTCCAGTTTCAACATTCTTACACTTCTGGTTTTTCTGTAATTCGCTGAACTTGGACATCGACGACAGGATCTTTAACATGCGTATGTGATCTTTTTGCATGCGTACATACACACGGGGGACTTCAGTTTATAGTCTCATCAGGACTTTCCTAGTCTGCACAGTGTTTGACTCCGGAGAAATCTCAGGGCAGTCACCAAGCCAAGCATTGTAGCGGTCACCCATCCGTGTGCTGACTATGCTCAATTGTGCTTAACTCTGGCTTTCACGAGTGAGTACTCTTGCTCTGCACCAATGACTCTGTTGTTGTATTTGCAGTCAAGAGTTTCAGTTCGAATGGTGGCAGGGAATGGCTGTAAGTGGATTGTACAGATCCAAAAAGTTTGAGTTTCCTGAGCATTTTGCTCCGACTTCCACAGAGTTTCCTGAGTGTTTTGCTCGGACTTCCACAGAGTTTCCTGAGTGTTTTGCTCCGGCTTCCACAGAGTTTCCTGAGTATTTTGCTCCCACTTCCACATGGGTGGAGGCCTTTGATCATTGGTGTCCCCCCGCCCCTCCCACTTGAACAGATGCTCACTGCTACTGCCAATACAGCCCACGCCCACCCCCCACCCCCTCCTGTGTCAATGAGAGTGTTTGTTGCTAGAGGAGGGTTCCAGGTTTAACAGCAGGGTGAACTAATGTCAGGTGTCTGTGGATGTTGCAGAATTGATGGAAGCTACCCGTGATATTCTGTTGTTGTTTTTTGCTGGGTGCATTTTGCTTAGTCAGGTTGTTAAAACTGCAAAAGCAGGTTGTCTTGCTTGCGGGCGTTTTGTGTTGTGCTCGTTTCGTGGTTGTTTTTTTTACCTGCATCAGTCCTGTCTGATTTAAGGCTAGGTGAACTGCATTTTTGTCCCCAGGGAAAGAGAAGTTGTTTCCAGTTGTGCTTAGTTACTTCCTGTGTAAAATGGAACAGTTGCTGCAACACAGCTGTTGCATGTGAGCACGTGTTTGATCACTTTAGCCCATTCCACACAAGACACGTCAAGCAATTTGATTTCAGCTGGTCAAGGGATCGGCTATGTCTGCAGAACATGCTGTGTATGATACATGATTGCATGTTGTGCTGTTTTGGGCCGATTTGATCATGGTCTGTTTTCTGTTCTACATTCATTAAAACAGATGACGTGAACTGTTTGAAAGACTAAACTGCTGGCCTCAAGCGCCATTCATTTCTGTGCCCTTGTAGAGGACATAGCACAAGGTGTGTTTGGCATTGTGCCATTAGGTTGAACTAATGGGAATGCGTGCTATGTGTACACCAAAGCATGTTGAACTAATGGGAACATGTGCTATGTGTACACCAAAGCATGTGGAACTAATGGGAACATGTGCTATGTGCCCCAAACCAAAAAGGCATGTGGAAACTAATGGGAACATGTGCTATGTGCACACCAAAGCATGTGGAACTAATGGGAACATGTGCTATGTGCACACCAAAGCATGTGGAACTAATGGGAACATGTGCTATGTGTACACCAAAGCATGTGGAACTAATGGGAACATGTGCTATGTGTACACCAAAGCTCACTCTGACCCAGCCGAGGAAAAAAAAAAGATTCCATTCAGTTTCTCGCTTGTTCAAGATTGCATCTTTTTGTGATGAATTTATATGTCCTTTGCTGTCAGAGCGTGAGCGGAACACAAGATATAGTAGGCTACATACAAGTTTGCTCAGGTCAAGGTGGCGGTCAGCATCCTGGTGTTCATTGTCCTGTGTGGTCTCTGCATTGGGCCAATGACCATGGAAAATAGCCTGTATGGAAATGCATTTTAACTTGTGTTTGAGCATGTGTTGTCTCGTGATTCTTTTGTTTTTGTTCCCTTCCTTTTTTTTCTCTCTTTTTTTCTTTTTATTTAAAAAAAAAATTGTGGTTGGAGGTGGAGACGGACTGTGTGAGTGAGAGGAGAAAAAGAAAGAAAGAAAAAAACATGATGTGCTTGTGATGGGTGACCAGTATAGTGCATGCAATGCAGAGCAAGGATTTTGTTGTTGTTTTCTCTCTGTAGGCTTGAGCCATGTTTGACTTTCTGTGACGGGTTGTGCTATGAAGCTGCCGACAATATTGCCATTGCCAGGTGGTTAAAACTGTTGATGGTTGATGTGGATTTTTGTACAGATGCTCATCCATTGTATGCTCAGACGCGATGCGCTTTCCCTCCTGAATTCCGTGCTGTGTTGCCTTTAAGTCTTTAGATATTTACTTCAGCTGCAAACAGCAGGAGATATTTTGGACATCTTAGCATCCCAGATGGCCTCAAATGTCACACATTCTTACCAAATTTGTAAAGAATTGTGGCAGTTACACCTTGAAACCTCTCTCTCTAAGACCACCATCACAGGCAGACAGAAGTGGTCTTGAAAAAGCGGTTTTTGTTTGGGGTTTCATTGATACTGAACAATGTTAAGGGGAGAGTTTAGAATAAAGTGGTATGAAAAGAGAGGGTGCTGCTCTCATCGGGGGAGGGAGGGGTGGGTTCCACTGTAAGTTAAATCTTTTACTTCCTGTACTATTCTTATTGCATGTTCGTGACGTTTTGACCCGATGTGCGAAAGGAAATGTATAGACTCATGCAACTTTGCGTGAGACATCTCCCACGTATTATGAATCACTTTTGTTTTTGTTGATTGGTTTTTGCTTTGCTTTTTTTTTTTCCTTTTGTAAACAGAACCCATGCCTGTGGCGATGATGTTCTGTACTTAAGAACAGTGTTTTAATGAGTTTTCCCCAAGTATTCCAAAGCCCCCTTCTCTCTCTCTCTCCGCATGCAGGAGCTGTTGCACCTGCCTGGCCACCGCGGGGTCAAGTGCATGTCAGCACTAAAACAGTAAAGCACTAAAGAGGTCTTTGGTCCCTGCATCTACCTTCTGCACAGTTAATGATTGAATTAGAACACTGCATCCAGTGTTTGTGTAGCCATTTCAGTACACAGCGACTTCCAGTGAATAATCATATAAAGTACTGTATCAGGTTGTACAGTTGATTGCTGCATGGAGTTGTGTGTGTTTTTTCTCATTTTTCTTTCTTTTTTTCTCTATTTTTTCATTTTCTCAGACAGGAAGCTTGAATTTGCAGGGAGCTAAGTCAGTGAATATATGTCTCATTGGATCTCATCAGACGCCTTGTTGGAAACCTTTCGTGGGACAGTTGGAGACCTCTCTTTGGACCATTCTGAATGGATCACTGGCGACATCTTATGGGCCATTTGATGACATCTAATGGGACAGTTGGAGATGTTTTATGGGACAGTTGGAGACATCTCTTTCTTTCAGCTGTTGGAAGTGTCCCAGTTGGACCATTGAAAAGGTCTCGTGGGACAGTTGGAGACGTTTCATGGGACAGTTGGAGAAGTCTCATGGGACAGTTGGAGACGTGTCCTGTATCCATGTGAAACATACCACCGGCGGCTTCTTTCTGGATCACTGGAGACAGCTTGTTGATCCATTGCATACGTCTTACTGGAGATGCGAGATGCCTCGTTGGACAACTGGAAACGTACTGTTTGACTGGACCACCAGAGATATCTTACTGGATCACTGCAGACGTTTGTTGGACTGCTTTAATAGTATTACCCTACGACTTGTAATCAGTACAAGTACGGTCGGTGTGTGGGAGGTTGTAAAGTTAGTTTTTCATTGTCTTGGAGGGGGGGGTGGGGAAAGGGAAGTTGTGTTGAAGATTTTGAAGGACGGATGAGTATTTGGAAGTGAGTTGTGGTAGTTGGGCGAGGACTGAAGATGAAATATAAATGTGTACAAGTTGTGATCATATTCGTTTTCTGCAGTGGTGTGTGTGTGTGTGTGTGTGTGTGTGTGTGTGTGTGTGTGTGTGAGTGAGTGAGAGAGGAGATGTGTATTTGTGTTTCACGTTCTAGTTTTAATGACAGCTGATTTCAAACAAGTTCAAGTGGATATTTACATAGAAGGAAACAGCTGTTCACATTTCAGTCTTCTCTCATTCCTGCTTCTCTCTCTCTCCCTCTTATTGCCGGCGTCACAGTATCTAGGCATTTTATTGAACACCGCAAAATGATACATTGTTACATTTGTAATTGTACCACTTTCAGCATTGATCTTGTCCGTGTTCACTGTAGCAGTATTGCAGTGGACTCGGTTGTAAAACATCTCTTGTACACGGACGTGTAAATGCCGGAAAGATCGAGTCCACAGGTTAACTCCTTTCCTTCAAAATCAAATGACTGTACCAAAACAACTGGCACAGAAACTTGTACACGCATTTCTATATATATAATATTACACATATACAAAGCCACTTTTCATACTGATCTCGAATCACAGACATGGCTTGTGCAAAATATGGAATATAAAACACACACACACATTGACTGGAATGGTCGACATTGATGTATCGTGTGAACGGAAAGCAGGTACAAACCATTGCATGGCGAACTCTCGTCCATGGACCATATTCAGGAAGCTGAGGTCACCAAGGTAACGGAGATCGAAAGCGAGACTGAAATGGGGTCATTCTTAATTAGGTAGGTCACCACAGCGGGTCGCACGATCGAAAGCGAGGTTGGATCTGTGCAAACGTGGCAATTCATGGTAGCTTTTCATTTCGTGAACCGCCGTGACCTATCTGATTAGGAATGGTCCACGGAGGAACCTTTGGGACCTGATGCAAATAGAATGATTGTACAAGGAGGGAGGCTGGGTTGACAAGTGGTCGAGTGGTTAAGACGCTGGGACTCTGGTTCCAGAGGCCGGTTGCAGTTTCGTGTCCCGGCGTTCTGGCAAACATCCCCCGGCACCTCTCCCCTCACCTCCCCAATCCCCTTCGCCGGCTTGTCTTTAGTCTCAGGGTAGTGGACTCGGTGTCTAGTCCTTCGATGGAGGCGAAAATCAAGGTCACGTGCGCTGCAGGTATGTATACGTTAAAGACCCCACGACAGCCAACCATGTTTTCCTGAGAGAGAAAAACACAACAAAAACAAAGGGAAAAACAACTTTAAAAAAAAATGGTTTCACTGGGGAAAGCGAGCTAAATTTCTTCACGAGGAAGTCCCCAGTGGAACATACAATCTAATCAGTGACAACAAACCGCACGAGTGTGTGGTCACAGACACGTCTTTTCAGATCAGACAACTAATCCCGCATAATTGATATCGTTACATTTATTATGTTTAAAGGGGACCCCAAGCGAACGACACGCAAGTTTCCCTGGAAAAACACAAAATGTAGACAGACAATAAACACCAGTTGGCCTGGAAAAACGCAAAATGTAAACAGACAATAAACACGCAAGTTGGCCTGGAAAAACAAAAAAAACTGACAATTGTTTTTAACGCCCAGCCAACCATGACGGTGGCTAAATCTCGATGTACAGCTTACTGCTTCCATTTGCAGGGTTCGCACAGTGGTTCTAACAATATTTATGTCTCGGAAATACTTGTGTTGCTTTCATTTTGAGCTCCGTGTGGCGTAGGTGTACTGACTCGCTCTTTACCAATGAAGAGCAGAAAATGTTGCGTCGTGACGTAATGCACATGCCGGCCACATTCATGGCGTTGGAGACAGTCAACCATAAACCTACTGAAAAACTGCTTTGACGCGCGCGCGCGTGTGTGCGTGTAGTGTGTGTGTGTGTGTGTGTGTGTGTGTGTGTGTGTGTGTGTGTGTGTGCGAGCATGCGCGTTTGTGTGTGTGTGTGTATGTGTGTTTCAAATTCCACTCCAAATTGATAGAACCCTTGATACTCAGTTTTTTGCCTGAGGTCTTCTTCAGTTATACACACACGACAAAGGGCCATTTAGAGCTTCCCGACATCGAGCTGCTTAATGTGACTTGTCTTCGTTCAGATACCGCTGTACATTTTCACACAATGTCTGACCAGGAACAAACGGGAGCATTTAGATACAACATTGTTTGGAAACGTAATTACACGATAATGTTAACAAGAATAATTGTCCTTCTGTCTTCAGACGTGTAACGCGCGCGCGCACACACACACGCACGCACGCACGCACGCACGCACGCACACACACAAACACCCCTTAGAAAAAGCACACACCACAATGACAAACACATACACTCACCACACTGACAAACACACACACACCACACTGACACATACACGCACCACACTGATAAACACACGCACCACACTGACAAACACACTGACTCACCACACTGACAAACGCATACACGAGCGAAAACGGCGCACCACAATGACAAGCACGTATACGCACTACACGGCAAGCGAAAACGGTCTACCAAACACACATACGCATGCGCCGACAGACAACGCGGCATCTTAAATTACCACTGACTGAGAAACACAGAGATGCAAAGATATCGACATACTACAGGATAGCTACTAGGACAAATCATAACTTACAGGTAAGTACAAAGGTTCGATTCAGGGCGTAAAAAATCCAATGCTCGTTGGAATAAATACATCGACTGCACTTCTTGTTTAAAAGTTAAAGGTGAGAAAGGTCAGAAGAAGAATGATTTTGATTGAAGATCGGTTATTCAGTGTGAACACTGGAACATGCTTGTGATCCCCAAAGAAATAACATCAAAACGAGAGAGAGAGAGAGAGAGAGAGAGAGAGAGAGAGAGAGAGAGAGAGAGAGGAGAGAGAGAGAGAGAGAGAGAGAGAGAGAGAGAGAGGTGTTTGTGGGGCGTGGGGGGATGCAACTAGTCTGAGACTTCTGCCCGTGCAATGTCGACGATGGACCAGCGGTCTACTGCGCTGCGCCATACATCCAGAGAAAACAGCTGGCATGGGTTCGAACCCCCGGTCGAGGCAGGGTGAACCTTTCGAGGCACCTGTTCAGTTCTTTTTGAGTCCACACGCCAGTGCTTTCTCCGCCCCGCCTTCACACCCACAGCAAGCACTCTAATCGTTATGCACGTTAAAGATCCCACGTCCCTCGTTCAGCGACAGAATTAATGCTGTGCCGCCCGTTGCCGTGGGAACGCTCAGACACTACGTAAAAATCGGTACATGAGTAGTAGAATAACAACACTGTGATAACTGAACAATAAAACTGACAACTACCAAACGGAAAGGAAAATCTGATTGGTTTGTTAACCGGCATTTTTGCTGTTCAGCATAAATGCTATTATATGGAAGAAACCGTTTTTTGTTTTGTTTTTAATTCTGTAGTCCTTGTCAGTGGCCTCCCTCCGCCCCCCCCCCCCCCCCCCCCCGTTTGCCCCACGCCCCCCCTTCCTCTGCCCAATATCTTTTCAGTTATACAATGCGCTGTGAAACTTCCGATGTCGTTGGTAGAGACGACGACATTGCACATAACACACAGACGGATGGCGTCACTGCGTCGGACCGACATCGCGTCATAGTTCTGATCACTACGTTGATTCCTCCGACCACAACGTCACTTTCTTGACCACTACGTCACTCTGCTGGTCATCACCAACCACTGACCACCGCCTCGTTTTCTCGACCGCGACGTCGTCTTCATGCTCAACGCGTCACTTTCTTGCTCATCGCGTCACTTTCCGGCTCACAATGGCAGTTTCCTGCTCACCATGGCAGTTTCCTGCTCATCTCACCATGGCAGTTTCCTGCTCATCTCACCATGGCTGTTTCCTGCTCACCATGGCAGTTTCCTGCTCCTCACCATGGCAGTTTCCTGCTCATCTCACCATGGCAGTTTCCTGCTCATCTCACCATGGCAGTTTCCTGCTCACCGTGGCAGTTTCCTGCTCACCGTGGCAGTTTCCTGCTCATCTCACCATGGCAGTTTCCTGCTCACCGTGGCAGTTTCCTGCTCATCTCACCATGGCAGTTTCCTGCTCATCTCACCATGGCAGTTTCCTGCTCACCGTGGCAGTTTCCTGCTCACCGTGGCAGTTTCCTGCTCACCGTGTCACGTCAGCTCACCGCGTCACGTGCCTGCTCACAGCGTCACGTTCCTATCACCGCGTCACGTTCCTGCTCACTGCGTCACTCTCCTGCTAACCACGTCACTTTCCTGCTTACCGTGTCACTTTCCTGCTCACCATGTCATTCTCCAGCTTACCGTGTCACTTTCCTGCTCACCATGTCATTCTCCAGCTTACCGTGTCACTTTCCTGCTCACCATGTCATTCTCCAGCTTACCGTGTCACTTTCCTGCTCACCATGTCATTCTCCAGCTTACCGTGTCACTTTCCTGCTCACCATGTCATTCTCCAGCTTACCGTGTCACTTTCCTGCTCACCATGTCATTCTCCAGCTTACAGTGTCACTTTCCTGCTCACCATGTCATTCTCCAGCTTACCGTGTCACTTTCCTGCTCACCATGTCATTCTCCAGCTTACAGTGTCACTTTCCTGCTTACTGTGTCGTTGTCCTGCTCACCGTGTCACTTTCCTGCTCACTGTGTCGCTGTCCTGCTCACCGTGTTACTTTCCTGCTTACTGTGTCGTTGTCCTGCTCACCGTGTCACTTTCCTGCTCACTGTGTCGCTGTCCTGCTCACCGTGTTACTTTCCTGCTCACCATGTCATTCTCCAGCTTACCGTGTCACTTTCCTGCTTACTGTGTCGTTGTCCTGCTCACCGTGTTACTTTCCTGCTCACCATGTCACTCCTCTGCTCACCACGTCACTCTCCTGCTCTCACTGTCACTTTCACGCTCACCATGTCACTCCCCTGCTCACCACGTCACTCTCCTGCTCACCACATCACTTTCCTGCTCACCGGTTCACCTTCCTGCTCACCACGTCACTCTCCTGCTCTCACTGTCACTTTCACGCTCACCACGTCACTCTCCTGCTCACCACATCACTTTCCTGCTCACCGGTTCACCTTCCTGCTCACCACGTCATTCTCCTGCTCACTACGCCACTTTCTTGCTCATCGGGTCACTTTCCCGATCACCACTTCACCCTCCTGCTCACCACGTCACTTTCCTGCTCACCACGTCACTTTCCTGCTCATCACGTCACTTTTCTGCTCACATTGTCACTTTCCTCCCCCCACGTCATTTGTTTGGTTGGCGAATATGTTGGGGGGGGGGGAGGGGGGGGGGTTGCACCCTGTGAGTTTTCGGGGATCCAGTCCACGTTGAGTCATTAGCGCGCCACTTTCACAGTCAGTAGGTTAGCAGCTAGGCCACTCTGTTGCTACAGCATCACTTTCTCGATCTCTGCCCCTTTGCCGATCACCCCCTGTCACGCTGTCAACGTTGTTGTTTTTCATTGCATAATTGAAAGCACTCATTTGAAGCTTCGCCTTCTTCGCTGCCGCCTGTGCCGGCTGTCCAAGAAAGCATTACGCCCCCATCTGTACGTCTGTAGACGTAAGCACGCGAGCCTTCTCTGTCAAATAACTGGTGCCATTTTCTTTCTTCGCGTGATGTAATGGTATCTCCACCAGGTCAGGTTTTTTTTTTCTTTTTTTTTTTCTTTTCTTTTTTCCTGAGTGTGAATTCGTTTTCCCCGCGACAGTTTGGTGATCACCAATTTCCCCACGTTACTGATCGATCCAGCCCCCGCGTAGGCCTATGTCCGTAATGAAAAGGGTAACCGCATGTGTCGCAGTATTGAGCATTCCGTCATTCTCTTGATAACATTTATACGATCGTAATCTGATTTTTTTCCCCACTTTTTTTTCGTCTTACCATTATTACCACCTCCTTCCGTATTCACAGTCCTCTTAATTTTTTTAATTTTTTTTTTATTCATCCTCCTATTCTTATGTTAAAAAAATAAAATAAAATAAAAGTTTTTTTTTCTTTTTCGTCGCATAACTTTCAACTTCTCTGTTTCGTTTCTGTTCATTATTTTTATCATCACGTGACTTCCGTGTCAGTCGCTGTGTAACGTCACTTCCTTGGTCACGACGCACGTCTCTTCCTGTAGCACACGCCGCGTCACTTCCCTCAAAAATACGTCACTTCCGTAAGCGTCATTCTCAGTGTAGGCGAAGTTTATCAGCACTCACGTTCGCCGAAGGCTGAAAGTGGAATGTTTGCGTCTACAGCTTCATAGCCGAGACCGATCTTCGCCGCGATGGTACCGTATCGCGTTGAGGGTAATGGTCTCCAGCGTCATTCAGCTGGGTCTATTTTCACACATTAGGTCTATTTTCACACATTAAGCAACTGAGGCGAGGTCAGAACAAGCCCTGATCGGCAGACAGAAATTCAGGTTGAAACGTTTGCACAGAGTCCTCGGACGGATAGGTCTATGTCGTCCACAGACTCGGCAAAACCCTGAAAGATTGAACACTGCTAGTAGACCCACAGCGGGGCGTATCATCGCACACCGGAAGTCCAAGACAAACTCGAGAGAGAGACGAGCAGCACGAGCAGTGCGCGTGCGTGGTGAAAACGAGGCTGGCCGCTGGCTGCCCCGGTGTATTGCTGAATGTTCTCCGCTGAAACAGAGGGAACGTTGTTGGTTTAAACAATATTTACTCATACATCGTATAAACTGGGCAAACAATAGGTATAGGAAACACACAAGCTATATGCTTACCTAAGTGTTATCCATAAATGAAAATACAGTCACGTACACATTTAGAAGGAACGTTGAATCAACAAAGGAGCCCTGCGTGGCCAGTGCAGCACTAACAATCTCTCGTCCTCGTCGTCTGTCTCAACTATCGTCACCGTCGTCAATTCAGTCATTAAAACAGGAGAGAGAGAGAGAGAGAGAGAGAGAGAGAGAGAGAGAGAAGAGAGAACCAGCCCCCACACCCAAAAGAAAAAAACAACAAAAACAACCACACCCACACACCACAAACCACACCCCCCCCCCCCCCCACACACACACAAACCACCCCCCCACCCCAACACACACAAACACCCTCCACACACACACCACACACACACCACACACACACACACACACACACACACACACACACACACCACAACACACACACACAACACACACACAACACACACACCACACACAAAAAACAAACGCAAAACCACACCACAACAACAAAAATAACAGCAGCAGCAGCAGCAACAACAAAAAGCCCAACAACAACAACAACAACAACAACAACAACAACAACAACAACAACAACAAAAAGGATTAAAATGGTTCCAAACATTCTTCTTTCTTCCTCGCGAGTCCCTTGATTTTCTGTTCATTTTCTGATCTGACACCCGAGAGTCACAAACATCAGGACTGGCTCCGCAACAACAACGACACGTGTCCCGCTCTCCCGTATTGTGCACGCACAGCCTCAACGATATCCGAAACATAAATTATCGCGTGCTCACATCACCCATCAAGGAGGCCTCGGGTAATCGCCAGGCCAACTGAGATACTTGACGGTGCTTTCTACAGTCTAGTCCCGCTAACCGTTACCAACGCAAGAGGATTCTATACTGAAAAACAAAACAAAGCAACAACAACAATAGAACATTCTAACAATAGAACATTCTAAAACAATGTTCTCTGTTTTAAGCTAATTATTTTGAACTCTTTTACTATTTTATCTGTAGAAGAAAGGCTGTATTTCTTTGGACACATGTTTTTAGGCTAGTTTCATTAACGATTTGTGTTCAGTACATGTCAACTTACCTCGTTTAGAATTCAACGGATCTGAAATAAAAAGAAGAAGAATAAATGGCTTTGTTACTCAGGTGATTTTTTATAATGAAAACCATACCGAGCAAAAACAAACTAAAACGAAAAGCACACTGATCGGAAATATTCATGAGAACTCAAAAGAACTACCTGGCGCATTTGCTGACTACACATGACACTTTGTAGTTCCTTATTTGAAAAAAAGAACTACCTGGCGCATTTGCTGACTACACATGACACTCTGTAGTTCCTTATTTGAAACAGAACGGAATAGTTCAGGAGCTGTGTGAGAGTCGAGGTGGCCGTCCTGGGCTGTCCGTCCTAACGAGCCTTCTGGTTTCCGTGGACGTAAAGCTATATTGAACCATGCTTCGGCATCGGTCTCAGCTTGTCCCTAATATGTCAACTGACATCTGAGGACATTAAGCAACACTACCTGCCTACCTACCTACCTACCTAAACAGAACGAGGCCTAGAAAACCTACGCAGCTCAACAAACAAGGGAGTTAATCACCGTTTGAAAAACCGTCACACAAACACAACAAAGACCCGAGTCGCCTACGGTAACTCTCTTCGGACATACGGGTAAATACAAGATATGCCAACTCCACAAGAAGTAAGGATGTATCTCTGGTGGAGTTTTTGTTCCTTGTATTTACACGCATGCCAGGTGAGGGTTACCCTAGGCGACTCAGATCTTTGTTGTTGTAATAGTGTGACGTCATTCGACCGCTAATTAACTCCCTTGTGTAAACTCATGTGATGTATCATCAGCAACATTTTACAATATAGTCTTCAGTTGAGTTAAAACATGCAGTTAACCTAATTCGCACGCCCAGTTCGAAAGAAAGACCACTCCCTCCCCACCATCCCCGAAAAAGAAGCATCAAGAAAATAAAGACAAGGACACTATATTCAAGGACTTATTTTTTCTCATTTAGTCCAAATACTGCCCTCTCTCCGAAATAATATCCCTACCCCCCCCCCCCCCCCCCCCCCCACACACTCATACACTCACGCACACCATCGTAACTGACCCAAACACTGACCTGGCTTAACCTCCAAGCCCCCTCTCCTCCCCCTAACTGATTCAAACACTGACCTGGTTTAACCTCCAAGCCCCCCACCCCCATGCCCCCCACCCCCCCTAACGTAACTGACTCAAACACTGACCTGGATTAACCTCCAAGCTCACCCTCCTCCCCAAAATCGTAACTGACTCTAACACTCACCTTCAGGTTGAAACGTTTGCACAAAGTCATCGGACGGATAGGGCTTAACATCCAAGCCCCACCCCACCCGCCCAACCCCCCCCAAATCGTAACTGACTCCAACACTGACCTGGCTAAACTTCCAAGTCCTCCTCCCTCCCCTAAATCGTAACTGATTTAAACACTGACCTGGCTTAACCTCAAAGCCCACCCTCTCCCCAAAATCGTAACTGACTCAAACACCGACCTGGCTTAACCTCCAAGCTGACGCCAGCCAGCTGGGACCTCTCCGTGGACCTGCACACGTACATTCCGCTGTCGCCGACACGCGATTGGCTGATCTCTAGCGTGCTGCTGATGCTGCCAATCAGCTGCGACGACAGGGAGACGGAAGTGAAGATCTGCACGCGCGCCTGCTCCACCTCGCCCATCAAAGGGCGACCATCCTTGAGCCACTCCAGGTTGTCGCTACTGATATCCACCATGGTGGCGTTGCATTGCAGGTTGATGGTCTCCCCTTGTTTGATGTAGTTCCGCCCGCTGATTTCTATCCCTGTGGGAGGGGGAAAAAACCCGTAAACATTTTGCTTAACGTCCACAGAAGCAAAGATGTTCATTAGGGACGGGAACAGGGGGGGGGGGGGAGGGGGGGGGGGGGGGGGGGGGGGGGGGGGGGGCGAGAGAGTGAAAGCTCGACCGCACGCACGGACCCAAAAGACCGAGGAGGCCGTGGACCGCCGCCAGAACAATGGCAGTGTTAAGGCAGTGTCCCCTCGCCATTGCGCAGCAACTAGTGTACTACGCAACTGCTGTTTCAACTGCTGTGTAGGGCAGACTCACAAGGACAATGTCCGCTGCACTGCTGTGAGTAAAACGTGAAGCAAAAAAGGCCAACTTCCCCAGCCACTCCCTGCCTGACTCTCGGGTAACTTGGGGGTCCAGCCCCACCCCTCCTCTTGATTCTCTGGCAGTTGAGGTCCAGCTCACTCCTGCATGACCTCTTCGGGCTAACTGAGGGTCCAGTCACCTCCCCCCTTGATCTCTTCTGGCAACTGAGGGTCCAGCCCACCCCCTGCTCATGTCCCTGAACTTGAGGGTCCAGCTCACCTCCCTCTCTGATCTTCTGGGCATGAGGTCCAGCTCCCCTCCTCTCTGAT
>JABMCL010002781.1:205000-210000 GCA_018857735.1 Alviniconcha marisindica | reverse complement strand
AGCGCCACCTGAAGCATACGTTTGGAGCAGGGAATCCATTTTGGCACGGCCTTGTTCCAAACGTTCGATATCAGACAAATTCACCACGTGATCAGTAAAGGAGTGTGTTCTTAGCATGGCCCGAAGTCATCTCAGCTAGTTCCTGCACCAAGGTCTCTCTTCGCTGTTTGTACTTGAAAGAGGCACTGTACGAAGTCTCGACGAAGTCGTCGAAGCAGACCACACAGCGCATGCGATTGGCTCGCCATTATCACGTGACCGCATGGTCGACCGATTGGAAGAGCCTCGAACAGCGGAAAATTGCAGAAGAAACTGCCGGCACTGAAGATAAAACTGATGTTTTTACTGCCCTGTGGGAGCAGAAGCGGACGTCGTGGGACCCATCTGATCGCAATTGCAGGAACAGAAGTAAAAGACTGGACCAGCTTCTTCGGCAAATCGCCGCGGATTTGGGCCCGGCTGGCCCACTCCTTTAATGTCCAGGGCCCGTATGCATGGGTCCAAGGTAGGCGCGCTACCTCCAAGGTAACGGCTACCTCCGGGGGTAGACTGACAAATCGCTATGCATGGGTGCCAGGTAGGCCTACCCGCCGCGCCTGCCTTGGGGTTAATTTACCGCTGCGAGTTCCTCCCGTAAACACTACCCGGAGGAGGTAACGGAATTAAAAATGGCCGCTGTTATTCTGCTACGCTACCGCCAGAGACGACTACTTCGAATAAATCGGATTTTTCGGGACAGGACAAACCCTTTACACAAATTTAATGATTTGGAACTGTTTTGGCAGTTTAGATTCCGACGAGCGGATATTCTCCAAATGGCAAACGAACTGAAAGCGGAGCTCGAACATTTGAATCGGAAGGGCGCGCTACCTCCCGTTTTCACAGGCCGGAGAACAGCGCTGAATCTTTGCCAACAATGAACAGCAATAGCTCGTCAAACGGTTTGTCCCGGACGGCTCCAGTTCCCCATTTTTTGTTTGTTTGTTTCTTGTTTTTGTTGTTGTGGTTTTGTTGTTGTTGTTGTTGTTGTTGTTGTTGTTGTTGTTGTTTTTTCCTCTCTAAAGAAGAAGTCTTTTTTCATGTCACTCAGCTTTTCACGAACTTGGTCTGGTGTTCGAACGCACACACCGCGGTTGCTTCCTTTTCTTGCGATATCCTAGCTGCCACAACTGGCTCTTTTGTTGGTTGGTCACCTCGCTATTTAAGGTGCTCTGAATAATCACTTTATTCGTAGCCACTTCTTCGGGGAGCACAGTGATCTCTTCGTGAGTATAATTGGGTTTCCTGACCTGTTTTGTCTTCCTATTTGCATTCAGCGCGTCCACTCAGTATTTTTTATTTTTTATTTTTTATTTTTGTTGTTGCCATGCGGGCAGAAGAGACTGAATTACCTGATGCGCATGCGTAGAGGCTCTAATAACAGGGAAACCCCGAAAGGAGTTCCATCATCTAAAAATAACCGACAGTTAGCTACCTACCGGCCCTTCCGTGACTCATGCATGCGAACCAAACCAAATTCTTACCGCCAAGGTAGCTACCTCCTGGGTAGCGTTTACCCACAGGGTAGCAAAACCCTTTCCCATGCATACGGGCCCAGAACCGGAGTGACCGAAGGCGGTTTGTCCAAAGTGGGCCTCGACAAGGACGAGGAGGGAGGCGAGAGAGAGAGAGAGAGAGAGAGAGAGAGAGAGAGAGAGAGAGAGAGAGAGAGAGAGAGAGAGAGAGAGAGATCTTTAATACTCAAGGTTAAAGATTTTAGGCAGAAGCCTAGTCTTACAATCTGTCCTAGCTAAACGAAACAAAAAACAGCAATAAAGAAACAATAACAACAATAAACAACAGAGAGAGAGAGAGAGAGAGAGAGAGAGAGAGAGAGAGAGAGAGAGAGAGAGAGAGAGAGAGAGAGAGAGAGAGAGAGAGAGAGAGAGAGAGAGAGAGAGAGAGAGAGAGAGAGAGAGAGAGAGAGAGAATTATTTCCTCTATTTGCTCAAAAAAGAAAAGAAAAAGAAAAAGAAAAAAGAAAAGTGGATTAGCTTTCCATCTCTTTTTTATATTTTTTATAACGTTTCTCGCCGTTTAATTGTTAAGTGTCGTTTTGTAGCTTGATAAATGGGATTACCCCGAAAATTCGCATGTTGTATTTTGTCCTAATAAATAGCGTTATTTTGAACCTTTTATGTTGTATGAATCTGCCGTTATTCGCGTTCCGGGAAACAGCTAGGATAGCGGGATGCGTTAGTTGTTGGATTTGGACGTCCCGTCAACTGCCAAGGTCACCTCAGAATGCCAGTAGCCAGAGGAATGTGTGGTAAGAGGCTAACCTTTAAATCACGAGGCTATTCCAAACAAACAAACAAACAAACAAACAAACAACAACAACAACAACAACAACAACAACAACAACAACAACAACAACAACAACAACAACAACAACCAACAGCAGCAGCAGCAGCAGCAGCAGCAGCAACAACAACAACAACAACAACAACAACAACACCACAAAACAACAACAACAACAACAAAGACAAAAATAAGAAAAACAACCTTTCGTCCATCAATTCATCTATTTTTCCTTGTCACAGTCCTCCTTTTACTTCTTTTTCCATAACTCTTTTAAACTTTTTTTTTTTTTTAAACATGTGTTTAAAACCGGTCTTTCTTTCCTTGCGTTAAAAACAAACAAGCAACAAAACAACAACAAAAACAACAACGACACACATACACAAGAAAGAAAAAAAGAAGGAAAAACAAAAACAACAAAAACAAAACAAAAAAGAAGCAGAAGAAGAAGAAAGAAACCCAAGAAACCACACACACACACACACACACACACACACACACACACACACACACACACACACACACACACACACACACACACACACACACACACACACACACACACACACACACACACACACACACCACACACACCGACCCCCCCACCCCTCACCCCATCGACCCCAATTAAAACTTTTTGAAAAATGTGTGCACCCAATCCTTTTGTATGGTTATGAAATATGGGCGTTCGAAAACATGGATGTAGTCTCAAAATTACAGCTTCGATTTTTAAAACTGATCATAAGTGTGAAAGTTACAATCCCAGCGTGTATGGTGCTTGGTGAAGTGGGAAGATATCCAACAGAAATTGAAGCAAAATGTAGGATGTTGGGATTTTGGTATAGTTTGTGCAATACCTCGAACTGAACCGCCTAAGATATATAAGAACCTAATGTTTCAGCCATGCTCAAAGTTACTTTCTGCATGCGAGTATAACTCCCGTGGTTTATGAAAGTACTCTCGTTACCAGATAGTTTAGGACTGTCCTATGATTGTTTGGTAAATAGTGTCTGTTGTAATTATCGTTTATTTAAAAAGAAATTTTGCTTTGAGGAGTATTTAACCTATCTCCCATCTACCCTAAAACAAAGAGTATTGAAATTCAACTTATTATAACCATAGACTACCAATCCAGCAAAGACGATCGTTAGGTATTCCAAGGGACCAAAGAGTATGAACTATTCGTAACAGTGGTGAGGGAGGAGATGCATTTCATTATTTGCTTAACTTTTGTAATGAAAATGTCAAAAGACTAAGTCTGTAGTAAAATATACACATCATCCCAACGTGCCCAAATTTTGTAGCCTTACGAACATGACCTCAAAATCTAGAAAGTTAAGTATGCTAGATTTATTAATTGTCTTTTTGAGTTATTTTGATCAAACCAAAAGCAATGCGCAGCAACAAAAAGAAATCTCTATTTTGTGCACCTTGGTTATATATTCAAAACAACTTTGATTTGTGTTTGAGGGCTTGTTTTTGTCTGATGCGTAAAGCGTTGTAGTAATTCCTTACTAGAACTCACGTACTTGTTGATAAGGAATGCATTGCGTGAATGTAGCTGCTTTCTAGCCCCCAGGGGCACAAAGCTCAGTCAACCTTGAAACCTCGAAACCTTGAACTTCTTCCTTGGCACCACCATCCTTATTAAAGACCTGGTCAGCCGAGCCTTCGGCATGAAACATTCGCAAGCGTGATTTTCGCCAGCTGAGCAACAAGGAGTCACCTGAAAGCGTCTCTGTATTATCCACGTTTGATGGCCGAACCGTGCGGACGACTGGGGAAGGGAGGCAGACATCAGCTCGAGGTGCACGTGCTGAATTAACCATGACATTTCCACCCTCGCGGGGATGAGGGCGGCCCCGAAGGAGCTTGTGGAGGGGAAAATCTATTTCCCGAGCCCTTCCTTTTCTCCTTCTTCATCCCTCACTGCCCACGGCGCATGGACGTGGTTATCGGTTTCCGGCCGTCTCAGCCTTGATCGGTTTCTGTCTGCCTAAAACACGGTGCTTACCGTCCACAGGAACCAAAAGGTTTAAAAAAAGGGGGGGGGGGGGGGGGGGGGGGGGGGAGGGGGGGGGGGGGGGGGTGTTTTATACTTAAAATAAAAAATACTGGCTTAAGTCCACGGGAACCATGGCTTATTGGGGGCGGGGAAAAAGGGGGGGGGGGGGGGGGGGGGGGGGGGGGGGAGAGTATATTACCTATCGTTATACTGTCACCACCATTCTGAAGAAGTAACATGTTTAACGTCCACAGAAACCAAGGCTTTTGGGGAGGGGGGAAAGGGGGGGGGGGGAGGGGAAAATTACATGGGCTTAACTCCAAAAAACCATGGGGCTTTTAGAACGGGGAATGGGGGGGGGGGGGGGGGTAGGAGGGGGGGGGAAGAGGGAAAATTATATACCTATTGCTACACGCTCCCACAGTATGTCGGTAAACGTGGTGCTTAACGTTCACAGAAACCATAAGGCTTATTAGATACGGGGAGATGGGGGGTGGGGGGGAGGGGGTATGGAGGTGGGGGGAGGGGAGATTATATACCTATCGCTACACTGTCACCACCAGTCTGTCTGCCTGTCAGTAAACATGGTGCTTAACGTCCCACAAAACCCAGAAGGCGACGCGGAGAAGGGGGAAGGGGAAGGGGGTCTGGAGGT
>JABMCL010002781.1:192500-195000 GCA_018857735.1 Alviniconcha marisindica | reverse complement strand
TGTCCTGGGTGGTCTTTGTCGTGCTCTCTTTGACCTTTGCAGTGTTGTTTCCAGGTGACGATTGGAGGCGGGGTAGGGCGGGCAGGTTTGGGGGGGGGTTTGAAGATTTGAATAGGAACGGGATGGGTGGCTTACGTGATGGAACAAGGTGCTCTCGGGGTTGTTCACCGAAAAAAACAAAAACAAATCCTACTAAGTTAAAATTAGATAATGTTAGCCGATTTAGTGATTACAACGAGAAATATACAGTTTTAGCTTGTTTCATTTCAATTTTTTCCCCTTCTCACGCCCGTAAACACGTGTTGTTAGTTTACAGTTCGAGTGAGAGTTCTGCACTTAATTTTTGTGTGTGTGTGTGTGTAATCCTTCTATGTTAAAATTAGACATTTTTGCCGATTTCGTGATTACAAAGAGAACTATACAGTTTCAGCTTGTTTCATTTCAGTTTATTTTACTCTGCTGACAGCCTCCTGCCCGCAAACACGTGCTGTGTTAGTTTACAGCTCGAGTGAATTAACTTAACAGAGCGTTCGCTCAAAATAGCTGACGTACTTGGAGTTTTGGGGTTGAATTCGCAATCGTTGCAGGTCAGCAAACACTGAGTAATTAGCAATGCGTGTTTAGAGCTATGTACGGATTTTTATCTTCTGTAAACAGATCCCCCCGCCCTCGTTTCTCTCTCTCTCTCTCTCTCTCTCTCTCTCTCCTCTCCTTTTCCCCTTTTCTCCCCCCTCCCCTTCTCTCTCTCTCCTCTCATTCTCTCCCCCTCTCTCCTCCCCCCTTTTTCTTTTTTCTCTCTCCCCTTCTCTCTCCTCTCTTCTCTCTCTCTCTCTCTTTCTCCCCCCTTCTCTCTCTTCTCTCCCCCCCCTCTCTCTCTCCTCATTCTCTCTCTCTCCCCCCCTTCTCTCTTTATTTTTTTTTCTTTCCCTCTTCTCTTCTCTCTCTCTCTCTCTCTCTCTTCTCTTTTTTCTCTCTCTCTCTCTCTTCTCCCTCTTCCTCTTTTTCATTTTTTTTTTTTGTCTTAAAAAAGTCCAAAAAAACCATAGGTTTAAAAGCTTTTTCCCTTTTCCCCCTCTACCCCCCCTTTTTATTTCCCCCTCCCCTCTCTGTCTCTGTCTTGTCTCTTTCTCTGTCTCTGCTCTGTCTCTTCTCTGTCTCTCTCTCTCTCTCTCTCTCCTCTATCTCCCCCCTCTTTCTATCTCCCTCTCTGTCTGTCTGTCTGTCTGTCTGTCTCTCTCTCTCCAGAATCGGCGGAAGCCCTGAGGAGCAATCAAAGCTCAGCTCAAAGTCACATTTTATCCTCTTTTTTTCAGGGTAAAAAAATAATCCATGCAATCAAAGGCCTTTCTCGCTATCCAATCACTCTGTTTTTCCCCTCTTCCTCTGTTGGTACTTGCAGCGAGGCTCAACAGCAACTTTGGCACATCCCTGATTTAGCAAGCTGCGTGCCAAGTCACGCTCTGACTCGGGCGACAAGCCAGTGATGTCCCGTCATGTCTCTGTGGTCAAAGGTCAAAGGTATAATAAAAGTCCCGTTACGTATCTGTGGTCAAAGGTCACAGGTCATAAAGGTCCCGTTATGTCTCTGTGGTCAAAAGTCGCAGGTCATAAAGGTCCCGTTATGTCTCTGTGGTCAAAAGCCCGGAAAAGGCCCCTTTATGTCTCTGTGGTCAAAAGTCGCAGGTCATAAAAGTCCCTTTATGTCTCTGTGGCAAGGTCAGAGGTCACTGAACTCCCATTATGACAACGTGACCACGTCAAACGTCACTAAAGCCTCATTATGACTGCGTGGCAAGGTCAGAGGTCACGAAAGCCCCACTGTCGTAACGTGACAATGTCAAACGTCTGTGAAGCCTGATTATGACTGTGTGGCAAGGTCAGAAGTCAGTATAACACACAAGTCACCATGACAACATCAAACGCGTGGCAAGGTCAGTGGTCACAAGAGCCTCATTGTGGTAACGTGACAACGTCGAACGCCTTTGAAGCCTGATTATGACTGTGTGGCAAGGTCAGAAGTGATTATAACATCTACATCATCAAGAAGTAATCAAAAGTCCCATTGTGGCAAGGTGACGAGGTCAAAGGTCATTGAAGCCTGATTATGGCTGTGTGGCAAAGTCAGATGTTATAACACATAAGTCATCATGACAACATCAAACGAGTGGCAAGGTCGGAAGTAATTAAAGGTCCCATTATGGCAAGGTGACGACGTCAAAGGTCATTGAAGCCTGATTATGGCTGCGTGTCAAGGTCAGTTAAGTCATTATAAAGCCCTATTATAGCAGCATATGACAACGTCAAACGTCACTGAAGCCTCATTATGGCTGTGGCAAGGTCAAAAGCCATTAAAGCCCCATTATGGCGACATGACGTTAAATGACACTGACGCCTCACGCCAGTGACGCCTCATTATGACTGTGGCAAGGTCAAAAGCCATTAAAGGTTCCATTATGGCGACATGACGTTAAATGACACTGACGCCTCACGCCAGTGACGC
>JABMCL010002781.1:185000-187500 GCA_018857735.1 Alviniconcha marisindica | reverse complement strand
TGTTTACGTTACCTGTCCGAAACGCTCGAAGATGCTGTCCTCCGACCTCAATTATAAGATATAAGAGATTTTTTTTATTTTTTACCTGGACTCGGCAACTCGAGCGAAAGGCTTAAGTATAACAGGCCGGAGCCAGTCCTGCTGTCGTTTGGTATCACTGGCAACTCAAGCCAGCGGTTTGACAGGTCGAAGCCAGTCTGTTTTTTGGTGTTACAAGCAACGCATGCCAGTGGTATGAAAGGTCTGTCGTGTCATGCCACTGGCAACTCAAGCCAGTGGCTTGAAAGGTCGTGACAGTATGTCGTTTGATGTCATTGGCAACTCGTCAGCAGCTTGAAAGGTCGAAGCCTGTCTGTCGTTTGGTGTTAGTAGTAGTAGTAGTAGTAGCATTGGCAGTGGCAGTGGCTTCAAAGGTCGAAGACAGTCTGTCTTTCGCTGTCTCTGCCAATTCGAACCAGTGTGGCTTCAAAGGCCGAAGAAAGTGTTAGTCTATCGTTTGATGTCACTGGCAGCTCACATCAGTGGCTTAGTAGGTCGAAGCCAGTCTGTCGTTTTATGTCACTGGCAACTCAAGGTCAATCGCTTAACAGGTCGAAGCCAGTCTGTTGTTTGATTTTACGGCAACTCAGATCAATGGCTTAGTAGGTCGAAGCCAGTCTGTTCTGTTATGTCACTGGCAACTTAGGTCAATTTAGAAGGTCGAAGCCATCTGTCCTGTTATGTCACTGGCAACCTAGGTCAATGGCTTAGAAGGTCGAAGCCAATCTGTCCTGTTATGTCACTGGCAACTTAGGTCAATGGCTTAGAAGGTCGAAGCCAATCTGTCCTGTTATGTCACTGGCAACCTAGGTCAATGGCTTGGGAAGGTCAAAGGGAATCTTTCCTGTTATGTCACTGGCAACTTAGGTCAATGGCTTGGGAAGGTCGAAGCCAATCTGTCCTGTTATGTCACTGGCAACCTAGGTCAATGGCTTAGGAGGTCGAAGAGAATCTTTCCTGTTATGTCACTGGCAACTTAGGTCAATGGCTTAGAAGGTCGAAGCCAATCTGTCCTGTTATGTCACTGGAAACCCTTAGGTCAATGGCTTGGGAAGGTCGAAGCCAATCTGCCCTGTTATGTCACTGGCAACTTAGGTCAAGGGCTTGGGAAGGGTCGAAGCCAATCTGCCCTGTTATGTCACTGGCAACTTAGGTCAATGGCTTGGGAAGGGTCGAAGCCAATCTGTCGTGTTATGTCACTGGCAACTTAGGTCAATGGCTTAGAAGGTCGAAGTCAATCTGTCGTGTTATGTCACTGGCAACTTAGGCGAATGGCTTAGGAGGTCGAAGCCAGTCTATCGTGTTATGTCACCGGCAACTTAGGTCAATGGCTTAGGAGGTCGAAGCCAGTCTGTCGTGTTATGTCACTGGTAACTTAGGTCAATGGCTTAGAAGGTCGAAGTCAATCTGTCGTGTTATGTCACCGGCAACTTTGGTCGATGGCTTAGAAGGTCGAAGCCAATCTGTCGTGTTATGTCACTGGCAACTTAGGTCAATGGCTTAGAAGGTCGAAGTCAATCTGTCGTGTTATGTCACCGGCAACTTTGGTCGATGGCTTAGAAGGTCGAAGCCAATCTGTCGTGTTATGTCACCGGCAACTTTGGTCGATGGCTTAGAAGGTCGAAGTCAATCTGTCGTGTTATGTCTCCGGCAACTTTGGTCGATGGGTTTATGGCTATACTGAACATTCTTCAGTGACACCAAATAATACACCGATGTTAGTCTGCCCAGACAAAATGGACGCAGGCTGAGAAACTGAACACGGGTGACGTCCCCAAGGAGGTGTTGGTTTGACGTGTTTCACGCCAACGTGTCTCACGCCAATGTGTCTCCGAATAGGCACTGAATGGATCAAAATCCCACCAGGCTCGCGAGAGTTCAGTTCGTTTGGTATGGCTCCCCATAGAACAGAGAATTAAATCATAATAATAATATAAAAAACCCATCCTGTCTCTGCTATCAGATTATTATTGGCACTATCTCTGAGTACTTGGATGAATGCGTGAGAGAGAGTGCGTGCATGCGTGTGTGTGTGCGTGCCACCAGGCAAAACCGGGGTCCTTCTGCCTTCAAGCCAGAACACCTGAACTGCCACCAGGCAAAACCGGGGTCCTTCTGCCTACAAGCCAGAACACCTGAACTGCCACCAGGCAAAACCGGGGTCCTTCTGCCTACAAGCCAAACACCTGAACTGCCACCAGGAAAAACCCGGGGGCCTTTGTTTTACAAGGGGAAACCTGAACGACCGGCCAAAACCCGGGGCCCTTTCCGCCTAAAAAGAAAGAAAACCGGGAACTGGAAACCGGGGGGCAAAAACCCGGGGCCCTTTCTGCCTTTGGAAATCACTGGAAACTCAAGCCAGCGGTTTGACGGGTCGAAGCCAGTCTGTTTTTTGGTGTTACAAGCAACGCATGCCAGTGGTATGAAAGGTCTGCCCGTGTCATCCACTGGCAACTCAAGC
>JABMCL010002781.1:162500-177500 GCA_018857735.1 Alviniconcha marisindica | reverse complement strand
GTGTGAAATGGAACCGACCCGCTGCAACATGATCCCGCTGCGCATTGAAACTAGGTCACGCTGTTTGTGGGAGGTCAAAGTAAAGGTGTAATTCAAAAAGGCTGTCGTATTTCGAGTCCCCTGCATTCTTCATTCTCTAGCAAACAACCGTAGTCCTTGTTCAGTGTTGCTTGACGTCCACAGGGGCCATAGGGATTATTGGGGACAGAAGCCCAGGTTCAGCTCCTCTTTCCCGCAGATCTTGAACTCTGATAACCTGAGTTAGTTCCGAGGGCCCGTCAACCGCATAGGGTTGACAACTCTGGATGAAGCAAACGACGTTTGTCGTGTCCATCAGGTCCGTTTTCTCGAGTGAGAACGTGTTTTTTTTCTTTTCTTTTTTTCTTTTTTCTTTTCTCTCTCTGTGTCTCTGTGTCTCTGTGTCTCTCTCTCTCTCTCTCTCTCTCTCTCTCTCTCTCTCTCTCTCTCTCTCTCTTTTTGTTGTTGTCTGTTTTTGTTTTGGTACGAACTCTTAGGTCATACTATTTTCGTTTCGCACTGCTGCCTATTTTTTTTCTCCCCTTTTTTCTCTCAGTTCAGTTCCGCTCGGGACAACCACATGCGCTCTCTGAAGTTTTCCTCAGTGTCACCTTTTGAAACAGCTCCAATGTCGGTCTGACTAGCGATGTCCCTTTCTCGTCCAGTCAAGGAAGTTTATCGAGCGCTTCCTCTTTCCACGCCTCTCTCCTCCAGGCGACCGATGGCGTGGCGTCCTTGGCTTTGTGCCCGGCAGGCAGTGCCTCAAGCTCCTCAACATTTTAGACCTTACGAGGCGCTTACCACTTGCGGTGGGTTCCTTCGTCCGCCAGTCTGTCTACTGGATCATCTCCCTTGACCCCAGGGCAAGGTATCCACAGGAATCTTGGAAGGTACATGTCGAACATGGTCACGTGCCATCCATTTCAGATTCCCGTTGTCTCTTGTTGCATATACCCCTAATAATGACCCAAAGTCCACGGGTGAAGCAACATCTCAGTCGGTTATGGACAATGTAGCTGTTGTGCAGTCCAGAAGGTGTGGGTTCGAGTCAGTTGTGGTGTTACAGGACGAAAACATAAAAAAGCTATTTTTAAATAATATAATTATGATGATGATGATGACACTCTTGTAAAGCGTGAATGGCTAATATATAATACAGCTCGGTGCGCTGTACAGAAAGCAAGTTTAGCACCCAAGTTGAGAAACCACAAGCGGAAAACAACAATGATTACAAATAATTCAAACCACAAAAAGCCAAACAGCAAGACCTACTTTACACACACACACACGCACACACACACACACACGCACGCACGCACGCACGCACGCACGCACGCACGCACGCACGCACGCACGCACGCACGCACGCACGCACGCACGCACGCACGCACGCACGCACGCACGCACGCACGCACGCACGCACACACACACACACACACACACACACACACACACACACACACACACACGAGCACACGCGCATACATCACTGCAACGCACACGTGCGTCCCCCCCCCCCCCCATACACGCACTACAAATACAAGCACTACTGGTGAAGGGTTGGTAGAAAGGAGACAGAAAGAACGGGACCCCCCCACCCCCAACAAATAAACAACAACAATAAACAAAAACAAACAAACAAACAAACTAAACAAAAACAACAACCAGAGATAAATTAGTATGCAGAAGAGAAGAGATGGGTTTTTCAGTTCTGAAACACAACTGTTGGAGCTTTTCTGCCGGGCTTTGTAAGTAATTACAGACTATTGGCATTTCTCTGACTCGTGTATCATATTAGATACAATCGGACACTGTTCGTCAGAGACCTGGTGTATCATATTTGACACAATCGGACACTGTTCGTCAGAGACCTGATGTATCATATTTGACACAATCGGACACTGTTCCTGAGAGACCTGATGTATCATATTTGATATACGACCAGTTTTCTTCATTTTCATAGATTCTGAATTACATGTCACTTTAAATCATTCCCGATGTTGTTCCAGAGCATCGCCATGTTGTCCATAAGAAAGTTTCCATCAAGATATACAATTTCTAGTAGCAGGCACTAGAGGGTTAAAGAAGAGAGTGTTCAGATTCAGCGTTGCCTTACGTCCACAGAGCCCATAAGGACTATTAGGAAGGACGGCCGCCTCGACTTTCACACAGATCCTGAGCTCTGATGAGAGTGAAGCGAAACGGCCATAATGTACGTGTTGACTCCAGATTTCCTGTACAGAACAAACTGGGTGCATTCCGCCCTGTTCAATGATTGGCCAACACGCCACAGGCTATCCCTCAAGTCACCGCGTTACCGATCTCTGTAACGTATCAGCCAGACAAACAGACACGACAACGTCACTTCCTGTTTCATTCGGAGGAGCGTAGAGAGTCATGATAAACGACCAGAAACAAACATCGATTAACAGTAAACTTCCCCTAAATACACAAAAGAAGTGGCTGGATAGTTACACCGCGTTTTTACTGCCAGTTCCTGTTAGTCTGCGACACACAAAGACAGAAAACACAACCATACACTTTTTCCGTCTTGTACCAAACAAAACCCACGGTTGCAAACTTTAAGTTGTTGTAGTTATTGGTATCCAGATACTTAGCAAATCGGTGTTGCGCTTTAAATGCCTATATAATATGATCCGACCGCGTCACAGAGCTGAGTGAGCGCGTTTGGTCTAACGGTAAGGCGTTAGGCTGGTAAGCAGAGGGATCTCGGTTCGAATCCGCTTCGGCTCTCCTTTTTCTTCAAAGGTTGTGGTCTGTGGACACTGTCTTGTGACTTTGTCCCTCAGAATTACTGAAACATTAAAATGGGTCACATCGGTGCCCATCTTTACGCTGGAGTCATTCTGGTGGTGACAGTGTAGCGATAGGTATACAATCTCCCTCTTCTCCCACCTCCATACCCCCCCCCCCCTCCCCCCTTTCTCCCCGTCCCCTTGGTTTCTGTGGACGTTAAGCATCATGTTTACTTACTGTCACAGAGCTCAGGAGCTGTGTGAAAGTGGAGGTGGACGTCCTGGGCTCCCTGTCCCTAATAGTCCCTACGGTCTCTGTGGACGTAAAGCAACATTCAACTCGAACTAGACCGGGTCACACTGATTTTGGGAGGTCGTTTGAGTGTATGCGGTGTTGCGACTTACTCACAAAATTAATGGTAGACAAACAAAGATACGAAACTTAGGATAGTATAGAGGAAATTAATTGCCAACTTCAAGGCGGGCTATCATTTAGAACTCCATCGCCACTTGAGGGGCGGGAGGTGAGAGAGAGGGGGGGGGGAGAGGGGGGAGAGAGAGAGAGAGAGAGAGAGAGAGAGAGAGAGAGAGAGAGAGAGAGAGAGAGAGAGAGAGAGAGAGAGAGAGAGAGAGAGAGAGAGAGAGAGAGAGAGAGAGAGACAGACAGACAGACAGACAGACAGACAGACAGACAGACAGACAGAGACAGACAGACAGACAGACAGACAGACAGACGGGGGAGAGGGAAGGTGGTGGTGGTGGTGTAGAGTATGACTGAAGATCACGGTGTCCGTAAGCAATACTCGTACCAGCTAACTAATCTCACACGAGTATTGACATGAAATCTGTGAGCATGGCTTCAGCGATGAACGTGAAGGAAACGAAGTGATGAATGAATAAATGAATGAGAGCTGGGGCGACATCCAGAGAGCCAGGACACCCTGTGACAGACAGCCGCGGGAAACTGTTGACGTGTCCTGACACAGAGGCTAAAGCAGAGGACGTCTTACGGAGAGATGAAACTGGGTGACAACCTAGATGAGCTATAGATTACTGTTGAATTCGTTGTGGAGGAGGAAACGGACATCTAGAGGTATAAGGCACTGTACGACACCATGGAGGACCTCTTGATCACTCCTGACACAGAGTAACTAACTTGGTGTGTTACGCCCAGTCAACCATCACGGTTTTATCGGGGCGAGTCCTGACATAGAAAAGGGGATTGACATAGAGAAGGGAATTGACATAGAGAACGGGACATAGAGAAGGGAATTGACATAGAGGAGAGAGTTGACATAGAGGAGGGAGTTGACATAGAGAAGGGGATTGACACAAAGATGGGGACTGACACAGAGAAAGGATTGACATAGAGAAGGGAATTGACATAGAGAAGGGAACCGACACAGAGAAGGGAATTGACATAGAGAAGGGAACCGACACAGAGAAGGGAATTGACATAGAGAAGGGACTGACATAGAGAAAGGACTGACATAGAAAAGGGGATTGACACAAAGAAGGGGACTGACACAGAAAAGGGATTGACACAGAGAAGGGAATTGACACAGAGAAGGGACTGACATAGAGAAAGAACTGACATAGAGAAGGGGATTGACACAAAGAAGGGGGCTGACACAGAGAAGGGAATTGACATAGAGAAGGGGACTGACATAGAGAAGGGGACTGACATAGAGAAGGGGGTTGACAAAGACACAGAGAAGGGATTAACATAGAGAAGGGTTGACATAGAGAAGGGTGTTGACATAGAGAAGGGGGTTGACATACAGAAGGGGGTTGACATAGGGAAGGGGTTGACATAGAGAAGGGGACTGACATAGAGAAGGATTGACACAAAGAAAGGGACTGACACAGAGAAGGGAATTGACATAGAGAAGGGTACTGACACAGAGACAGATTGACATAGAGAAGGGGGTTGACATAGAGAAGAGGACTGACATAGAGAAAGGATTGACACAGAGAAGGTATTGACATAGAGAAGGGTTATTGACATAGAGAAAGGGATTGACACAGAGAAGGGATTGACATAGAGAAGGGTTATTGACATAGAGAAAGGGTGACACAGAGAAGGGATTGACATAGAGAAGGGTGATTGGCATAGAGAAAGGGATTGTCATAGAGAAGGGATTGACATAGCGAAGGGGATTGACATAGCGAAGGGGGATTGACATAGAGAAGGGGATTGACATAGAGAAGGGAATTGACATAGAGAAGGGAATTGACATAGCGATGGGGATTGACATAGAGAAGGGAATTGACATAGAGAAGGGAATTGACATAGAGTAGGGGATTGACATAGAGAAGGGAATTGACATAGAGAAGGGGATTGACAAAGAGAAGGGAACTGACATAGAAAAGGGAATTGACATAGAGAAGGGGACTGACATAGAGAAGGGAACTGACATAGAGAAGGGAATTGACATAAAGAACGGGAGACACCAACATGCTACATCCACGTGCCACAGCCACATACTACAGCTACATACTACTGCTACATGCTACTGCTACTACATTAAGATTGATGACAGCCAAACACCTAAAAGGCTAAAAAGAACGCTATATATTAGGACAAAACACAACATGCGAATTTTCGGGGTAAGCCCCTTCGTCAAGCTACAAAACAACACTTAAACAACAGTTAAACTGTGAAAAATGAGATGTAGAACTAGGACACTTATCTGCTTTTGGTCGAGCTATGTTGTTTTAGGACGCTAGCAGTCATTCTTGTTTCAGATTAAAACAATTTTTAAGATGGATGAAGCGGGCATCGAGAGGAAGAGGACACTCTATAATACCCTAGAGGAGCCACTGGCGACTGCTCAAATAGAAGCAGGAATGGACATGCAGACGAGTTTCAACTACACACTATAGCAACACAAGGAAGCACTGTTTCGTGAACTGGGCAGGCTGGGTGCAGGTTTCGCTCGAGAGCGAACGAGAAAGGCATTACTGTGCACGCTTGTTCTGTTTTTCTCCCTCTTCCAGGCGCCAGCGCGAATCACAATCGTGACCATTAAACAAATTAGGATCCACAGATATTGCGCAACGTAGCGCTCGCCCGGTTAACAATTGATGCACGCTTGGAAGTGGGGCTCCCGGACCCTAACTTGGCCACCTCCTAGACACCGCGTCCACGAATGAATAACTCATCTCCGTTAAGGCTGCAGTCACGCATTTGTCTTGGCAGAAGACGGAGGAACAGGGGGCGAGATCTGGCACCCGAAGCAGTGTTTCTGTTGGAACGAATCTGCCCCACCGTGTGATTGTGTCCTATCTGGCGCAGTGGGCAAAGGGAGTGGACCACTTCACGTTTTGTTTGTGTCCTCTCGAGGTCTTTGACTTCCCCGATCTTTGAAACTGCATCGTGAAGCTAGGAGCCGCGAAGCTGCATTTTAAAGTTGAACTGTAAAGCTGATCAGTTTGTAAAAACTGAACTGTGAAGCTAGAGTTGTAAAGCTGCACTTTAAAGCTGATCAATTTTTAAAACTGAACTGTGAAGATGAGTTGTAAAGCTGAAGTGTAAAGCTGGTCAATATATTTAAAAACAACAACTGAACTGTGAAACTAAGTTGTAGGGCTGAACCGTTAAGCTGATCCATCTGTAAAAACTGAACTGTGAAGTTGAGTTGTAAAGCTGAACTGTAAAGCTGATCAATTTGTAAAACCGAACTGCGAAGCTGAGTCGTAAAGCTGAACCTTAAAGCTGATCAGTTTGTAAAACTGAACATTGTGAAGCTGGGTTGTAAAGCTGATCAGTTTGTAAAACTGAACATTGTGAAGCTGGGTTGTAAAGCTGATCTATTTGTAAAACTGAGCTGAGAAGCTGGGTTGTAAAGCTGATCAGTTTGTAAAACTGAACATTGTGAAGCTGGGTTGTAAAGCTGATCAATTTGTAAAACTGAACATTGTGAAGCTGGGTTGTAAAGCTGATCAATTTGTAAAACTGAGCTGTGAAGCTGGGTTGTAAAGCTGAATTGTGACGCTGAGTAGTATGGCTGAATGGTAAAATTCAACTGTGATGTTATTAGCAAAAACGAACTGTAAAGCTGTTTGTAAAACTGAATTGTGAGGCTATTTGTGAAACTCAAAGATTTCAAATCGGTCGCTCCTTTTCTCTCCTGCAGACGCTACAGCACCCCTATTCCAGCCCCTCAAGACAAAGAAGGAAGAAGCAGTACAATGAATAAATAAAGGAAGACAAAGAAAGAAAAAAAGAAAAAGAAAACAAAGAGACACCCCCCCCCCCCCCCCCACACACACACACACACACACACAAAGGATAGACTTGCTTAGTGATCGCGCTAGACATTTTTTTCAAATCTGTGACAAATAATTACGAGGTGGCGAAAGAGGTTCACGGGAACCGGTCAGACAATCAGTGTAACCAGTCAGATACACGGCCGTCTGTACTAGTACTGGAGCTCTATAGCGACCACCCTGCTCCCTTCCCCGTCTAGACCACACACGCACGCACGCACGCACGCACGCACGCAAACATACACACACACACACACACCAGCACACACGCACGCACGCACGCACGCACGCACGACACACACGACACACAACACACACACACACACACAACACACACACACACACACACACACACACACACACACACCACACACACACACACACACACACACGCACCACGCACAGCACGAACACACACACACACACAAACCACAACACACCACACACACACACACACACACACACCACACAACACACAACACACACACGCACGCACAAACCACAACACACACACACACACACAACACACACACACACACACACACACACACACACACACAACACACACACACACACAACAAAAACAACACACACACAACACACACGCACGCACGCACAACACACACATACATACACACACACACACACACACACACACACACACACACACACACACACACACACACACACACACACACACACGCACATACGCACGAGCGCATACGCTACACGCACTCTTTGCTGCGATTTAGAAGAGAGAAAAAAAGTTGAAAGGACAGAAACAGCAAACCACGTTCGTTCAATGTTGCTTTACGTCCACAGAGACCGCACGGACCATTAAGGACGGAGAGCCCAGGACGGCCACCTCGACCCCTACACAGCTCCCGTGAGTTCTGAAGTGGACACATCTTCTTCTTCTTTCATGGTGCTTTACGTCCACAGAAACCATAAGGCTTATTAGGGACGGGGATCCCAGGACGGCCACCTCGACTTTCACACAGCTCCTGAGCTCTGACGAAAACCGCCCAGTTTTTCTTTGGGGCTTATTGCACACCGGGCAGCAAGTTGACACAATCCACTCGCCTGATTGGCCAAAGCCCTAGTGACGTTCGGGTCACGACGTTTAACCTCTGACCGACACTGCGACCCTCAATTCCTACCACGTGAAGCGAAGGATGTTGTGATAGCAAAAGAAATTCTCCCTTGCTCGCTGTTCTCTTTTCCATCCCCACCTCCCCTGGTCCCCTTTTTTTTTTTTCGAGTCTTCCTCGGTCTTAGTCCGTGTTGTGATTAATTGTTGCAATCAGTAGGCTGGTCTCCGGAGTCTGAATTATGCATACGTGTTCGCTTAACTTGCGGCCTTGACGGTCTGCGAGGTGTGAGGGAGTAGATCACTGTCATTCACTTAGTTTGCCGCGGTGAAATCAAACGAAAAGGATCGGTACGTACGACACAGGGTGGGTGGGGAGCTTGCAGTGATTGTCCTGCTTGTTGTGACCGACTTATTGTGACTGATTCTTGGCTGAATTAGCTGGTGTTGATCACATAGTTGTTTGCTCCAATAACAGTTCGTAGGTCTTGTTGGTTCACCCCCCCCCCCCCACCCCCCCCCACCCCCACCCCCACACACTCACACGCACACATGCGCACGCAGGCGCACACGCTTAAACACACACGCACACACACACACGCACACACTACGCACGCACACACGCACGCACGCACGCACACACACACGCACACAGCACGCACACAGCACACAGCACCACACGCACAGCACCACACACCACACCACAGCACACACACAGCCGCACGCACACGCACGCACGCACGCACGCACACACACAAACCACGACAACAACGGCGACGACGACGAGGACCACCATCACCACCGCCACCAGAAAACAGGCTTCCTGACATTTCTTCCTTCTTTCAACTGTTGAAAAGTCTTCACAGTTCTGATCATGCAATCAGTGATCAATGTTCCATCGTATGTCTTTTCACAGCTACGTTACATTATGATCGATAATAATAAATAACGTATTTACAAAGCGCAAAATCTTGTCCGTAGAGACTATTCTAACACACACAAACACACACACACACACACACACACACACACACACACACACACACACACACACACACACACACCACAGCACACACACACACACACACACGCGCGCGCGCAACACACACCACACACACACACACACACACACACACACACACACACACACACACGCGCGCACACACACACACACGCGCACACACACACACACGCACACACGCACACACACACACGCACGCACGCACGCACGCACGCACGCACTCACGCACGCACCCCCACACACACACACACACACGCACGCACACGAGCATACTAACTATACAAAACGTAATTTACACACAATTTAGAACGGGCAGCAAACAGAGACCGATTCAATTGACGTTAGAGACAATGACAGGACGTTAAAATCAAGTTACCAACTTACTATTTCGTCCTATCTGACGCTTGCATCAGCCCCCCACAAACACAAAAAGAAGAAAGAAAACCGAAAAGAAAAGAAAGCGCAAAAAGGTAAAAGCCATCATGCTGTATCACCTCTGCTCTCCACCCCAAGTGGCTGAAATAGTCTAAAACTATCACGATGCATTTCTACTCATAATTTACCGACACAATTTGACTCTGGCGCCAGATATGCTGGGCTACGGTCTGGTGTGCTGCTCAGTGTGATTACGTAAGCGAAAACACGATTATGCATATCATTTTCCATTACAGTCTCTTTGACCCAACCCTCCGCTCTTCCAACAGACAACTAGACGCCGAGGGAAGCGAGTGGATGGGCGTCGCGTTTGGGCCAATCAAATCATCGATGACTATTCAATTAACCAATGACAGCCGCAGACGTTATGGGCGGTAACTGGCCCTCACTACAGGGCGCAGGAGAGAGAGAGAGAGAGAGAGAGGAGAGAGAGAGAGAGAGAGAGAGAGAGAGAGAGAGAGAGAGAGAGAGAGGGGGGGGGGTGGGGGTGGGGGTGGCGGCGGACATAGGCTAATCATTCACGAACACACAGGGCACTGTACTCCGCCAGTCTCCGGCTCTTTTTTCTCTCTAGAGAAATAGAGTGAAAGTGCGGGGAAGGTCGTAAAAGCGCGAAAAACCCGCTTCGATTATGTCGTAAAATATTCCTTAACACTGTTTGCCTGTACGGTGCGGACAAGTGGGAATCGTAGATCAACGGAAAATGGCTAGAACAATTTGGGGATAGTATTGGCTGTGCCGGCGGGTGATTTGTTTCTCTGACATTTACCCTGAAGGGGAATATCGGAGATGGAAGGGACGGGAACCCAAACCCAGTGGGTGTGTCGGAAATAGGGGTAGGGGCGAGGGTGGATGAAAGGGGGGAGGGGTCGAGGGGGGTGAAGGGGGAGTGAAGGGGAAGGGGTATGGGCAAGGTAGGTTAAGGGGAGATAGGTTATGGGCGAGGTGGGTGAAGGGGATGAGGTAGGGGTGAGTGTGGGTGAGGTGGAGGGGTGGGGCGAGGATGAGTGAATGGGAGGGGGGAGGGTCGAGGGGGGTGAAGGGGAGGGGGTAGGGGTGAGTGTGGGTGAGGTGGAGGGGGTAGGGGCGAGGATGGGTGAATGGGAGGGGGGAGGGTCGAGGGGGGTGAAGGGGAGGGGGTAGGGGTGAGTGTGGGTGAGGTGGAGGGGGTAGGGGCGAGGATGGGTGAATGGGAGGGGGGAGGGTCGAGGGGGGTGAAGCGGAGGGGGTAGGGGTGAGTGTGGGTGAGGTGGAGGGGGTAGGGGCGAGGATGGGTGAATGGGAGGGGGTAGAGACGGGGGGGGGGGGGGGGGGGGTTGAAGGGTAGGGGTAGGGGCGAGGGATGAATGGAAGGGGGTAGAGATGGGGGAAGGGTAGAAGGGTAGGGGCGAGGGTGGATGAATTGGAGGGGTTGAGGCGAGGATGGGTGAAGGGGAGGGAGTAAAATGGGGGAGGGGGTGGTTAAAGGGAGGGGGTAGGGGCGAGGGCTTGAAGGGGAGGGGTAGGGGCGAAGAGGGTGAAGGGGAGGGGGTAGGGGCGAGGGGTTGAAGGGGAGGGGGTAGGGGTTGAAGGGGAGGGGGTAGGGGCGAAGAGGGTGAAGGGGATGGGGTAGGGGCGAGGGGTTGAAGGGGAGGGGGTAGGGGCGAGGGGTTGAAGGGTAGGGGGTAGGGGCGAAGAGGGTGAAGGGGGGGGGGGGGGGGGGGTATTGTGGTCACGGTTGGGAACGAAGAAATGAGCGAGGACAAAAGTCCCAACCTGTTGAACAGGCCCCCTCATTCAGTCCTTAATGGGCCAGTTGGCAAGGCTAGGACAGGTCCTTGGTAAGCAGCCGCAATTCAGCGAATCGCAGTCTTAGGACACAACTCGAGGGTACAGCAAAAAAGACAAAAATCCATGTGGATTAGTAAGTCCAAATTTAAACAACGGAGAAATAAAAACAACAACACTCACTCATACTCGCGCGCAGAGAGAGAGAGAGAGAGAGAGAGAGAGAGAGAGAGAGAGAGAGAGAGAGAGAGAGAGAGAGAGAGAGAGAGAGAGAGAGAGAGAGAGAGAGAGAGAGAGAGAGAGAGAGAGAGAGTTATTCAGTGATACAATTTGAACGTCTCGTTAAACATTCAGAGTTGCGTGAAGGCGAACAAACACTGTCACAAGCCAGTGCACTTTCAAACCTCTTATCGTGTCTCAGACTATGTACTCAAGCCAGATCAATAAGCTCAGTTTAATATCAAATTACAAGATGAGAAATCCCACAACGGACCAGAAAGTTACACTCCCTAAAGTCAAGCAGAGGAAAACCGACAAACTACAGAATGAGAGAGAGGGGATAGGAGGAGGAGGTGAGAGAGAGAGAGAGAGAGAGAGAGAGAGAGAGAGAGAGAGAGAGAGAGAGAGAGAGAGAGAGAGAGAGAGAGAGAGAGAGAGAGAGAGAGAGTGAGTGAGCTGAGGAGTGAGTGAGGAGAGAGAGAGAGAGAGAGAGAGAGAGAGAGAGAAGAGAGAGAGAGAGAGAGGGAGGAGAGAGAGAGAGAGAGAGAGAGAGAGAGAGAGAGAGAGTGAGTGAGTGAGTGAGAGAGAGAGACAGAGAGACAGAGAGACAGAGAGAGACACAGAGAGACAGAGAGACAGAGAGAGAGCGAGCGTTGTGCCAACTGGCTATGTATAGTGACTGCATGAGACTTCAGCGTCTTAAACTGAACGACAAAAATTAAATGACCCCATCATTTTGAGTTACACGAGACAGTGACAATGCTTTTCCTTTTCCAGCTGCCAGCTGCCAGTGCGTTGAACGTATTTACACATCAGCTAACGGCACTACTGGAGAAAGAAAATAATGTCTGCAAAAAGGGGAGGAAGACTACAATTGAACTGAAATCCCTTGCGGTCATTTTTGTAGAGGTGGCACAGTTCTGAAGGCATGGGAAGACGCTCTCCTCAGTACTTGAGGTGCTCTCTTCGGCACTGTGATTTTCCGACCTACGCCGGAAGCAAGGAAATTGTCAGACGTTTTTAGTTTTTAATTAACCATGCGTAGGAACTACTGAAGCGCCGAGAAAACGAAGAGAAGATTTTGCAAAGATTAGGTAATCCACCCCTGGAGCTCAAAGCTAATGTTGCTACAGCTTGAAAGGTCGAGGTGCTGGCAAAAAACGCTTCTGACAATGTCTGTAAAGACCAGAGAGGCGCCATCGAACGCGAGCATGTGAAATCTGCACTAAAGCATCCCCGTGGTGTATTGATTACTGCCTTAAGTTTTCAACGCTGACAGGAAGCAATTATACGTGTAATAAAGCAACAGAATCAGTGGCATCAGGTTTCGGAGCTGCAACATTAGAAGAATTTAGAGACCGCTGAAACTTGGTTTTGTGCTCAGCGAACAGGCGCACCGTCATCCCAAGATCCATGTTTGTTTGGGTGTGGCCAGCTGAATGAAATGAGAAAAGTCACCCAAGCCAAGGATACAAACATTAGCATTTGCACCCAACTGACACAGCTAGGCAAATCGTTATGTTTTTCCGTCGCAGTTTGTCGAGGGTCATAATGGAACCAAAGACACACGGAATTACATATATCTCCAAAACTGTTTTAGCTATCACTTTGAAATTTCAGATATTTCACTTGTTCTTGTGTGTACACAGCCTCTCTCTCTCTCTCTCTCTCTCTCTCTCTCTCTCTCTCTCTCTCTCTCTCTCTCTCTCTCTCTCTCTCCCTACCATTTATTTGCATAAAACAACAAACAAATAAACTGTAACTATACATTTCCTAAATCGTGTGTCAAATCTGACTCATACCCATCACAGAGACCGAAATAGACTATCCATATATAATGATAATAATAATACTAAAGAGGATTTCTAGAGCGCCCATCTGCCGCACAAGGTGGGAGCACAGGGCGCTTTACAATAACACTGACAACACACACAATATGAAAAATACTGGTCCAGTATGATCCAGGATGTCGGGACTGCATAGTCCTAAGCGACGAACAGCTGACGTTAAATGTTCGGAAAGCCACGAAGGGAGGCCAGGGATGTCTGATGCTCCACCACCCCTTCTCTTCCCGTCTGGAATCTCAGGGCTGTCATTTGATTCCCCTTTCCTCTCGCCTCTCTTGTTTTTCTGCCCAGTCCTCTTGCCCTTTCTGTCTTGTCATTTGTCTGCTAATGGTCCATTCTCCTGACTTTCTTTCCAGAAAAATCTCAAACATTGTTCGTTGAGTTAGGCTTTTTTTGTGTGCATGGCTTGTATTGAGCAGATAGGAGATGATAGTTGGTAGGTGGTATGTGCAGCTTGCTGCCATATGGCACTGGTATTTGTCGTTATGCATTTATATAACTTTTTTTAAATATTGTTTCTGTTCATTCCTTATATATATATATATATATTAATCTGGTATCGATAAATTATTACACACACACACACACACACACACACACACACACACACACACACACACACACACACGAAAGAGAGTGAGTGTGTGTGTCCGTCAATGTGCGTGCGTGCGTGCGTGCGTGCGTTCGTGAGTGAGTGTGTCTGTCAATGTGTGCGTGCGTGCGTGCGTGAGGGTGCGTGTGCGTGCGTGCGTGAGGGTGCGTGTGCGTGCGTGCGTGCGTGTGTGTACGTGTATATGTGTGTGCGCACGCGCGTGCGTGTGTGCGTGTGGTGGGTGGGTGCGTGCGTGTGTGCGTGTGTGTAGTGTGAGTGTGTGTGGTGTGTGTCGTGGTGTGTGTGTTGTGTGAGTGTGTGTGTGTGTGTGTGTGTGTGTGTATGTGTGTGCGTTGTGTGAGTGTGTGTGTGTGTGTGTGTGTGTGTTGTGTGGTGTGTGTGTGTGTGTGTGTGTGTGTGTGTGTGTTGTGTGTGTGTGTGGTGTGTGTGTGGTGTGTGTGTGTGTGTGTGTGTGTGTGTATGTGTGGTGTGTGTGTGTGTGTGTGTGTGTGTGTGTGTGTGTGTGTGTGTGTGTGTGTGTGTGTGTGTGTGTGTGTGTGTGTGTGTGTGTGTGTGTGTGGTGGTGTGTGAGTGTGTGTGTGTGTGTGTGTGTGTGTGTGTGTGTGTGTGTGTGTGTGTGTGTGTGTGTGTGTGTGTGTGTGTGTGTGTGTGTGTGTGTGTGTGTGCATGCGTGTTTTGGTTTTGGTTTAAACAAACAAATTATTCCAGACAAACTAAAGATACAGTGAATTATTGTGTGCTCATCAACAAGCTTTTAGAGCTGATGGGCGATGAGCGCATACAGGTGGAAAACCAAAAACCAAAAATACAAATGTATGGCGGAGGAACAATTTCATCTAGCTAACGGTAAATAATAAATGAAATTCAACAAAAACAACAGCAGCAGCAACAACAACAACTAAAACCACGAGGAAACAAAGAAAGAACGAAACACACACACACACACACTCACACACACACAC
>JABMCL010002781.1:145000-160000 GCA_018857735.1 Alviniconcha marisindica | reverse complement strand
GAGTAAACCTTTACTGTCTTCAAGGGAAGCAGGCCTTTCTTGTCGTTATCAGGACGAGTAAAACTTTACTGTCTTCAAGGGAAGCAGGCCTTTCTTATTGCCATCAGGACGAGTAAAACTTTACTGTCTTCAAGGGAAGCAGGCCTTTCTTATTGCCATCAGGACGAGTAAAACTTTACTGTCTTCAAGGGAAGCAGGCCTTTCTTGTCGTTATCAGGACAGGTAAAACTTTACTGTCTTCAAGGGAAGCAGGCCTTTCTTATTGCCATCAGGACGAGTAAAACTTTACTGTCTTCAAGGGAAGCAGGCCTTTCTTATTGCCATCAGGACGAGTAAAACTTTACTGTCTTCAAGGGAAGCAGGCCTTTCTTATTGCCATCAGGACGAGTAAACCTTTACTGTCTTCAAGGGAAGCAGGCCTTTCGTATTGTCATCAGGACGAGTAAACCTATCTCCTTGACTTCGCGGCAATGAGTCTGCGGTGAGCTTTCAGACACGTTGTTAATCTCTGACTGGGATTGGTCTAGGCCCCTGGGGTGTCTCAAAAACCCCGCCTCCTTTCCTCGCTCGCTCATTCCTTTGACTGGGCGGTTCCCGACCTCACAGCCCCAATGTCAGCATCATCTCAATTGTGGCTGTTTCCGGCAGATGTGTGCCAACGAAGTAGATTTAATGTTATTAACAACGAGGATACAAAGACCAAAACCGAAATCACCACCAAGGCAGATGTCATTGCCATCATCGGCATCTGGCACTAACCGATAATTTGAAGTATTTTACCGGTTAAGATCAGCATGTACCGAAAACGAAATCAGCCAACGGTCAGACTGGGTTGTTATTTTGTTTGATGGGCTTTTTAAACAAAAGAAAAAATAAACGCAGGAAGAGAGAGAGAGAGAGAGAGAGAGAGAGAGAGAGAGAGAGAGAGAGAGAGAGAGGAAGAGAGAGAGAGAGAGAGAGAGAGAGAGAAGAGAGAGCGTGCGGCGTGGTTCGCGCGCGCGCGTACCTTCGTGTGTGTGTGTGTGTGTGTGTGTGTGTGTGGTGTGTGTGTGTGTGTGTTCTAGACGGGGAAGGGAGCAGGGCAACTTGCTAGTAGAACTCCGGTAGTAGTATGGGCGGCCGTATATCTGACCGGTTCAGTAGAGTGACTGTCTGCCCAATTTCCATGAACCCCTTTCGCCACCTTATAGATGTTAGACCGGTTTAAAAAAAATTATGTCTAGCGCGATCACTGTTCCAAGCCAACTTTCGTCTTCACCGCCGTTCCCCTTTAACTTGTGCATTCGCTATGGCTGCCGTCGACCGTAAATCTGAAAGGAGAAGACAGCTCATTTCAGTTTAGTTCAAGATGGGATCTATGCGCTAGGAAAAGCCCACATGCGCTCCACCCCGTCTCTCAGAAGTTGTTTCAATGTTGCGTTTGAAACGGTTCCAGTGTTCGTCTGATTGACGATGACCCTCTCTCGTCCTTTTAAGGAAGACCGTCTAGCGCTTCCTCTTTCCACGCCTCTCTCCTCCAGGCGATCCATGGTGTGATGTCCATGGCTTTGTGCCCGCGGGTAATGTCTCAAGCTTCTCAACACTTTAGATCTTCCCAGAAGCAAGCCACTTGTGAGGGTTGCTTTGCCCGCCAGTCTGTCTGCTCAGTCATTTCCCTTCACTCCGGCCTGTTCAAGGAAGTACACTCACAGGAGTTTTCGAAGGTGGATGTCGACCGTCGACACACACAAAGCTTCTGGACCGGACTACTACCGGACTGCTGTTAACGATCATAACCTGACGGGACTAGATAACGAGCGCTTTCACCGAGGACTATTCGTGAGCTCAGGTCGTCATCTTAACCCAGTGAGCCCTGATATAACCCTATGTGGTCGACTGGACTCAAAGCGCCATCCAACTAATCTTAACCCAGATCGAAAGCGAGGCCTAGGAGTCTGTAGGTTACGGTGCAGACGACGAAATCACTACACAGTTGGCACACCTCAGCTTCGCTCTTGCTCTCGTGACCTGGGCTGGCACTGAGACTGGTTCATGGAAGGAGGAAATCGCTTGTCAATCAAACACCGGAATTGCTTTCCGAGCAACAACGGCCACATTCTGATAAGCAAAGCGGATTTGACGTCACATATGCGTGTGCCAGCTTCATCCGAGCACAACAGAACTATAGATCAGTGCCAGTAGAGGTTTCTATAATTATATACTGCTGAAGCATAGCAATACCGGAAAAGGTCCATTAGGAGAGATACGCTCTAGTGACCCGAGCCGACTGCCTAGAAGGCGATAAGAGCGCGAGTCGCGAAGGTTGGTTGAGTGTTGCTTCACGTCCACAGAAACCGTAGGCTTATTAGGGACGGAAGCCCAGGACAGCCACCTCGACTTTCACACAGCTCCTGACCTCTGCGAGGTACCAAGGTAGGTAGGTGGTGTTGCTTAATGTCCTCGGATGTCGGTTGACATATTAGGGACAAGCTGTGACCAGTGCCGAAGCATGGTTCAATATAGCTTTACGTCCACGGAAACCAGAAGGCTCGTTAGGACGGACAGCCAAGGACGGCCACCTCGACTCTCACACAGCTCCTGAACTATGAGAGGTGCCAAGCTGGCAGTCCAGTATATATAGGTCCATGTTCCGAACATCGCTTTTCGGCACCGTCTTCCAGTCTCTGCCAGAACTGATTACGCCACTGAAGGGGCGCTCGATCTCTATCTCTGCGTAGCTAGCTGTTCACCGACGCTGTCAGCGCCCTTCGAAAGGCTAAAGTACTAATACGTCTGTGGAAGCAATAACAATAGTGTCCAAGCACGCACGTAAACGTGAGGCGCATCCGTCCCGGGTGAGAGAGAGAGAGAGAGAGAGAGAGAGAGAGAGAGAGAGAGAGAGAGAGAGAGAGAGAGAGAGAGAGAGAGAGAGAGTTCCGTCCCGATCAGAACGATCGTTTTGGTTTTACTGCTCGTGTAAGCAACGTGGGCGCTTATAAAAAAATAAAACAACAACAAGAACAACAACAAGAACAAAACAACATCAACATAAATTACAAAAACGCCTGATATAATTGACTTGTCTGCTGCAAACGTACAAATATTTGAGCACCAGTGAAGAACTGTTGGTTGACTGGTTGATGATCGCTTATATAGCGCTATTCTCCGCTCTCTTGAGCAGACTCACTGCGCTCGCATGTGGTTCTACATGAGTGACTAGCTTTATAGCGCTTTTTGTTGTTGTTGTTGAATATCCACCGAAGTGGTGTACTTACAGCGCTGGCATGGCTGGTGCCACATGAAACTGCAGCCGTCTCGGCGCAAGTCCTGTGTACACCATACAACCATGCTCCATGTCACTTCATAGCTGACAGTTTTTCGAGACCTCTGGCGTAATCAACTATATATGCCCGTGGTTGGAAGGAAGGATGCCATAAACCAGCGCTTGGAGTATAGCACTAAACCCTACATCCTCACAGAGAGGTCCCGCGGTGTCAGTCGCAGCCACTATTTCCTCGAAGACACGGGAAACTGGGCCAAAGGACTTGCCGGGTTTGTCTTAGTGCGTACTTACGTTTCCATACAGCTCTCCATAAATCCCACAACAGTATAAAGCTCCGCAGTCGCCGCAGACTCGCTCCAGCCAATTGGCGTGTGAATCGCTAACGAAGACAAAAGTGATCCGCCAGACAATGTCCCTAATAACCCATTAGGCCCAGACAGCGCTTCTAGTCGACCATGACTTTGATCAAGCGTGGTGTCTCAGCTCTAACAACCGCTTAAGCCCCGCCATGTCTGGGCCGGCATTGATAACCTGGGAGCGGGACTCAGACCCGTGATGGGTCCCACACCGAAGACCGCAGACAGTCTGCATAGTCTTCCCCTCCCTCCGTCCAATTGCTCTCCCCTCTTTCTTCTAATGTCTGTGGGGCTAGGGAAGGGCGGTGGCGGGGGGAGGGGGAGGGGGGTTAAAGGGGTGGGGCGGGGATGAGGGGGGCGAGGGGGGGGTGGGTGGGGGGTGGCGAGGGTGAGGGGGCAGAAAGGGTGCAGTTATCATGATAATAACTCAGGAGCTGACGGCGTCCGGGATCATTTCACGGCGGTTATCCTGGTAGAAGAATGACTGTGCCGTTTGAAAATAATATTTCATATCTGTGTTGCACGAGCACTCTGGGCCTCGTTCTGTTTCAGACTGTAACATTGGCACCGTATTAATTTTACTCTGTCTAAACGGGACACGAAGACGAAAGTTGATCTGAGACAGTCGACGGAAAAGAGACAAATATTTGCGTTTGTGGATTTTTGTTCTCCTTTCATGGATAATGATAGATTTTTTTCTTTCTTTCTATCACTGTCTCGGAGATTCGAACTGGAAATGTTTCCAAGTCGGTGACCCTGTGGACATCCATACACATAGGAGCTTTATCTTGGAGATTCGAACTGGAAAGTTTTCCAAGTCGGTGACCCTGTGGACATCCATACACATAGGAGCTTTATCTTGGAGATTCGAACTGGAAAGTTTTCCAAGTCGGTTACCCTGTGGACATCCATACACATAGGAGCTTCATCTTGGAGATTCGAACTGGAAAGTTTTCCAAGTCGGTTACCCTGTGGACATCCATACACATAGGAGCTTCATCTTGGGGATTCGAACTGGAAATGTTTCCAAGTCGGTTACCCTGTGGACATCCATACACATTTTTTTTTGGCTTCGAATTTTAGCTCCTCTAGGAGCAACTATGTTGGTGTGCTCTTTACGAATAAAAAGCAGAAAAAGGTAGCCCGTGACGTAATGTACCCGTTTGTAACACAAACCAGAGGCGTTCATGATGTCACAGACCTAGTAAAAATGTCTACGCTCACGGGCGAGTTGCGGCATATAACACGTATACACACGCACGAGAGAGAGAGAGAGAGAGAGAGAGAGAGAGAGAGAGAGAGAGAGAGAGAGAGAGAGAGAGAGAGAGAGAGAGAGAGAGAGAGAGAGAGAGAAGAACGAACGAACGACATTTTTATTAACGAGGGTAATGGAATAAGTACAATACTTGTTTACATCCAGCCCTCGGGGAGAGAGAGAGGGAGAAAGAGAGAGAGAGAGAGAGAGAGAGAGAGAGAGAGAGAGAGAGAGAGAGAGAGAGAGAGAGAGAGAGAGAGATTGATTGATTGAGTGATTGATTGATTGATTGAACTTTATTTCTCAACGGTGAAGATATTAGCACAAAGGCCGACTCACATATCTGCCGTTGCTACAGTACTACTAATGAAGTACAAGGAATGCAAGGCTGAGAGAGAGAGAGAGAGAGAGAGAGAGAGAGAGAGAGAGAGAGAGAGAGAGAGAGAGAGAGAGAGAGAGAGAGAGAGACTATTCGATGTCTATGGGAATAAAGAAATAGAAATTGGGTGACTGGAAAGGGGTGCGGGCTGTGGGGAAGAAGGGGGGGGGGGGGGTATAGTACAGAAACAGTGTTTGTGGTCGCAAAGGAACCTCCAAGCCTCTGATCAATATGGCCATCATCAATTTTCCGCGCGAGTGAATGGATGGTTTCTTTCTTGAGGTACTGAAAAGACGAGCTATCCAAACTCTCACGCAAAGTCACCGCGAAATCAGCCCTGTCTTGCTATTACCGTGTCGGCGAGATTTGAGTGACAGACCGCTATTAGCCAATAAGCACGCGCAGAATAGACACACCACTCTTTCGACCGCTTGCTTTGTTCGACGTCAGTTCCTTTCAGTGAACGCTCTCGGAAGGGGTCTGGTCGCTCGTACATGAAACACGCTACAGTAAATATTTCCAACACGTGGGTGTCTCCACACATTTGCCGTGAGTAGGCGGAGCATTTTGTTTTTGTTTTTTTTGGTAACACATGGACTGATTACTACCAACGCTACAGGATGGTACACCGGAGTTTTTGGTGACGGAAATAAACTAAAGTCCATATTTACGCTCCTGTGCTGCATTCTCTTCACTGGCTACCTATTGAGCAGAGGATCGAATACAAACTGTCTTTGCTTTGCTTTAAGACCATTTCTCATCAGGCTCCCATCTACCTTTCAGAACTTCTTCACCTGTGCACTCCTTCCCGGCAGCTCCGCTGTTCTACAGACCCCCGGGTGTTCAGAATACCATCCTTGAGAACAAAGTCCTGTGGTCAACGCTCTTTCTCTTACCAGGCTCCATTTATCTGAAACCAGCTCCCTGTTTCTGTCCGCCATTCTACCTCTGGCAGCTCATTTAGATCTTCCTTGAAAACCTTTCTCTTTTAAAAACCCTTTTCTTCAGTCTCATTGCCCTGATATGCGGCTGGTGTGTGTGTGTGTGTGTGTGTGTGTGTGTGTGTGTGTGTGTGTGTGTGTGTGTGTGTGTGTGTGTGTGTGTGTGTGGTGGCGGTCGCGCGGGCGCGTGCGTGTACGAGTCCCTGTGTGTGCGTGCGTGAGTGTGTGTGTGTGTGCGTTCAAGTTGTATGCGCTGAATTTTGACAATATGTATTTGTAAAGAACGTGTGAGCGCTTAGGGCCTGTGCGGGTTAGGCGCTCTAAGTATTCAGTATTCTTCTTCTTCTTAAACTGTGATATTATCATGATCAGGAAAACAATGTCGCCATCCAACCCCTCCACAGAGAGAGAGAGAGAGAGAGAGAGAGAGAGAGAGAGAGAGAGAGAGAGAGAGAGAGAGAGAGAGAGAGAGAGAGAGAGAGAGAGACGTGCACGCGCGCATGCACACATAAACGCACACACACTCGCACATATGCGCACAGGCACATGCGCACAGACACCTACACACATACTCTCACAGACACACACACACACACACAAACGTTCGCGCGCGCGCACGCACATACACATACACATTCGTGCGAACGCGCGCGCGCGCGCACACACACACACATCCACACACACACACACACACACACACACATCCGCCACCCCTCCAACTATGCTTGTGCATTAAGATGTAATGGCGGGGACCGAGATCCCAGGAGGTTTGTGGCGGGGATGGGGGGGGGGGGGGGGGGGGGGGGGGGGGGGGGGGGGGGTGAATGGAGAACTATACGTAATGCTAAAATGTCCCACAACCAGAACGATTTCTGCATTAAGACATACTGGCTATATTCAGACGTACTGGCTACATTCAGACGTACTGGCTGCACTAAGACGTACTGGCTGTATTCAGACGTACTGGCTACATTCAGACGTACTGGCTGTATTAAGACGTACTGGCTACATTAAGACGTACTGGCTGCATTAAGACGTACTGGCTGTTCTAAGACGTACTGGCTGCACTAAGACGTACTGGCTGCATTCAGACGTACTGGCTGCATTCAGACGTACTGGCTGCACTAAGACGTATTGGCTGCACTAAGACGTACTGGCTGCATTCAGACGTACTGGCTGCATTAAAACGTATTGGCTGCATTAAAACGTACTGGCTGCATTAAGACGTACTGGCTTCATTAACACGTACTGGCTGCATTAAGACGTATTGGCTGCATTCAGACGTACTGGCTGCACTAAGACGTAATGGCTGCATTCAGACGTAATGGCTGCACTAAGACGTACTGGCTGCATTCAGACGTACTGGCTGCATTCAGACGTAATGGATGCACTAAGACGTACTGGCTGCATTCAGACGTACTGGCTGCATTGTGACGTACTGGCTGCATTCAGACGTACTGGCTGCATTGTGACGTACTGGCTGCATTCAGACGTACCGGCTGCATTCAGACGTACTGGCTGCATTCAGACGTACTGGCTGCATTGTGACGTACTGGCGGGGACCGAGATCCCAGGAGGATGTGGGCGATGGTGAACTCTACCCAACGCTTCACTGTCGCCACCAGAATGATCTCTGCGTCAAGATGGGCAGCGATGAGAACCATTTTAATGTGTGAGGGGCACATTTACAACACAGCGTGTTGTGAGTTATGAGAGGCAAGAGGGGCAAATTTACAACACAGTGTGTTGTGAGTTATGAGAGGCAAGAGGGGCAAATTTACAACACAGTGTGTTGTGAGAGGCAAGAGGGGCAAATTTATAACACAGTGTGTTGTGAAAGGCAAGAGGGGCAAATTTACAACACAGCGTGTTGTGAGTTATGAGAGGCAAGAGGGGCAAATTTACAACACAGTGTGTTGTGAGAGGCAAGAGGGGCAAATTTATAACACAGTGTGTTGTGAAAGGCAAGAGGGGCAAATTTACAACACAGTGTGTTGTGAGTTATGAGAGGCAAGAGGGGCAAATTTACAACACAGTGTGTTGTGAGAGGCAAGAGGGGCAAATTTATAACACAGTGTGTTGTGAAAGGCAAGAGGGGAAAATTTACAACACAGTGTGTTGTGAGTTATGAGAGGCAAGAGGGGCAAATTTACAACACAGTGTGTTGTGAGAGGCAAGAGGGGCAAATTTACAACACAGTGTGTTGTGAGAGGCAAGAGGGGCAAATTTACAACACAATGTGTTATGAGAGGCAAGAGGGGCAAATTTACAACACAGTGTGTTGTGAGAGGAAAAGTCACAAGGCGATGTCCACAAACAACTTCTGAAGAGAAAAGAGAGCCGAAGTAGGGAATCGAACCAAGGCGACCCGCACACCAGCCTGTAATGTGTTACCGCTAAGCCAAACCGGCTCACGGGCGCTTCAGCGATCTAATCAAGCGCTTTTAGAAGAATCGTCGCAGCCAATCACTCAGCTACACTAACAGCCGAGTCTCAACAAAGGAACGGTCTGTGGCTAGGACAATAGCTACAATTACCGCAGTCACAGTGCTCTTCACACGGAATACAGGACTACACCCTCCCTCCTCTCCCCTCCCCTCCCCGCCTCTCCGTCATACTCTTTTCAGATTATCAGTCATCATCCCCCCCCCCCACCCCCGTCCCCGTCCCCACCCACCCTCTCCGCACCGCCTGATTGATCACAGAGACAGATAGCCTAATTTAGCGGTTTGCGAGGGGGTGGTGGAGTGAGTGAGGAGGAGAGAGAGAGAGAGAGAGAGAGAGAGAGAGAGAGAGAGAGAGAGAGAGAGATGGCCTAGGGTCACTGCTTGTCCCCCCCCCCCCCCCCCACGTTCTAGTGTCTGGTTCCAGTATGAGTGAATCACGCCCCTACTCTAAGGTCTGGTTCCAGTATGACTGAATTATCCACACCCTCCAGTCACCGGTTCCAGGGTGATTTAGTCCTTCGTCTCCTTCAATGACTGGCTCCAGTATGATGGAATCGTTCCCCATCACCCGCTTCCTTTGTGATTAATTATAAGTGGCTTGAAAGTTACGCTGAAGGCCAATAGAGAGCAGAAACCGAACTGATCTTTTAAGCAGCAGCGTCTGGTGTGGCTGGCGTTTAATCTGAACAGAGGACGAGGTATGAACTGGACGGATTCCTGTACGACGGGGTGCCGAATATTCCGTGTCCTCTCTTGCAGATCTCTATGCCCCTTCCACCCCATCATGAATATTTCCCCCACCCCCTCATGGCAAGGCACGGAATGCTGAGAACCCAGAGCTATGGAATGTTCTTTCCGTTATTCCAGAAAAAAGGACAGAATACGCCTTTCTACACTTCGCCTCGCGGAAGGAATAGAGGATTTCGGGCTGTCAGTTATTCTGGATCTTTTTAGCCAATCAGAAAAATAGCACCTTTTAGCCAATCAGAAAAATGGCACTTTTTTGCCAATCAGAAAAGCAGCACCTTTCAGCCAATCATAAAAATGGCACTTTTTAACCAATCAGAAAACAGCACCGTTTAGCCAATCGCAAAAATGGCACTTTTTAGCCAATCGGAAAATAGCACCTTTTAGCCAGTCGTAAAACTGACACTTTCTATCCAAACAGAAAATATCACCTTTTAGCCAATCGTAAAAATGGCACTTTTTAGCCAATCAGAAAAACAGCAGCACTCTGCTGCTGACCGAATCGGCCATATTTCCCCCCAACAAGCTAAAGCACAGCAGCGGAGCGAATGATTTTGTTGACTCCGAACACAATTTTCAAAATGACGTAATGGCACACCTTCCCTGATGGCGAGATATATCAGCTGCAATCAAATGAGGCAAATGACAACCATCTGAATGCTTAATCAGGCTGAAATCGCCGTGCATCATCACCAGGCAACAGAAGACCACGCGGGGGTCAGGCCGAAAGGTTGCGAGGGAAGAGACGGGCTTGGAGCTCAGCGCGGAACTCTCTTTCTTTTTCTTTTCTTCTCTTCCTTTTTCTTCTATACATTCTGCATTCCGGGTTCGTTCATCTGCGAGAGAGAGAGAGAGAGAGAGAGAGAGAGAGAGAGAGAGAGAGAGAGAGAGAGAGAGAGAGAGAGAGAGAGAGAGAGAGAGAGAGAGAGAGAGAGAGAGGGAGAGGAGAGAGAGAGAGGAGAGAGAGAGAGAGAGAGGAGAGGAGAGAGAGGAGAGAGAGAGAGAGAGAGAGAGAGAGAGAGGAGGAGGAGGGAGAGAGAGAGAGAGAGAGAGAGAAGAGAGAGAGAATACGAACTCGAAAACTTTATTTTACAAGGACTGTAGTTTAGGTTCAGTCTAACCTGTCTAACAACTAGACCTTGCTAATCTACTGATGAATAACAATATAAAATTACAGAGAGAGAGAGAGAGAGAGAGAGAGAGAGAGAGAGAGAGAGAGAGAGAGAGGAGAGAGAGAGAGAGAGAGAAGGAGAGAGAGAGAACTGAACATTAAAAACCACAAACTGAAAATAGTCACTGCCTAATAAGCGTACCTCGATCAATATTCTCGTTTTACTTGCTAACAACAGACAAATATCTTCAGACGAGTTCTTTACGGCGTATTCAATGCAAAATCAAAGCACCAGTTGAACAGGATAACAAAGTACAGCATAACGCAAGAATACCAAAAGGTTAAGAATCAGCATGTCTTCCTCATAGTTTCTGCTTTTAAGTTAGTTTAAATAGCTTAATGATTTCGTGGACATTTAGGAATAATTATGTGTTTATTTTCTGGAAGTCGCAGGTCTAAATTACCGCACAGCAGTGTTCTAATATCGCTAGGGAGACTAAGTATTGTTCTGGCGCGGATGTTAGAATAATTAGGACAGCGGAAGAGGCAATGCTGGGCCAGTTCTTTAGAATAACCATAAGAATATTTGGGTCGGTGCTTAAATGACAGTTAAATAGGTTATTGTTAAGGTTGCCCATTTCTAGGCGAATGCGACAGTGACTGATTTGTTCACTTCGTTCTCCACAGCAGTTATAGGCTGGAACTTTACTGTCGGACAAGGACAATGATCGTTTAAATACACTTAGAGATGTACTTTGTTTTACGCTAATGGGGAGGGATTCCATTTCGTTTGTAGTCGCTGGAATAAAGGAGTTTTGAAAAAGGTCAGTTGTGCATGTAGTAACGTCTCTTTCTAACGGTCTGGGTCTGTGGTGCGGATTTATGTGAGCGAGTAAAGGGGGCAAGAGGTCATGCACTTACATACTGCGGACAGGGGCCTAGTATCATTTTGCGGAACATCCATAGTTTATGCCTTTTTCTTCTTTCCTTTAATGTGCAGAATCCGGATTCTTCGTAAAGTTTCTGATGGCTAGTTCCGCGGATGCTTCCTATGATGAATCTTATGACTTCCAGGTGTAGGCTTTCTAGGATTTTGGATTGTGTGTCGGTGCAGTTATCCAAGACAATATCGGCATAACCAAAATGTGCAAAAATGAACGACGTGTACAGATGTACGAATCTAATGTGTTCGTCCCATCTGCAGTTATTTTGTAAGATTACTCCTAGGTGTTTCTGATATTGTGTGTCTTTTAGTTATACTGCCAAACGTGAGTTGTTTATTTTGGTTAGGACCTCCAGTAAAGTTTTGAATTGTTAGTTTTCTTCTTCTTTGTTATATCTAACTTTCCGTCTTATGGCCCATTTGTTGATTGAAGAAACTTTGTCCGGGGAACGGCGCCAAGTGCAACAGTTACAAACGGCGACCAGTTTGATTGAATTTAATCCTCGTCTTTCTCTGACTCTCTTAGTGTGATTTCTGCACCCCATGCAGAAGCAACAAGCGGCGACCAGTCTGATTGAATTCTCGTCTCTCTCTGACACCTTTAGTGTGATGTACGGACCCCAGTGCAGCAGACATGCGACGGTGAATGGCTCCGAATTTCAATCTGCTGCGGCGGCAGGGCTGTCTGATAAAACTGAATCACCGTACCTCCCTCCGCTCGCATCATCAGCAAATCAATCACTGCGAGTTTTCGTTGTCTGTGTACCCGTGCTGGAGCGTCGCAAGGTCCCCTCTGCTGTGAGACTCCAGGGCTGTCAAAGGTTCCCTCTCATGGAGTAGGTCCGAATTCAGAACGTGGAGCGCCGCGAAAGAAAAAAAGCAAGCGCTCTCTGCTGTGAGTCAAATTTCTCTCTCGTGGGGGTAGGTCAGAATTCAGAATGTGGAACACCAGAGCAGGCAACGTTTCTCTCTCGTGGGGGTAGGTCAGAATTCTGAATGTGGAACACCAGAGCAGGCAACGTTTCTCTCTCGTGGGGGTAGGTCAGAATTCTGAATGTGGAACACCAGAGCAGGCAACGTTTCTCTCTCGTGGGGGTAGGTCAGAATTCTGAATGTGGAACACCAGAGCAGGCAACGTTTCTCTCTCGTGGGGGTAGGTCAGAATTCTGAATGTGGAACACCAGAGCAGGCAACGTTTCTCTCTCGTGGGGGTAGGTCAGAATTCTGAATGTGGAACACCAGAGCAGGCAACGTTTCTCTCTCGTGGGGGTAGGTCAGAATTCTGAATGTGGAACACCAGAGCAGGCAACGTTTCTCTCTCGTGGGGGTAGGTCAGAATTCAGAATGTCGCTCTGCCTACTTTGACAACTGATAGGAATTCTGTCACTCCGACTTTGGTTGTCGTTGGGTTCATTCAAACTTCTGTAACAGTCTGTCCCAGCCTGAGCCCTCTTCAAACACAAAACTGCCGTACATCCTTAATAAGTGAACCACCCGACTTCTGCTCGTGACGGGATCACCGCTCTGAGCTTTGACGTGGTTGCATGCTCTGCTTGAGAAGAGGTTTGGCGTGTTCTGCTCGACGAGATTTAAGGATGAGTTTGGCTGCAGAGTTCTGTACTTGTTGGAGTGGTTTGATGGCTGTCTGTGGATAGCCTGCCAGGAAGGAATAGACGATCTTCGGAAATCCAGGGGACTGCACTCGGTAAGAGCCTTCGGGCATGGACCTGTATATATAGGTCCATGCCTGCGGGTGTAGCGCAGAGTAGGCACGCTTTTGTTGGGGGTACAGTGAGCACGTGGGGAAGATGACGGATACCCCTAAAAAAAAGGCAGAAAAGGCATCAGAAACGCCGATCAAGCGCTCACTGCTCGCGGGGAACGTGCAGATGGATAGTAGGTTCCCCAGCTGGTAGTCTAGTATAAATTATAATAGGTCCATGCCTGAAGATCTCAAAGTATCGCAGATCGGCTCTTCTCCGCTGCCACCTCCATTCAGGGGACTTCACTCTCCCGGAGTAAGAAAACACTGTCAAATTATCTTCGCCTGTTATTTCCGGAAATGTCTATTGCAGTAGTCTAATCTGGACACAGGGCCAAACAAATTTTGTCAGCACACAGTAAACACTAAAAATATGTACATGCCGCCGAAAACTGCAGTCAGATTTTTGAAAACAGACTTAAAAAGTGGGTAAAACATAACAGAACCCAAAATGATTTGGAAGCTTATATTCTGCCCAAAATATTTCTTTCTTTCTGAAAGTTAAAGATATTTCCAACTGAAATATTTCTTGAAATAAAATACGCTGTGACTGAGCTGTAAAATCAGAACAAAACAGTATAATATGTTCTACAGTCGGTCGCTCATTACATGCGAAGCACATTGGTGGCTCCTCTCCCTTCAATAAAATGGACTGAGTAGTATGAGAGTGACCACTGTGTAGTCCAGCTACTACAGTCTCTTCTTCTCTTCTGTTTGTCTGAGGACATGCAGTACGATCCTTTAAGTCTGGAAATATCTTATGTAATTTATTTTCGGGGAACTCGTCCCACTTTGACAGCCAAAGCTGTAACACATATTTGTTTAAAAGATCCAAGCACACAAAATGTTCAAAAGAACGCTTATTTATTAGGACACAAACACACAGTCTGCAAATGTTCGGGGTAATCTCCCTTGCCAAGCCACAAGACGACACTTAACAGTTAAACGTAAGTGTTCTTTTGAACATTTTATGTGTTTGGAGCTTGTTTTAGAACGCTAGCAGTCATTCTTGTTTCAGATCTATTTTTTACACGAGACCTTAAGTCTGAGAAGGGGATGAGCTTCCAGTACTTTGAGCTTGCAACCAACCACCACCTCAACCTCCAACCACTGGTTTACGACATCCTTCCTCCAACCACCACCTCAACCTCCAGCCACTGGTTTACGACATCCTTCCTCCAACCACCACCTCAGCCTCCAACCACTGGTTTACGACATCCTTCCTCCAACCACCACCTCAAACTCCAAGCACTGGTTTACGACATCCTTCCTCCAACCACTGCCATGGTTGATTACACCATAGGTCTCGAAAAACTATCAGCTAACGAACAGTTTTTCGATGATGCTCAAACGGCAGCAAATTTGTAACAGACAACTCAAATTATATTAGACGTTTCTTTTACAACTGATCATGTTGCTTGCGCCAGCACAACTAAAACCAAAATCGTTTGAATCGAGACAAAACTTCTTTTTTTTTCGTTTTTTCTTCTTTTTGTTGCCCGGGGCGGATGCGTCTCACGTTTACGTGGGAGCTTGGGCGCTATGTTGTTTCCACAGTCTTATCAGTACCCGAACCTTTCGGAGGGCGCTGACCGCGTCACTGGACAGCTGCGCGGAGATAAAGAGTGCCCCTTCAGTGGCGTAACCAGTCCTGGCAGAGTTTGGATGAAGGTGCCGGAAAACGATGCGCGGATTGTGACTATTTTACTATAGAAATGAGTAGTTACTGAGCATAAAATTGAAAGCATTATTATATGTTTTAGTGTACAGTAAATGATTTAATAATATTTAACACAG
>JABMCL010002781.1:122500-130000 GCA_018857735.1 Alviniconcha marisindica | reverse complement strand
AAAAAAGGGTGGGGTGGGGTGGGGTGGGAGGGATCTGATTAGCACCCTGTTAACTCCAGCATGGCTGACCGAAACCCCCAATTCTCTCCAGAGATTATCGCGACGTGTTAGCGTCATAGGGTTTGGGTCAACCGCTGATCGATGGTGGAAGACCAATCTCGCAAGTCGCCCGGATGTACAAGGCGGGCATCCATCACCCAATGAGAGTCGCTCACAGGTCAGAGGGCGGAGGGCAGATGTCAGATTAATAACGTTCGTCTTGTGGTGCCGAGAAGGAGCCGAGCCGGAGGTTGGTACTTCTCACCACCTCGTCTGTCTATTCTGTCTCGCTCCGTCGCATCTCAACCATCCCGGAACGAGAATCTTCCAAATGACTGACAGCATGGGTTGGGGGGGAGAGGGGTGGGGGTGGTAGGGGTCCGAGGGAAGAGAAAGAGAGAGAATGGGTATGGGGAGAGAGAGAGAGAGAGAGAGAGAGAGAGAGGGGAGAGAGAGAGAGAGAGAGAGAAGACAGAGACAGAGAGAAAAGACAGAACCGACAGACGACCAAAGAAGAAGGGAAAAGCAAACAGACAGACCCGACCAGACAGACAAAACAGGAACAGACAGAGCACAGAGACAAGAAGACAAAGACGGACGCAGAGCAGAAGACAGAAAACGCACAGAAGCGAGAAGAGAGAGAGAGAGAGAGAGAGAGAGAGAGAGAGAGAGAGAGAGAGAGAGAGAGAGAGAGAGAGGGGAAGAGAGAGAGGGGAGACAGACAGACAGACAGAGGACAGAACAGACAGACAGACAGACAGACAGGCAGAGACAGAAGACAGAGACAGAGAGACAGACAGACAGACAGACAGACGATAATGTGGACAGACAGAACAGACAGACAGACGACAAGAAGACAAGTGGACAGACAGACAGAAACAGACAGACAACAGACACAGACAGACAGAAGAACAGAAAGAGACAGAGAGATAATGTGGAGAGAGAGAGAGAGAGAGAGGGGTGGGGGGTTGGGGGGTGGGAGGAGGGGGGTATGACATCGTTAATTCTTAGCTCTCAAAATGGCACTGAACCAAGGGTGGCACAGAGTAACCATTCGTTAAAAAAGCAGGGCCGTAAAACATTTGCTTTCGACAGGGCGTAACGCTGTTGTAGCCAGCATTAGTACCACAACAGTGTCGACTGCCTCTGTAGACTGGGTCGTCCATAGTACATCAAACTTGAGATGCGCTTTGCTTTAACCACTGAACTGCCAACACGCGTACAGACGCAAACCGCCTTGTCCAGTGTTTAGCTTTTACTACTGTCACGGACCCTATTTCCGTGACAAACAATCTGTGCCCGCTCGGTCAACTTGGTCACACCCATTTTCAAAACGGTACACCTTTCTTGAGATCCTTGTCCCAAAAGGGCAATAATGAACCACTGAAGTAAAAATAAATCCACTGGCTGAACAGCAATAAAAGCAGCACCAGCCCTTGAGAAACCCCCCTGCCAGCACCCACCCACAAAAAAGCAAAATAGAAAAAAAGCAGAAGAAAAAAAACGAACGACAGCAGTACCTACTAGACTAAATTCATAATGTTCAGAATGCAGCAGCAAGGCTTATTGTGTGCTAAGCTAAGAAACCTGACCACATCCATCCTATTCTTCAAACTCCGCATTGGCCAACAGTAAAACATCTCATCGAATGCAAAATTTCAACTAGAAATGTCAACCTGTTTGCTTCAGCTCCATCTCTGGAACATCCCCTCATTATCTGTCCAATCTCCTTCAAGCTTACACTCCAACACGACAATTACGATCCGCATCCGACACCCGAACCTTTGTCACCCCTGATGTAAACACAAAAATTTGGTGAAAGATGATCACACATGCACACACGCACACACGCACACACACACACGCACGCACGCACGCACGCACGCAAACGCACGCACGCACGCACCACGCACGACACACACACACACACACGCACGCACGCACGCACGCACGCAGCAGCACACGCACGCACGCACGCACGCACGCAGCACCACGCACCACGCACGCACGCCGCACGCACGCACCACACACCCACACACACACGCACGCACGCACGCACGCACGCACGCACGCACGCACGCACGCACCACACAACACAACACACACGCACGCACGCACGCACGCACGCACGCACCAGCACGCACGCACGACGCACGCACACGCACGCCCCACCACACGCCCCACACCACACACACACACACACACACACACACACACACACACACACACACACAGGATGACAGAAACTGCTATCCTGCATGAAATGACATCTTTACCGCTATTTGGTGAGAGAGTGCAAGTTTGAAAGTACACGATGACCTCTAAATCAATTGTTTGAATGTTATCCCTAACGGTTTCTTTACATAATTCCTTGCCGGCACGTTCAGCAAGAACAAAAACATTGATTTTCTATAAAAACAACAACAACAACAACAACATGGCTCCATCAAGTTATCAGACAGAAAATTATTCCCGTCACTCTTGTTCAGTTTAGAGTTATTGCTTGCAAACACTTATGCATAAAGTTAGTCTTGACGCCGTTCACGTTAGCCTTTTCTTGGCCTTTTTTTCCCCCCCTTCTACTTCTCTTTTTAAAAATAAATTCTCGAGGCTTCCAAATGAATCTCCGCCGCCTGTGAATAGGTCCGAGCTAGGCGCTGACAGTGGAGGTACACGGCCGGCAAAAAAAGGAGCTGTCAGAGCTCAATGGAAGAGTCTTAATTTGACGAGCCGATGCGTCGCTGGGGTGAGTCTTCCTCCACAACTCTCGTGGTCAGTTCTCTTTGAGAGCGGCAGGATTGCTGGATGTTTTTTTTTTTTTTTTTTTTGCACTTGGCACACCGACCGAAATGCAGCTTTCTGGCGCGGACCACTGCGCATGCGCGGAGCAGTTCCCACCTCGTAATTATTTCGAGAGAGAGAGAGAAAGGGAGAGAATCTGCCAACAGGAGGCAGTGAAGTTCAAGAGGCTCATACATCCGGGACTTTCATTACCTCACGAATATCAGGCATTGCTGCCATCGACGTCACAAACGTTTGCGGGTGAGATGTATGCACGAGAGTTTAGATGTTCCGGTTGAAGAAGTTCGGTAAGAGATCTGCGCGTGAGGAATCATACAAGTTGGAGGAATGCAATCAGTCGGAAAAAGGAAAAGACAGAGCTAATTTAAGTACTACCATAAAGATGGCGCACCGAAATCTTATATTAGCGCTGTGTGAAATAAGACACTGAGCCAGCGTTTGGTTTCTCCAGCTGTCGTGTGTGTGTGTGTGTGTGTGTGTGTGTGTGTGTGTGTGTGTGTGTGTGTGTGTGTGTGTGTGTGTGTGTGTGTGTGTGTGTGTGTGTGTGTGTGTGTGTGTGTGTGTGTGTGTGTGTTTGTGTGTGTGTTTTAGCGAGTGAGTAGTGGGCCAAGCAGAATCACTTTTCAGATTCAGACACCAATTTACGAACTGACGATGACCATTAGGAATTAGAATTGTGACACTTTTTAATATATGTATATGCCAGTTGATGTTTCTTCCCGTGCTTTTGGTGACGGGTTAGACAACCGTGCTTTCTCTCGCCATGGGGAGTATGTCAAATTTTAATCAGTGGAGATGGGAGTTCCCCTCAAAACAACAACAACAACAACAACAACAACAACAACAACAACAACAACAACAACAACAACAACAACAACACACACAACAACACACACACACACACACACACACACACACACACACACACACACACACACACACACACACACACACACCACCACAACACACACACACAAACAAAACAAAAAACAAAACAAAAAAAACAAAACAAAAAAAACTTTGATGAATCACTGAGGGTTTTTGTGTTGTTATTTTCAAGGGCTTTTAAGAGAATCGAAGCTATAACAAATTGGGTGTGATCCACGTTGGCTTAGTGATGCGGAGCTGGGTTTATAATTTCGCTGACGAATCTGTGGGCGGTGGGTTCAAATTCTGGTTTCAGTCGACCTTCGTCTTCACAATCTGTGGTTTACAAGCGCGGCCGGGGACGTAGCTTCCTACACTCCACACAACGACAACCAGTCTACTTCCCCCAGGCCAGCTTGATGATGATGATGATGATGATGATGATGATCGCTTTTATAAAGCGCTGTTCTCCGCTCTCCAGCAGACTCATTGCGTTTTAGCCGCAGGTGATTCTAAATGAGTGAATGCAGCTTTTTACTGAACGTTTTGAATATCCGCCGAAGTGGTGTACGTACTTACAGCGCTGTCTGGTTGTTACATGTCTGGTGCCAAGTGGACCTGCTGCCGTCTCAGCGCGTTCTGTTTACACCATAAATTCATGCACCCTGTCACATACGTAGGGTGCATGCGTGTTTAGCTGTAACCTGCCACCTGCTACTTTTGGCAGAATGACCGGGATCTTTTTATGTGCTACTGTGGTAACACGGGGGCGGAACGAATACCGAAATAAGAGTCAGCGCACAAAGTTGAACCTGGAGAAGACAGTTCTCTCGCCGGTAGATGAAAGCTTTTGTTGTATGTTTGTTCCTTTCCTTCCACCAACAAACGAAGAACAGAACGATAGATTAATAGATTCAGTTTGGCGGTGACAGTACAGCGCAAGGCCCCCTCTAAATCTGATACAGTCAATAGCTGCAGTCTGCAATCAATCGCATTTCTGAACAGATAAATCCGTTCATACGTCAGAGCAGTGTGTGTGTGTGTGTGTGTGTGTGTGTGTGTGTGTGTGTGTGTGTGTGTGTGTGTGTGTGTGTGTGTGTGTGTGTGTGTGTGTGCGTGCGTGCGTGCGTGCGTGCGTGTGTGCGCGCGCGCGCGCGTGCGTAAATTACTAGTTAGTTTATTATGTAACTTTTGTATTTTCAATAACTGTTCTTTGAGTTTTAAAATATACAATATGTGTTATTGTGTACTATGATGTGGTTAATGTTCAGCCACATTTTAATTTCTCTGATGAGATAATAAAGTAATCTTGAATCTTGAATCTGTATAGTCCGTCTTCCCGTCTGGGATTTCAGTTGCCGCCCCGTCTTCCTTCTGCTCTTGTGAGACTTCAGTCACCGCCTGTCTCCTTTCTCTCCCACTCTGTCACCCTCTTCCCCTTCTGGGATTTCAGTCCCCTCCCTTCTCCCCGTCTGTCACCCTCCTCCCCTTCTGGGATTTCAATCCCCTCCCTTCTCCCCGTCTGTCACCCTCCTCCCTTTCTGGGATTTCAGTCCCCCCCCCTTCTCCCCGTCTGTCACCCTCCTCCCCTTCTGGGATTTCAGTCCCCATCTCACTCCTCACCTTATGGGATTTCAATCCCAGCCCTGAAACCTTGTTCCCTCTCCAGGATTTGTCTCCTTTCCTTTGGGGAGTTTGGTCCCCGTTTCTCTCTCTCTCTCTCTCTCTCTCTCTCTCTCTCTCTCTCTCTCTCTCTCTCTCTCTCTCTCTCTCTCTCTCTCTCTCTCTCTCTCTCTCCTCTCTCTCTCTCTCTCTCTCTTTCCCTTTCGCCTTGTGGGGTTTCAGTCTCTGTCTCTCTCCGTCTCTCCCTCTCTCTTTCCCTTTCTCCTTGTGGGGTTTCAGTCTCTGTCTCTCTCTGTGTCTCTCCCTCTCTCTCTCCTCTTCCCCTTGTGGGGTTTCAGTCTCTGTCTCTCTCCGTCTCTCCCTCTCTCTTTCCCTTTCTCCTTGTGGGGTTTCAGTCTCTGTCTCTCTCTGTCTCTCCCTCTGTCTCTCCCCTCCCCATTGTGGGGTTTCAGTCTCTGTTTGTCTGGTCTGTCTGTCGTGTCTGTGTGTGTCTGTCTATCTCTCTCTGTCTCTGCCTCTCTCTCTGTGTCTGTCTGTCTGTCTGTCTGTCTGTCTGTCTGTCTCTCTCTCAAATCATTAGAAGTGTTTTTGAAGCTCTTTGATGCCCAAGTGCAACCAATCGCACAGTATGGGTCTGAGTTATGGGGTCTTGATAAAGCGGCGATACATATTGAAAAAGTTCATTTGTACGCGCTGAAAAGATTTTTAGGGGTTTATATGAAAACACCAAATGACCTTGTGTATGGTGAGACAGACAGGTTTCCAATTACGTTGAACTCCGCCGTCAGATGTATTCGCTATTGGTTGAAGCTTACATGTATGGGTGAAGACAGATTGCCGCATAAAGCATATATGATTTTATACAATTTAGATGCCAGGGGTAAGAGAAACTGGGTTTCAAATGTTAGAATGCAATTGTTTCAATATGGCTTTGGATATGTATGGATGAATCAAGGTGTGGGAAGAGTGAATGAGTTTATACGTGCTTTTCGTGAAAGACTGACTGACTGCAGATGGCAGGATTGGGAAGATCATGTTCAAACTAGTGACAGATTTAGTATGTACAGAAGTTTTAATAGCATTTCGCATTGTACCAAAACATATATAACTATGAATATGGATAGACATTTGAAACGCATCATGACAAAATTTAGATTTGGTGTATCCGAGCTCTCTGTACATTATTATCGGTAAAGAAGTCATGTTGAAAAGGATTTGAAATGTCCATTATGCGGAGAAGCTAAGGAAGATGAGGTTCACTTTGTTCTATGTTGCCCTATGCTAGATGACATTAGAAAGCAGTTTATTCCCCCAAAGTTCTGTAAACATCCTTGCCTTTTTAGGCTTAGTTTGCTGCTGGCTTCAACCAACCAGGAAATTGTCAGAAAACTATCAATTTTTCTGTATATGGCTTTCAAGATTAGGGATACTGTTACTACTTAGTATTAATGAACCCGTTGTAGTTAATAGTTGTCACTTATACGATGCAAAACTAAACTTTTTTATTCCTTTTTTATGGCTTTGTATCAAACTGTATGTGCACCCCTTCATGAAGGGCCATGGCCTTTATATGAATAAAACATCAATCAATCAATCAATCAGTCTCTCTCTCTCTCTCTCTTCCTCTCTCTCTCTCTCTCTCTCTCTCTCTCTCTCTCTCTCTCCTTTTGGGGTTTCAGCCCGTGTCACCATCCCTTTTCTAGGATTCCACTCCCTGTTTTGCAACTGGAAATGACAAAGGACGTTAAGCTGATTCAATCAACCAACGGGACTGGGGGCTGGTCTGTTGTGGAGGCGGCGAGTCGATGGGGGAAAGGGAGGAGAGAGGGGTGGTGGTGGTGGGGAGATGACGGTGCAGTCATGTTTATTGGGGTGCTGTGACAGTTGGTGGGGAGATGACGGTGCAGTCATGTTTATTGAGGTGCGGTGACGGTTGGTGGGGAGGTGACGGTGCAGTCATGTTTCTTGGGGTGAGGTGGTGGTGGTGGGGAGATGACGGTGCAGTCATGTTTACTGGGGTGAGGTGGTGGTGGTGGGGAGATGACGGTGCAGTCATGTTTACTGGGGTGGGGTGGTGGTGGTGGGGAGATGACAGTGCAGTCATGTTTACTGGGGTGGGGTGGTGGTGGTGGGGAGATGACGGTGCAGTCATGTTTATTGGGGTGAGGT
>JABMCL010002781.1:112500-117500 GCA_018857735.1 Alviniconcha marisindica | reverse complement strand
AACTAACAGTCTGATCCCAGTAAACATGCCGGATCCGGCCCGGATCCTATTGTGCGAAACCGGCCCAGATCTGATTTGGTTCTCGATGGCTGTCAGGTTGTGGCCAAACTGATCCGTTCCGGAAGTAAGCCGGTGTGCAAAATTCATCGGGCCCGGTTCTGGCGAAACCGGCCCACTTCCAGTTTCCCGCATTCGATTCGGTTCCGTTTTTCCACAGACGGCCCGGATCATATTGTGCGAAACCGGCCCGGATCCGATTTGGTTCTGGATGGCCATGTTAGGTTGTGGCCAAGCAGATCCGTTCCGGAAGCAAGCCGGTGTGCAACAATCTTCCGGCCCGGTTCAGGCCAACCGCTTCCGGGCCGCCGGATCCTGGCCGGATTAGGGCCGGTTCCAGCATGTTTACTGGGATATTATTGGTCTAACTATGAGAGAGAGAGAGAGAGAGAGAGAGAGAGAGAGAGAGAGAGAGAGAGAGAGAGAGAGACAGACAGACAGACAGACAGACAGACAGACAGACAGACAGACAGACAGACAGACAGACAGACAGACAGACAGACAGACAGAGATAGACAGATAGAGAGAGACACACAGGTCTAGATATGTGCCACTTTAACAAAACAAATAGATCGCCGCTTCCTTAACCCTGAAACAAGTCACAAAACGTGTTGGATCGTATTCCTGTCTACAGGACTAAAACCCCAGCTTTCATTTCTTTGCTAACGTGTTCATCCTCTACCTCTCCAAACATAATGGAGCGACAACTCTCACAGCAGTTGGACGAAAGCGGTCAAGTCACACTGAAGTTCTTTCGTTACATCCGCATCCGCGATGAACTTTGAAAGTGTCTGTCCATCTACCTACCTACTTAGCTGTCTATGCAGCCTGCTGAATCTGGTTCCCATGATAGTGTACCTTGCTGAATCTATTCTCAAGGATACCAATTGCACCTATCAGAGAAAATACAGGTGTCTTCGGCTAACATTAACAAGTGCAATTCTTTTTCCATTTACAAAGAAGTGAGTGAATTTCGCCCCAGAGGAAAATCACAGCAGCATCGTAGTTCGACTGTCAGTTCTAAACTAACCACGAAAATGCCAACGGAAACAACTTAATCAGACAAACCAACAACAATTATCAAAGTCGATGCCTCTGATACGCAAGCCTACAACCAACAGGCATATGACATTTTCACCTATGTGGATAATTTTCTTGATCAAAGAGAAGAAAAAGAAGAAGAAAAAGAAGAAGAAGAAGAAGAAGAAAAAAAAAGATAAAAAAAGAAGAAGAAGAAGAAGAAGACACCACCACCAACACTAACAACTGCAACCACCACCACAATGCTACTGTACTGATGTTGGGGATGACGACAATACATCTGCACCTCAATTTTATTTGAAATCAGTTCTATCTGTACAGGCAACGACACTTCGAAGCCTCGTTTAGGCGCTTCCACTTCCAAACAGAGCAGCTCGCGCGCCTCTGGGACCAGTTTCAGAAAACTAGGTCACGCATGCGCTACGTCATAGTAAAGAGTCACGTGTTACGACCGGTTACAAGCTAGCAACGTTTGAAAAGTAAAATCTTCCCAAAAGGATACGCGAAGAACATGTCATCCGAGGTGCCTTGTCGATAGCCGGTACACATATTTTTACCTCAGTTAATTTTAGATCATGAGGCAAATTATGACCATAAAGGGAAGCACAAAAGACAAGGGCGTCTGGTAGCGATTTTCATCGACTCCTCTGTCAGAGAGAGAGAGAGAGAGAGGGAGGGAGGGAGGGAGGGGGAGGGAGGGAGGGAGGGAGGGAGGGAGGGAGAGAGAGAGAGAGAGAGAGAGAGAGAGAGAGAGAGAGAGAGAGAGAGAGAGAGAGAGAGAGAGAGAGAGAGAGAGAGAGAGAGAGAGAATATTTACGAGGGTAATAGAATAGAAGACTTTTTTACATCCATCCTCGTAAAAAAAGTATTGGGATTTGGAAATTGGATTTTTTTAAAGTCTGGAATATCGATAAAGAATATTGCTTCTTCGCTTTGTTTTCGAAGACATTGTATACGTACACACCGTAAAAGTCAAACGCAGCAAGCACTTTCAATGCTAAACAATTTCACTGGGTCACTGCTGAATAGCCAGCGGTCGAGAGAGAGAGAGAGAGAGAGAGAGGGAGGGGGGAGGGAGCGAGTTAGGTGTGTGTGTGTGTGGGGGGGGGGGGGGGGGTCAATAAAGTCCAGACATCCGCATAAGGTCATCTGCGCGAGCAAGCAAGCAAGCAAGCGAGCGAGCGAGCCAGCCAGACAGACAGACAGACACATATATACACATGAAACACACACACTGCATTTCAATCAGAATGAACGATCGTCTTCAGGGACGGCCAGTCCCAAAGCCCTGTCCGGTAATCCCGCGAGAGTGAGGCACGCAAAAGGCAGGGAACAAAAGGAAGATGGCGTCCGCTCGGGAGGCCGTGAATAATGCAGCCAGTGCACGTCAGAGACAATAGCGGATCTGGTAAAATGGCGGCTCACATCCGTTGACTGCGATGATGAATGGCCTTTTGGCCTGTAGACACTTAGAGCTGGTTCCGCATCGATTCCGGCGTTTTTCCCTGCCGGAGCTACAGTTCGAACAAGTGTGGTACACGATCACAACAACACTTTCTCTTACTCTCACATTTCTCCTCCCCCCCCCCTCCCCCCCCTCACCCCCCCCCCCCCCCCCTCTTCCTCGCCCCTTCACTCTCCATTCCACACACCCACGCTTACATCGCTTTGAAAGGATATTGTACTGAATGATGTATGTATGAGGAACACGCCGATCTTAACTGAAGGATGTATATTGCTACGCATAAAAATGAATCGGGACATAAAAGTCGGCCTAATATATATATATATATGCAAAGAAGTGTGAATCAATGAGTGAATGTATGCATTATAATGATGGACGGATGCATGCTGTCTGAATGAACATCCCAAAATGATGTGTTTGGGTAAAAACCAACATAAAAAACAACAACAAGCAAAACACACACACAAGCACACACACACACAAGCACACACACACACACACACACACACACACACACACACACATCTCTCTCTCTCTCTCCACACACACACACACACACACACACCACACACACACACACACACACACACCACACACACACACACACACCACACACACACACACCACACACACAAACACACACACACACACACACACACACACACACACACACACACACACACACACACACACACACACACACACACACACACACACACACACACACACACACACACACACACAACACACACACCACAGAAACACACACACACACACACACACACACACAGAAACACACACACACACACACACACACACACACACACACACACACACACACACACACACACACACTCTCTCTCCCTCTGAGATATTCACACTCTTTCGCCAAGAACAGGAGGCTGCCATAACTGTTACTAAAATTAGAAAACATCTGCGCAATGGGCCAGTGCGGAAATCAGCTGTTCTCGCGAAACATCGGCGAGTAGGTACGGAGATCCCGTCTCACCAAGCACGAGACTGCGAGAGTTTGGGAATCGATAAAGAATATTGCTTCTTCACTTTGTCCTGGAAGACTCCAGGAAATGCCAGACAACGTTGACACAAAGATTCATTGGTTAGCGGCACTGTGAATTTTCATCCATCAAGAATATAATTTGGCTGTTCGTGTCACTTCTGCGACAAAAAGCCGACAAAGGAACATAACACGCCTGATCCATAAGCAACCATGCCTCCATGAACAGTCGTTGAGGGGGGGGGGGGGGGGGGGGAGAAGAAGAAGAAGAAAAGAACGCCGAGTTGTCTTGGGGTGGGGGTTGGTGGGGGTGGGGGTGGGGAGGTCGGTGGGGGGGGGGGGGGTTAACTAAACCTAAGGCAAACTGAAAACCTTCCTCTTCTCACAGTATTTCCATCCTGACTAATATCAGTACCCAGTTTCTGCTACAGTCAGTGTGTGTGTGTGTGTGTGTGTGTGTGTGTGTGTGTGTGTGTGTTGTGTGTGTGTGTGTGTGTGTGTGTGTGTGTGTGTGTTTGTTGTAGTGTGTTTTTTATTTTTTTTTTTAAATAATACTTTATGTAAATTGTTTCGGTAGAACTATGCTCTACATGTGTATAGAATATCATATTTAGGTTAATATGTATCATGTGAGCGCTCAGGGCGTTGATGAGCGCATGATAAATGTACATTATTATTATTATTATAGTCACCGCCAGAATGATTACTGCATTAAGATGGGCAGCGAAGTGGGTCATTTTATGGGCAAAGTCACAAGACAGTGTCCATAAACCACAGCTTTTGAAGAGAAAGGACAGCCGAAGCGGGGAATGGAACGGCCTTCGTCCGCTCACCCGTAAGACGTTAGCCTTACCACTGGGCCAGATCGGCTCACACTCACACACACACACACACACACACACACACACACACACACACACACACACACACACACACACAACACACAACAACAACAACAACAACAACAACAACAAAACAACAAAGGGAAATAAAAGAAAAAGGAGTTAATCAGCGCCCGAAAGACGTCACACAAACACAACAAAAACCCGAGTCGCCTAGGTTCACTCTCACCGGCATACGAGTAAATACAAGGTACATTAACACCATCAGAGGTACATCCTCAGAGAGTGTAGCTCCGGTGGAGTTCATGCGCCTTGTAGAGGATGTGCCTCTATGGGAGTTTATGTGCCTTGTATTTATTCGCATGCCGGGCGAGAGTTACCGTTGGCGACTCGGGCCTTTGTTGTGTTTGTGTGACGTTTTCCGAGCAGTAGTTATTTCCCTTGACTGCTGATTCTGCCCAGGTGCTCTGGGCCTCGCTCTGTTTCAGACCGCAAAGGCGACAGGATTAAGACAGGACCAGGAGCACCCACACTACGTTCCTGCGCACAGAATCAGATCACGTACTGGTCTTTTGCGGCG
>JABMCL010002781.1:102500-107500 GCA_018857735.1 Alviniconcha marisindica | reverse complement strand
TGCTCGCTGAAAAGCCACGAACAGAAAACACACACACACACACACACACACACACACACACACACACACACACACACACACACACACACACACACACACTCACACACACACGCACACACACACACACACACCCCACGCACGCACGCACGCAGACGACACTACCACACCACGCACACACGCACACACTCACCACACACACACACACACACACACACACACACACACACACACACTCACACACACACACCACGCACGCACGCACGCACGCACGCACGCACGCACGCACGCACGCACGCACGCACGCACCACGCCACGCACGCACGCACGCACGCACGCACGCACGCACGCACGCACGCACACTCACTCACACACACACACACACACAACACACACACACACACACACACACACACACACACACACACACACACACACACACACCCAAACAAACACACACACAAATCACCACCCCACCAGCGTTCCTCCACTGAGACGCTGTTCCGCTTATTGTCTTGTTTCACTTGACTGTTTTCTGCCACGAGAGGGGCAGGTAACTATTGATAGATTTTCCCCTGCCGTCGGTTCCAAACAGCTCTCCGGAAGGTGTTATTCCCCTGTCCGCTCTAACAAGGGTCGTTACCACAAGGGAGCCGGAAGGTAGAGAGGGACGAGGGGGTTGGGGGGGGGGGGGCAGGGAGGGGGGGGCTGGGAAGGGGGGGGGGGTTTGGGGTGGCCTTTAGACAAAATAGCACTAGAAGCCGGAACCGGAAGCGCGGAAAGAGAGGGGAAAAGGCATGATGGGAAAAGAAAGCCCAGCAAAGCGAGCTCTTCCAGGTCGGCCGAGGAGACTGTGAAGCTATTTAGTAGCTGCTTTTGTGTCAGCGCTGCGATTTTCCATCAATAGTTAACCGCCCCTTCGACCAAAAGAGAGAGAGAGAGAGAGAGAGAGAGAGAGAGAGAGAGAGAGAGAGAGAGAGAGAGAGAGAGAGAGAGAGCACACACACACACACACACACACACACACACACACACACACACACACACACACACACACACATACGATAAAATCTACCTTTCCTTCGATTCTGTGGGTGGAAGCGTGTGGTCCAGGACGTGCTTGGCTTGTATAATGCATCGTCAGGAGCACAGATAACCCGAGATTACCTCGCATGAGTGCAGAGACCTCCGCCAGAGGTGTTCATATCTGAGGTAGGTGACCGGGGTTGCCCTCTGTGGGCCTGAGACAATCGTTGTCTTAACGCCTCTTTGCAGTTCACGTGCCGAGCGAAGGTGGCAAACAGCTGTCGTGCTCAGTTCAGCTCAGCTCGGGTCAGTTCAAGACGGTATGTCTACGCACGAAAAAGCCCGTCAGAACTGTTTTGCAACCCGTCTCTTAGAAATGTCCCCAACGTTGCCTTTCAAGCAGTTCGACTGACGATGGTCAAGGAAGGTCGTCTAGCGCTTTTGCTTTATACGCCTCTCTCCTCCAGGCGAGAGAGAGAGGGGGGGGGGGGGGGGGGGGGGAGAGAGAGAGAGAGAGAGAGAGAGAGAGAGAGAGAGAGAGAGAGAGAGAGAGGCAGGCAGGCAGGCAGGCAGGCAGGCAGGCAGACAGAGACAAAGAGTGCGTGCACCATGCGTATGCAATGTAGGCCTTGCCTGTTTAGCTTCTTGTAGTCCGAACTTCCTGTAGTCATTGTTACCGTCCCATTCCGCTTGAGGTGTCTCAGCTTGGACACATGCACTTTATATCTGAATTCTGTACAGCGCGCCGAGCTCAGGTCGTTATTTATGCTAGACGTTCGCGCTTTACTTAAAATATGTCATTATTATTATGATCACTACTATTATTTTTCATCGTCGTAAGTCCCTTCTTGGATTTTAACGTCCCGCCAGCCACACGGGGTCGCCTTAGGACGAACGCAGGTTCTACACTCGAAGGTTATTGATCTTCCTGCTGCTGGATCAGAGAGTGCCTCCTTTCCGGCTTGATGCGAGACTTACCATGTCACATCCGTGTTTGGATGGGAGTACAAGGGTGTAGCTAGGTTTACATAATAATGGGCGGCGATGTGCACTGGGAACTGACTTAACTATGACCGAGTCTGGTCATCCGGGAATGACCCTGTGCGGATCACAGGACGCTAAAGTACAATCACTGACAAACATACCTCTGCTGTCTATTGCGTCGACTGTTTCGTTTCACGTTGAAAAGAGCCAGTCAAAAACAACCTGGCTCAGTGAAATCGGGAACAAGTTGTACACAGAAAAGCTGAAAATGAAAGCTCCAAGCTGCAACCGTATCGATTAAAAAAAAAGAGTATTATTATTTCATTTTATTTTTAAGGAAGAAGAAGAAGAAGAAGAAGAAGAAGAAGAAGAAAGTAAGAAGGAAGAAACGATTTTCTCGAGTGGCGAGAAACAGGATCGTCCAACAAAGGACCAGTTCCTTCGGACCCTGTCCATCAACACGAAGTCAGTGCCACACACTCTGCAGCAGCAGCAGCAGCATGAGGATCCTATACTTCCTCACTCTGTCTAGTAACCCGGCCAGCAGCAAGATAATAAGAAAAAGAATAATGGGTACTTACAGTGCCTAACCCGCACAAGCCCTGTACATGTACATGTTTTCACGATTCGAGTATACAACACACACACACACACACACACACACACGTGCGCGCACAAAAACACGCACGCATGCGTGCACGCACGCACACACACGCGCGTATCTCAGGCCAATGGGACTGAAGAATAGGTCAGCAGCAAATTAATCCTGTGCAGCACGATCCTGTCTATAGTAACCAGGTCAGAAGCAACAACAGTACTTCCTGATCCTGTCTAGTTACCGGGTCAGCAGCGACAACTGTACTTCTTGATCCTGCCTATAGTAACCAAGTCAGCAGCAGCTTAATCCTGTATACACCCATCCTGTCTATTAAACATACAGCAGCAATAACTGTACTTCTCGATCCTGCCTAGTAAAGAGATCAGTACCAACACCACCCTGTACTATTTGGCTTGTCTAGTAACAAAGTCTAGTTAAAAAAGGCAACAACAACAAAGCAACAAAAACAACAACAAACCACAAAAACATAAACAACAAAAAACGGGACTGCAGCAGCAACATAATCCTGTTCTTCCCAATCCTGTCGATTAAACGAACCAGCAGCATCACCTCTAGCTGTACTTCCTGATTCTGTCTGGTAAGCTACTCCCTAACCCTGTCTAGCAACCTGGCCAGAACTGACCTAAGCCAGCAATTTCTGACCCCGTACTAACGCTGTCTGGAAACTTCTTTAGGAGTGACCTAAGCCAGCACTTCCTGACCCCGTCCTAACGCTATCTAGAAACTTCTTCAGGAGTGACCTAAGCCAGCACTTCCTGACCCCGTCCTAACGCTGTCTAGAAACTTCTTTAGGAGTGACCTAAGCCAGCACTTTCTGAACCCGTCCTAACGCTGTCTAGCAACTTCTTAAGGAGTGACCTAAGCCAGCACTTCCTGACCCGGTCGACACAGTCACCGACTCAGCTAAGCAGGCAGCAACGTGAGCCTGCACCTCTTGAACCGGCCACAGAATCGGCCGCATCCTGGCCCGGGGTTGTCGGTCGTAGTACAGCAATCGAGCTGGCCTTTGGGTGGTGTGCGGTTCTATGTGCGACTAGCCCTCGCACGGGTGATCAAGGCGGGCTCCTTGTGGCCTGATATGTATCAATATTTCATTGTCACTGCTGGTGCAACCGGTGCACCAAGCCTCCAAGACACGGCGGAGAAAAACAAATCATTGAATTCCTGGCAATTGAAGTGCGTGTTAAGTCATCCGTAGGGATCGGCCGAAACAGTGGCCGTGTTAGCACGTGCAGACACTATGACTGACAGTCAGGCAGACAGAAATAGACGGGGACACACACACACACACACACACACACACACACACACACACACACACACACACTCACGCACTCACGCACTCACACACTCACGCACTCACACACTCACACACTCACACACTCACTCACAATTTCGCCCAGAAATACAGACACATAGACGCAGAATATGCCACAAAGACCATCAAAAAGAAAAGTACTGCATAATTTTTAGGCGGCGAAATAAGGAAGCACAAAGAAACAGTTTGTTATTTCGGAATCAAATCACGTTAGACGGGTAACAACACACACACACGCACGCACGCATGCACGCACACACGCACGCACGCACGCACACACACACACACACACACACACACACACACACACACACACACACACACACGCGCGCGCGCGCGAGCGCTGTTGGCGATGGGAGAGTGGGGGAGACAAGACATCATATACATGTGTGACAAGGGACAAATACAAGCAAGACGCAAATAATAATAGCCAACCAACAAAATGAAGAAACAAGGAACTGCTTTCCACTTACCCAGCCACGCCATCTGTACAATCGGTATCCACCAAGCGCCACGTGCCATGACGTAGTTCCGGTTCCGGTTCCGGTGTAGTGGTCTTGAAGGCAAGTCAGTGTGACGAGAAACGCTCCTTTAAACACGTCGACATCGACGCACAGGATGTCGGAAACACGTGTGTGTGTGTATGGTGTGTGTGTGTGTGTGTGTGTGTGTGTGTGTGTGTGTGTGTGTGTGTGTGTGTGTGTGTGTGTGTGTGTGCTCTCTCTCGCTCGCTCTCCTTCGTTCGTGCTGATGTGTGAAAATCTGTCACAAGTGATCGAAGAAACTGGACGGAAAATCCGACTGCTCTGTTTGTCGATCCCTGAACGAATTAGCGTGGTCTGGTCAAGGCAGCGCCGTGCATATTTTCTCTTGTCCAGATAACGCAGTTACAGTTATTCCTGCGTTCCCACAATGTGTATTTTTTTCACTCCGCCTCTCTCGAGATGACGACGCAACACCCAAAACGTCTGCAAGACGTTTAAGTATTGAAGCGCTTGTCTTGGTTTTGTCACCCTTTCTCGCTGATTCGATATATTCCCAGACTACAGCCACGAG
>JABMCL010002781.1:95000-97500 GCA_018857735.1 Alviniconcha marisindica | reverse complement strand
CAGACAGAGACAGACAGACAGACAGACAGACAGACAGACAGACAGACAGACAGAGACAGAGACAGAGAGACAGAGACAGAGACAGAGACAGACAGACAGACAGACAGACAGACAGAGACAGAGAGACAGACAGAAACAGAGACAGAGAGAGACAGAGAAACAGAGACACAGAGACAGAGACAAAGAGACAGACAGACAGGAAGAGACAGAGGCAGCGGGAGAGAGAGAGAGAGGGCAGAGAAAGAGAGAGACAGAGACAGACAGACACGGAGAGACAGAGAGGGAGCAAAAAATCGTTAAGACATTAACGCCAATTTCCTCAACACGTAACACACGAAGGTGCAAACTCCGTTCCTCCGTCACGCTCCTACCGTTATCCATCAACAATTAATTCGCTTAACCTTCTTTCTTTTTTTTGCCTTTGATTAATCCCTGGCATGGAAACAGGGGTCGCCTTACGAAGGAAATGATGCAGCAGCCGTATGAGTAGCACAACCAATCCTACCAGTGCCTGCGCTGTTTTAGCACATACCCGGTAAGGGTACAGCAGCTGAAGAGTTAACGCTATACCCAAAGCTACAGCAGCTGAAGAGTTAACGCTATACCCAAAGCTACAGCAGCTGAAGAGTTAACGCTATACCCAAAGCTACAGCAGCTAGAAGAGTTAACGCTATACCCAAAGCTACAGTAGCTAGAAGAGTTAACGCTATACCCAAAGCTACAGCAGCTAGAAGAGTTAACGCTATACCCAAAGCTACAGCAGCTAGAAGAGTTAACGCTATACCCAAAGCTACAGTAGCTAGAAGAGTTAACACTATACCCAAAGCTACAGCAGTTAGAAGAGTTAACGCTATACCCAAAGCTACAGCAGCTGAAGAGTTAACGCTATACCCAAAGCTACAGCAGTTAGAAGAGTTAACGCTATACCCAAAGCTACAGTAGCTAGAAGAGTTAACGCTATACCCAAAGCTACAACAGCCGGAAGAGCTAACGCTATACCCAGTATTACCAGTGCCTACGATATTTCAGCGTATACCCGGTTAAAGCTACAACAGCCGGAAGAGCTAACGCTATACCCAGTATTACCAGTATTACCAGTGCCTACGATATTTCAGTGTATACCCGGTTAAGGTTACAACAGCCGGAAGAGCTAACGCTATACCCAGTATTACCAGTATTACCAGTGCCTACGATATTTCAGTGTATACCCGGGTAAGGCTACAACAGCCGGAAGAGCTAACGCTATACCCAGTATTACCAGTATTACCAGTGCCGGCGATGTTTCAGTGTATACCCGGATAAGGCTACAACAGCCGAAAGAACTAACGCTATACCCAGTATTACCAGTGCCTACGATATTTCAGTGTATACCCGGTTAAGGTTACAACAGCCGGAAGAGCTAACGCTGTACCCATTATTACCAGTACCTACGATATTTCTGTGTATACCCGGTTAAGGTTACAACAGCCGGAAGAGCTAACGCTTTACCCAGTATTACCAGTATTACCAGTGCCGGCGATGTTTCAGTGTATACCCGGGTAAGGCTACAACAGCCGGAAGAGCTAACGCTATACCCAGTATTACCAGCATTACCAGTGCCGGCGATATTTCATTGCATACCCGGTTAAAGCTACAACAGCCGGAAGAGCTAACGCTGTATCCAGTATTACCAGTGCCGGCGATGTTTCAGTGTATACCCGGGTAAGGCTACAACAGCCGGAAGAGCTAACGCTTTACCCAGTATTACCAGTACCTGCAATGATCTGAAACAGAACGTGGCCCACAGCGCCTAGCTGTTCAGAATCAACAAACAAGCGCATAAATACCATCTTGAACTGAATTGCGGTTAGAAATGTGAAATCACTCATTTTCGCTTTCAGGCTCAGTAATTCCGTCACATGCTTTTATGTGATGTCTTTGTAAGTTCATCATAACTAGAGGATGTTAATTCTTTTGAAGTCACTGTGGCAACTTTAAAGCGGAGATGATTAACTTCGACCTGAGACATAATTTGCCTATTAAATATATTCATAAATAGAGAAGGTATTTATTACAAAATTGCAGGACTTCTGGACTGGACCAAGTAACTGGACCTGTTAACTACAAACAAAACAAAACAACAACGACAACAAACAAACAACAAACAAACAAACAAACAAACAAACAACAACAATCTACATTTACGAACCTTTCCAAGTGGCGATCACTCGATCCGCTTTAACGAACAATGTTATGGACCGTATCCCTAAATTCACGAACCGCGTACTTAACTGATCACACCTCAGGTTCATTATACGAGGCACATATGAGTTCTTGGAACAATGATATTGTAGAAGACGACACCGGCTTTCTCCAACAAGAGCAAATATTAGGTTGAACTTTTGAACTCCTGACATTTTGAAAGTACAACTGCTTACGAATGTGTGTGTGTGTGTGTGTGTGTGTGTGTGTGTGTGTGTGTGTGTGTGTGTGTGTGTGTGTGTGTGTGTGTGTGTGTGTG
>JABMCL010002781.1:90000-92500 GCA_018857735.1 Alviniconcha marisindica | reverse complement strand
GAGACTTAAATTGCTGAAAATATACAGGACAATTTTAAACTATTATTTTCTGGCTAATGGATTCTGGGCGAAATAGCTCTTGGAACAAAGGAAGATAACTCCGTTTCAGTTTTCATGGACAAGCAGCGGTAAAAGTAACAGCAGAAATAAAACGGACAATCAAGGAGGACCGGAAGGGGAGGCAATCAACGTGCATACATATTTACGCCCACATCCAATTAGGCTTCAAGCCTGCATTCTCACCTGCACCAGCCATGATTCAAACACACGCACACAGACAAAAGCTCGCGCACACGCACATGCTCTCTTACTTCCCGCCCACTCACTTGAGTATTCGCCGGCCTAAAAGTTAAAGGAGACACAGGTGGAGACAATAAATGCAACTAATTATTTTAGGCGCTGAGCCCTAACGGCCCGGATCCACCTGCGGGCGATGGAATATGCCAAATACAGACATACGAGTTGCTATGGGAACAAACAGACTTTGATGTCGCCATCGAACAGCACCTGGTGTCACGTCTGGTACCATTCTGATCGGACACAATTTTAAGCCATCTGACAACTAGCGAGATCGCTTAATTATGATATATATGATATATATATATATATATATATATATATATATATATATATATATATATATATATATATATATATACTGTAGGCAGTCTTGGTAATCTGAGACTACTACCACTGTCACTGTATTTGGTCTAATTAGTCAAGACTCTAGTTGTATTTGTATACTTGTATATTGATCAGTCGAGACTCTACTTGTATTTGTATACTTGTATACTAATCAGTCGGGACTATACTTGTATTTATATACTTCTATACCAATCAGTCGGGACTATACTTGTATTTGTATACTTGCATACTAATCAGTCGGAACTATACTTGTATTTATATACTGGTATACAAATCAGTCGGGACTATACTTGTATTTGTATACTTGTATACTAATCAGTCGGAACTATACTTGTAATTGTACACTTGTATACTAATCAGTCAAGACTATACTTGTATATCACTGTATTTGGTCTAACCAGTCAAGACTATACTTGCATTTGTATACTTGTATACTAATCGGTCGAGACTATGCTTGTATTTGTATACTTGTATACTAATCAGTTGAGACTACATGTATATATCACTGCATCTGGTATCAGTCGAGACTACATTTCGAACTCATTCGAGCGCACACACACACACACACACACACACACACACACACACACACACACACACACACACACACACACACACACACACACACGTGTGTGCTACTCCTTTTTTCTTTCGTGGAGCTTTACGTCCACAGAAACCATAAGGCTTATCAGGGACGGAGAGCCCAGCACGTTCACCTCGACTTTCACACAGCTCCTGACACTACTCCGGTTGGCTGAGTGCTGCTTTACGTCCACAGAAACAATAAGGCTTATTAGGGACGGAGAGCCCAGCACGTCCACCTCGACTTTCACACAGCTGCTGAGCTCTGATGTCTGGTACTGCAGGCACTGATCTTGAAGTACACGGATATCGGCTCGCCAGTCCAGAGACTCAGACAGAGTGATCGAGGCAAGCAGTCCGCCATGTTGAGGAGTTCAGCTACTCACTCTCTCGCAACTACTTGCAAAGAATTAAGGAAAGAGCGGGTTTTTAGTTTTAGTTTGAATGACATGTCATGTTGTGCCGCTTAAGGCTGCAGTTTGCCAAGGCAGTCTAGCAGAGAGGCAAAATTTAAAAAAAATGATTCACCTTTTTTGCTGGGGGAGTGTTTTGTCACTGTCATTATTTGATGGCTTAATGCACGGTATGGTGCCAATCATAACTGAGTCCCTTTTAGATCCAGAACTAAACCCCTCTGAACGCCGTGCGCGCGCACCATCTGAAGTTTGATCCCGTTTGTATATCAGGGGAGAAAACCCCAACAAAGAAAACAACAACAAATAAATCAAAACAAACAAACAAACAAACAAACAAAGCAGAACCAAAATATGCCAGTTTCTGAAAATCTTCTTACTCTCAACCGAACGTCCCCACGAGGAAAAGAAACTGTATATTGTACTGTACCATAAAACCAGCAAGGAAGCCAGTATAACTACAAAACCCGCGTCACTTCGCTGACGTCCTTGGCAGACAAGGAAGGCCGACAACCAGTTCCTCTATCTCTGTGGATATTTATGATAGACTAAAGCGACGGTTTTTACGATAAACTTAAGCGACGGTCCGCCGGGACAGGGGCTACGCGTGTCTGAAACGTGTGTTTGTTTCGCGCGACAGTAGTTGAATTCGGGACCCCGAGAAACGCCATCGTCTCACGCTTCCCCGGGGAAAACCAGCGCGCGCAAGCAGCCATAATTTCAAACTGCCATGTACCCTAGCTCACCCCCTCCTCCCACAAGTACTAAACCCTGCAACGGATCCGGTTCCTGAGAATAAACGTGCACACTCAAAAGTTTTCCTTCAGTCGCCGGTGCGAACGACGAAACGGCGCGGCTTC
>JABMCL010002781.1:80000-87500 GCA_018857735.1 Alviniconcha marisindica | reverse complement strand
TATGGTGTACACAGAAAGCGCCGAGACGGCAGCAGTTTTATGTGGCACCAGCCATGTAACAACCAAACAGCGCTGTAAGTACACTAAAAACAAATTTAGAATCACATGCGACAGAAGCGCAGTGAGTCTGCTCGAGAGCGGAGAACAGCGCTGTATAAAAGCGATCAACGTCTTTCTTCTTAACGCCCCCCCCCCCCCCCCCCCCCCCCCCCCCCCCATCCTCCTTCTCCTCGTTCCTAATAAGCCTTATGGTTTCTGTGACGTTAAGCGCCATGTTTATACTTACTTCTTAAATTTGATTTGACGTCTGCGGAAGAACACGCATTAAACGTGAAGTTAAAAGAGAGAAATCACGAGGCATTATTGCATTCTCACGAAGACGTTGAGGAGTGAAGCCAATGATCACCGAGCAGCTCCTGACACTGGGAAGTCTTGCAGGTGGCTCGGTACCCCACCCAGTCTACATTGTTACTGCCCCAGTTTCACCGCGTAATGAAATTACTGCGTCTCAGTTCTTTGCCAGAACAACAGTGAATTCTACAGCATCAAAACAAAAATACAGCACATACGAAAAGAGCTGTAAGCGAACAACATGAATAATGTGGCAACTGCGCTGCGTTCCTAAAAAAAAAATATATAAAAATAAATAAAAAAGTATTTAAACAGGACACCAGTTGGCCATAAAAGCAATGTTTCCGCATATAAAACGAAACGAAATGCGGCTCCTGGGCGCGATGCGTCTGACTTCTACATCAGACAATAATAATACACGATCTTCGGAAATCCAGGGGACTGCACTCGGTAAGTGCCTACAGGCATGGCCTGTATATACAGGTCCATGCCTACGGGTGTAGCGCAGAGTAGGCACGCTTTTGTTGGGGCTACAGTGAGCACGTGGGCAAGATGACGGATACCCATAAACAAAAGGCAGAAAAGGCATCAGAAATGCCGATCAAGCGCTCACTGTTCGTGGGGAACATGCAGATCGGATAGTAGGTTCCCCCAGCTGTTAGTCTAGTATAAATCATAATAGGTCCATGCCTGAAGACAAAACTGTCGCAGATCGGCTCTTCTCAGCTGCCGCCTCCATTCAGGGGACTTCACTCTCCCGGAGTAAGAAAACACTGTCAAATTATCTTTGCCTGTTATTTCCGGAAATCGTCTATTGGCTGCAGACTTTTCATGCGCATGTTTATTCAAAAGTGACATAATCTTCCAGATGATCAAATAAGCGCACCAACAGTTAAAGAAGAAACTCATGCTTCTCGACAAACAGCCTGGAAACATTTCAGAAAAAGTGCATAAAACAGAGAGCAATGAAAGGTTAGGGTAAAGGGCTTGTCGGGGTCAAATAGAGAGCTAGGAAGGTAAGACGAAAGAGCTAGGAAGGTAAGACGAGTAGACGAGAAATCTAGGAAGGTAAGACGAGAGAGCTAGGAAGGTAAGACGAGTAGACAAGAAATCTAGGAAGGTAAGACGAGAGAGCTAGGAAGGTAAGACGAGTAGACGAGAAATCTAGGAAGGTAAGACGAGAGAGCTAGGAAGGTAAGACGAGAGAGCTAGGAAGGTAAGACGAGTAGACGAGAAATCTAGGAAGGTAAGACGAGAGAGCTAGGAAGGTAAGACGAGTAGACGAGAAATCTAGGAAGTAAGACGAGAGAGCTAGGAAGGTAAGACGAGTAGACGAGAAATCTAGGAAGGTAAGACGAGAGAGCTAGGAAGGTAAGACGAGTAGACGAGAAATCTAGGAAGGTAAGACGAGAGAGCTAGGACGGTAAGACGAGTTGACGAGAAATCTAGGAAGGTAAGACGAGAGAGCTAGGAAGGTAAGACGAGTAGACGAGAAATCTAGGTAAGAGGAGAGCGCTGGAAAGGTATGACGAGAGAGCCACGAACGTCATAGAGCTAGTAAGGTAAGACGAGAGAGCTAGGAAGGTAACTTGGTGTTTTACGCCCAGTCAACCAGTACGGTTATATCAGGGCGACGGACGAGAGAGCTAGCAACAGAGTTCAGGAGCTGTGTGAGAGTCGAGGTGGCCGTCCTGGGCTGTCCGTCCTAACCAGCCTTATGGTTTCCGTGGACCATGCTCACGCACTGGTCTCAGTTTGTCCCTAATATGTCAACCGACATCCGAGGACATTAAGCAACACCGGAAAGGAAGAAGAAGAGCTAGGAAGGTAAGACGAGAGAGCTAGGAACGTCAGAGTTAGTAAGGTAAGACGGGAGAGCTAGAAAGGTGAGACGGCAAAGCTAGAGAGAGAGAGAGAGAGAGAGAGAGAGAGAGAGGAAGAGGGCAAAGAGAGAGAGAGAGAGAGAGAGAGAGAGAGAGAGAGAGAGAGAGAGAGTCGCCTTCGTAAAAAATCATTAAAAAAATCTAAAAAGTCAAATCAAAACACATACCAAAAAAAAAAAAAGCAAGAAAAAAAAACCGATGCTTTCATTCCAACCGACACTGACGTAACTACATGCAGACGACGCATCGCTGCCCTTCCAGTACTCACAGGTTAGTGGTTAGTGCACGTCCGCGCCTCGTGAGTCTGCCGTCCTCTAACGATCTGTCACTTCATAAAATCACCACGCTGCCAGCAGAGCGCTCGGAACGAGCCGAGTCCCTGCAGAACACGAGGGAAACACTGCGTTCGGCGAGAAGTCTGGGACACGGAAGTGGAGGAGACGCCACAACCGCGTGAGCCGATAGGCGAGAGAGAGAGAGAGAGAGAGAGGGGGGGGGGGGGGGGAGAAGGAGGGGAGAGAGGGGGAGAGGGGGGTGGGGGGGGGGGGGGGCAGCCGGGGGAAGTCGAGCGGACTTTTCGCCAGAGACTAGGGACTGGGACGAGGCCTGAAATATCCTCTCTCTCTCTCTCTCTGCTCGTCGCGGTTCAAGCCAATCGGTGGTTGCCTTCTCACGGTTGTGTTCCGGACACGAGTTTTGTGTTCGTCTGGTCCCAGGCTCTCACTCCCCCCCCCCCCCCCCTTCCTCTCTCTCTCTCTCTCTCTCTCTCTCTCTCTCTCTCTCTCTCTCTCTCTCTCTCTCTCTCTCCAGCCTCTCACTCTCCTCCCCGCCCTCTCTCTCACTCACTCACTCTCCCCCCCTCCCCAACGCCCCCCCCCCTCTCTCTTCCTGTCTCTGTCTCCCTCTCTCTCTCTCCAGCCTCTCACTCTCTGCCCCCCACCCCCACCCCATCCCCCCTACCCACCGTTCTCTCTCTCTCTCTCTCTCTCTCTTCTCTCTCTCTCTCTCTCTCTCCTCTCTCTCCTCTCTCTCTCTTCTCCCCAACCCCTCCCCCTGTCTGTCTCTGTCCGTCTGCCTGTCTCTCTCCCTGTCTCTGTCTGTCTGTCTCTCTCTCTCCCTGTCTCTGTCTGTCTCTCTCCCTGTCTCTGTCTGTCTGTCTGTCTGTCTCCGTTTGTCTCTCTCTCTCCACTTCCCCCTTACTCTCTCTCTCTCTTCGTCCCTTTTCTCCTTCTCTCTGTCCCCATCCACTCCCCCTTCTCTCTCTCTCTCTCTCTCTCCCTCTCTCTCTCTCTCTCCACCATAGAAAAATTATCCACCTTCGTTTTTAAAGCTTTAAGCACTAGAAAACTGAGTTTAAGTCCGTCATGGATCCATGAGAATTCGAATTGCCTGAATGTTCACTCCTGTTGTAACGGGCCGGAGGCCTAACAATAAAATAATCTTTTCTTGTCTTGTCTCTCTCTCCACCATCTCTATCTTCGTCCCGTCTCGTCTTCTCTCTGTCCCCACCCACTCCCCTTCACCCACACTGAGAAGAAATACAAACCGTTATAAAGCCTCGTTTTTACCCTCGGCTCTGACACTTTTTAATGAAAATGACACCAGTTATTAACCGAGTGTGCGCATGCGTCAGGACGTCTGCTGAGGAAGATAACTTTCCAATGGAGGGCGGTGTGTGTGTGTGTGTGTGTGTGTGTGTGTGTGTGTGTGTGTGTGTGTGTGTGTGTGTGTGTGTGTGTGTGTGCCTAGTGGTTTTATTTAATTTGCGAGTTTTTATGTTTTGGTTTGTCAGAGAAAAAACATTTCACAGGTAATTTTGGGTTTGCTAGGTAATAGCATTAGATCAATGGTTTAGCGTATGCAGATCGAGAGAGAGGGGGTGCATGTCTAAGACTAAGAGTGTGTACGTGTGTGTATATCATGACTTTGAATTATTGAGGTAATGGTGTGCAATTCAGTTCTTCGTTGTGCGTTAATGTGTAAGATCAAACGACAGCTTTAATTTTCCGCTGGGATGAATAAAATATGTTGTTGTTGTTACCCCCTCTCTCTCTATCTTCGTCCCGTCTCTCCTTCTCTTTGTCCCCACCCACTCCCCTTCTCTCTCTCTCTTCCTCCCTCTCTCTCTCTCTCCACAATCTCTCTTTCTTCGTCCCGTCTCTCCTTCTATCTGTCCGCACCCACTCCCCTTTCTCTCTCTCTTCCTCCCTCTCTCTCTCTCTCCACAATCTCTTTTTCTTCGTCCCGTTCTTCTCTGTTCCCCCCTCTTTCTCTCTTCCCCCCCCCCCCCCCTCTCTCTTTCTTCGTCCCCTCTTTCCTTCTCTCTGTCCCCCCTCTCTCTCTTTCCTTCTCTCTGTCCCCCCCCTCTCTCTCTTTCCTTCTCTCTGTCCCCCCTCTCTCTTTCCTTCGCTCTGTCCCACCACTCTCTCTCTTTCCTTCTCTCTGTCCCCCCCCTCTCTTTCCTTCTCTCTGCCCCCCCCCTCTCTCTCTTTCCTTCTCTCTGTCCCCCCCTCTATCTCTTTCCTTCTCTCTGTCCCCCTTTCTCTCTTCCTTCTCTCTGTCCCCCCTCTCTCTCTTTCCTTCTCTCTGTCCCCCCTCTCTCTTTCCTTCGCTCTGTCCCCCCCCCCTCTCTCTTTCCTTCTCTCTGTCCCCCACCTCTCTCTTCCTTATCTCTGGCCCCCCCCCCCCCTCTCTCTCTCTTTTCCTTCTCTCTGTGTCCCCCCCTCCTTTCTTCTCTGTCCCCCTCTCTCCCTTTCCTTCTCTCTGTCCCCCCTCTCTCTCCTTTCCTTCTCTCTGTCCCCCCCCCTCTCTCTCTTTCCTTCTCTCTGTCCCCCTCTCTCTCTCTTTCCTTCTCTCTGTCCCCCTCCTCTCTCTCTTTCCTTCTCTCTGTTTCCCCTCTCTCTCTTTCCTTCTCTCTGTCCCCCCCTCTCTCTCTTTCCTTCTCTCTGTCCCTCCTCCTCTCTCTCTTTCCTTCTCTCTGTCCCCCCTCTCTCTCTTTCCTTCTCTCTGTCCCTCCTCCTCTCTCTCTTTCCTTCTCTCTGTCCCCCCCTCTCTCTTTCCTTCTCTCTGTCCCTCCCCTCTCTCTCTTTCCTTCTCTCTGTCCCTCCTCCTCTCTCTCTTTCCTTCTCTCTGTCCCTCCTCCTCTCTCTCTTTCCTTCTCTCTGTCCCTCCTCCTCTCTCTCTTTCCTTCTCTCTGTCCCTCCTCCTCTCTCTCTTTCCTTCTCTCTGTCCCTCCTCCTCTCTCTCTTTCCTTCTCTCTGTCCCCCCCTCTCTGTTCGTCAGGGTCTGGGACAGGAATGTGTGCTGAGGTTTTCTTTTTGTCTTTCCTCAGTATCACTGAGAGCGGCCTGGGTGTGCGCTGACGGTACTAGCATTAAGCGGATGCGTGCGCGCACGCACGCACGCACGCACGCACGCACGCACGCGCGCGCACGCACGCACGCACGCACGCACGCACCCCGCAGCGCACACCACACACACACACACACACACACACACACACACACACGCACTCTCTCTCTCCCTCCCCTATCTCCACACACACACACACACACACACACACACACACACACACAACACACACACACACACACCACACACACACACACACCCGCGCGCGCGCGCGCGCACGTACAGCGCAACTCGACGCGCAGGTGCGCTCTCCCCTCTCTCTCTCTCTCTCTCTCTTCCCTCTCTTTTCTCTTCTCTCTCTCTCTCTCTCTCTCTTCTCTTCTCTCTCTCTCTCTCTCTTTACAAACACACATATACACACAGTTCTCCTCACCTCTTACCCCCCCCCCCCTCCCCCACCACACACACACACTCTCGCTCTCTCTCTCTTAACACATAAAGATAGAACACACACACACACACACACACACGCACACCACACACACACACACATCACACACACACACACACCACACACACACACACACACACACACACACACACACACACACACACACACACCACACACACACACACACACACACCCCACACACACACACACGCACACACACACACACACACACACACACAACGTCATCACAGCATCGCATCACAGACGACAGACAGACAGACCAGACACACACACACACACACACACACACACACACACACACACACACCACACACACACACACACACACACACACACACACACACACACATAACCACCCACCCCTCTGCCCAGCTTTTTTCCATCCCCACCTCACCCCAGGTCTGACCAGACCTGCCCCAGATCAAAAAGTCGGAAAGGACATCAACAGCAAGTTCATAGGAACTGAGAGAACCACAGTAGCCGTGCTAACGCAATAACAGCCGACGATTCGGGTGATGATTGATTATGCCACGCCGGCTCATTTCCAGGCGTCAGCCCGCGGGACGGGAGCGGACTGGAACCCACGCGTAATGTCAATACTGTCGAGGCGTCAGTGCGACCTGCTGACCGCAAAAGACGAACGAAGGCGAGGCGAAGACGAGACGAGACGAGACGAGGACGAGGACGAGGACGAGGACGAGACGAGACGAGGACGAGGACGAGGACGAGGACGAGACTCTGGCCTCACCATTGCTTGTCCGTTCTGGAGCGGAGCCGTACTCAGGAAGCGGCCCGTCCAACAAAACTCTGAGAAACTGTGTTTACCTCCCTTCCCACCCAAATATGGGGACGCCGGTTTACCTCCCTTTTGCAGCGAACTTTTGGGGACTGAGTTTACTCCCCTCTCGTCATATTAACGGGGCCCATGGTCCTTTCGTTCCGACTCCGACCAATCTAACGGAGGGCGGGCTTCCTTCCGTCCCACCAAACGCTTGCTGGACGGGTACGGGGTTGGGGGTTACTTCTCTTCCCAGAAAAAACGCCCAAACCTTCATTTTTGGGGGGCTCCCTTCTCGCCAAAATCAGGACCGAGAGTTACCTCCTTTGGTACAGCAACAAGGATCAGGACACGAGTTTAGCTCCCATTACACAAACTCAAGACAAGAGATCAAGTCCCCCTTCGTCAAACTGACGAACAGGATTTACTCCCCTTTGCATCTAACTCTGTCCAGGCAGAGACACAGTCCCCTTGCTGCAGTATCTCAGGTCCAGGCTCCCTGCACGCCAAATCTGGAATCGGATTTACCTCCCTTTACGCCAAACCTAGACTGGGATTGTCCCCCTTTACACGAAATAATATTTAGAACCTGTAAGTTCCACTTTCTAGGCTAAACTAACAATGTTTATCTCCCTTTCCACCACGCTCAAGACCTGAATTTACCT
>JABMCL010002781.1:42500-45000 GCA_018857735.1 Alviniconcha marisindica | reverse complement strand
CTTTTTTTTTGTTGAACTACGTGTTCTATGGAATGTTTTTGCATTCCTTTGACTATTAATCTCCATTAATAACAATATTTTCTAAAAGTTAAATCCTCCTAAATCCTTAATTTGGACCAACAGTTTAGCACCAAAACCACGCTTCTGCCTTTTGTAGCAATAAATCATGCCTAGTTAATATTGTTTTGATGTGAAATCATACAACAGACGTTCATGCTTGCAACCGCGCTTTTTGTCAAAGAACCTGGTTGTTTTGACTACATCAGATCATTCAAGTGGTATGTTTTGATTATGCAATAAATCCTCGTAGGTCTTCATTATGGATCAGGTGTTAAAAGGATAGAAAGCACGTATCTTCATGTTCTAGCAAAAATCGTTCATAACTTACTCTTTTCCTCCAAGAAAAATCATATCAACAAACGTAAGTACTTACGATTGTGCATGTGTTAAAAACTTGATATGTTTCGATTAAAACTGAATTTTTAAAACAGTTTTTTGTGTTTTTCTCAAAAACGGAAAAACTGAATTACGAGGTTTTAAACGGTCACGGACGATACATATATATATATATGATAATAATCCCTCTCTCCCCCACCTCCATACCCCCTTCCCCTTTCTCCCCGTCCCTAATACGCCTTTTTTTTTTTTTTTTTTAGACGTTAAGCACCATGTTTACTTACTTACTTTTCAAGACTCACAGGATGTAGTGCTATTGACCAAGAGACATTAAGTATCGCCATCTAGCAATTCACAACCTGACAGTCCACAAAAAGACAGTCCACCACCGGACATTTCACCACAGGACAGTTCACCGCCGGACAGTTCAACATCGGACAGTTCACCACCTGACAGTTTACCACCTGACAGTTCATCATCGGACAGTTCACAATCGGACAGTTCATCATGGGACAGTTCACCACCGGACAGTTCACCACCTGGCAGTTCATCATCGGACAGTTCACCACCAGACAGTTCACCACCGGACAGTTCATCATTGGACAGTTCATCATTGGACAGCTCACCATCGGACAGCTCACCATCGGACAGTTCACCACCGGACAGTTCACCACTGGACAAACGGAAACCCCAAGGGACCATTCTTGCAGCATAAAGTGCCCAGCAGGAAAAATGTTAAACCAATTTAAGACTTAAGATGAAGTTTTTGTTTGTTTGTGTATTGTTGTTTTGATAACAAAAACACAACTCGCAAAGTGTGGGCAGATTTGTATATAATTTGTGAGAGACGAACGGACAGGCGTTATTTCATATCAAGATGATGCTTTGATAGCAAAAAAACACAACTCGCAAAGTGTGGGCAGATTTGTATATAATTTATGAGAGACGAACGGACAGGTGTTATTTCATCAAGATGATGAAATGGGGAAAAAATGAAAGAAGAAGAAGAAGAGCCAGGAAATGTAACTGTTGAAAAGCACAACTTACAGTTGGGCCCTAACTTAGGTCAATCAAGTAGGTGATGGTGGTGGTGACTGGGTTTTTCCTCGCATGCGACGAGTATGCTGACGGTTCGAAAGAGCGTCTTCCGTCTGCATCCTTTTTCTTTTCTGTTTTTACTCTTTCTCTCTGTCTCTAGTCTGTTCTCTGTCTCCGTCTCTCTCTTACTAGTTTCTCTCTCTCCCTCTCACTTTTTTTTTAAATCTGGGAGATCAGCTCGCGCATGTAATATACCAGTTCCATTCTCAAAGGCCAAGGAGCGGTGAATCACGTAAACTGATTGAATTGCGCAATGGCCAAGTGCCTGCAAGATTTGTGATGCATTTTTCCCCATTGTGTTCGCACACGGAGTTGTAAATATTTCATGGCTTGTTTGCAACTGAATTCAAATGACGGTGTAAAAAACGGAAAACTTCGGAGCGACTGCGTTGGCCAGAAACGCATTTGACGGCCACCCCGTCCAAACATACCGTCACTTCCACCCACCCTGTCTCCCCAGAATAAATATTTGACATCAAGCTATGCATCGTCAAAATAAATATCCCAACCAGAAATCACACACGCGCTTTTTAGGATCATTTTTCACCACCACTACTTTTCTTTTTTTCCTTCTAATCGATGTAAGCACCAAAGTGCTTCGTTTCAGGGAGGCGGAAGGCGTCGGGTGTTAGGTATGGATGAGAGAGAGAGAGAGAGAGAGAGAGAGAGAGAGAGAGAGAGAGAGAGAGAGAGAGAGAGAGAGAGAGAGAGAGAGAGAGAAGGGGGGAGGTGGGGCGGGGAAGGATCCACACTTTTAAGTCAGTTGTGTGTGTGTGTGTGTGTGTGTGTGTGTGTGTGTGTGTGTGTGTGTGTGTGTGTGTGTGTGTGTGTGTGTGTGTGTGTGTGCGTGTGTGAGCGTGTGTGTGTGTGTGTGTGTGTGTGTGTGTGTGTGTGTGTGTGTGTGTGTGTGTGTGTGAAATTCTAAATCATTCCGCAAACTCCCCCTTTCGCCTCAGGCGAAGTTTTTCAGTCGGCAATTAGAACGTCATGCGTTTTTTTAATTTTC
>JABMCL010002781.1:32500-37500 GCA_018857735.1 Alviniconcha marisindica | reverse complement strand
GTGAGGGTGAATGAATATGGAACGACTATATAATTATATACACGCGCGCGCGCCCGTGTGTGTGTGTGTGTGTGTGTGTGTGTGTGTGTGTGTGTGTGTGTGTGTGTGTGTGTGTGTGTGTGTGTGTGTGTGTGTTAATACACTACATCACACACTCAATTTTGTGTGTGTCAGTATTGCTGTGTGTATGTATGTGTGTGTGTGTGTGTGCGTGTGTGTGTGTGTGTGTGTGTGTGTGTGTGTGTGTGTGTGTGTGTGTGTGTGTGTGTGTGTGTGTGTGTGTGTGTGGTGTGTGTGCGTGTGTGTGTGTGTGTGTGTGTGTGTGTGTGTGTGTGTGTGTGTGTGTGTGTGGCATGTGTGTGTGTGTGTGTGTGTGCGTGCATGCGTGCCAGTGTGCGTGCGTGCGTGCGTGTGTGTGCGCGCGCGCGCGTGTTTGTGTGTGTGTGTGTATGCTTGCGTGCATGTGCCTTGTGTGTGTGCGTGCGCATGCGTGCTGGCGTGCGTGCATGCGAATGTGCGTGTGTGCGTGCATGAGTGCGTGTGTGTGTGTGTGTGTGTGTGTGTGTGTGTGTGTGTGTGTGTGTGTGTAGGTGTGTGGATGTGTTTGTGTGTGTGTGTGGGGGGGGGGGTGCGCGCGCGCGCGTGCTGGCGTGCATGCTTCATTACGTCATTGAGTGCGTGCGTGCGTGCGTGCGTGTGCGTGCGTGCGTGCGTGCGTGCGTGCGTGCGTGCGTGCGTGCGTGCGTGCTGTGTGTGTGTGTGTGTGTGTGTGTGTGTGTGTCTGTGTGTCTGTGTGTGTCTGTGTGTGAATACCCTGTAGATACACTACATCACAAACTCAGCTCTGTGTGTCAGTATTGCCGCAATGAATCACAAACCCGTTCTGACGGACGCAGACGTCTTCACTGTTATCTCCAGACAATCGGAGGAAGCCAACATGTCTACATTATATCCAGCCAAGGGCCCAGTGTGAAGACCCCCCACCCCCACCCCCGCCCCACCCCGCCCACCCCACCCCACCCACCCCCACCCCCAACTCCCGTCTGTCCTGTCCTCCGAGCAGCTGCAGCCCACGCTCCAAGCTCCGCTTCAGTTCCGGCACCTCATCCTCCTTGGATGAGGGATGTCGCAAACCGCCACTGAGAGAGTGTTTAATTGAAGGTTTGATGTGCGCCTGACTCAGTGATGGCGCCACGTGACTGTCTTGTCCTCACGACTAACACGACTGTTGATCACTGACTGCCTTTACGCCGCTGTATGTGAGTGTTGTGTGTGTGGGGGGGGGGGGAGGGGGGGGGGGGGGCTGAGACGTGAGAGAGAGAAGAGAGAGAGGAGAGAAGAGAGAGAGAGAGAGAAGAAGACAGACAGGAGAGAGAGAGAGAGAGAAGAGAGAGAGAGAGAGAAGAAGAGAGAAGAAGAGCAGACGAAGAGACAGAGAGAGACAGACAGAGACAGAGACAGACAGAGAGACAGACAGACAGACAGAGACAGAACAGAGACAGAGAGACAGAGACAGAGGCAGAGAGACAGAGAGAGAGAGAAGAGCAGAGAGAGAGAGAGAGAGAGAGAGAGAGAGACAGACAGACAGACAGACAGACAGACAGAGACAGACAGACAGACAGAGACAGAGAGAGCAGAGACAGAGAAGAGAGAGAGAGAGAGAGAGAGAGAGAGAGACAGAGCAGAGAGAAGAGAGAGAGAGAGAGAGAGAGAGAGACAGAGAGAGACAGAGACAGACAGACAGACAGACAGACAGACAGACAGACAGAGACAGACAGACAGACAGACAGACAGACAGACAGACAGACAGAGACAGACGCAGTCCAGAGGAGCTCCATCAACCAGATCATATCAGGGCAAACGCAGAGAATTTAAAACACTATTCAGATAACACAGAACGGAGTGATATATGGTAACACTGTCTAGAGAAGAAAATACAAGTGCACTAATCAGGCGACTTCCACAGACTTCCCGAGTCCGACTCAATACCAGCAAAGATTTTTCCTACAGAAAGGGGAGAAACAGCCTTTGGTATCAGGGAGGTCAACGAGTCTTGTAACAGGGGAGATAACTGCGACTGAAAGACCGGCAGACCTTTCGGAGTAAAATGATTCCCCTTGACATTTTCTTATTGGCAAAGTGTCTCACTATCGACGACTGAAATGGTCCCATCCGCTGGCAAAACCTAGAATAATCTGTGTGTGTTTTTTTAAAAACTTCCTGGGCCCTGTGAAGTCTTCTGCCCAAATCATGCAGTCTTTACACAGCGAAGGCCCGTGATCTTAAAAATACTCCTCAGTTTTTGTCCATTTTGTTCCTAAGACGCCAGCATTCTTCCAAGCACTGGACAAGACAAAAACAGATAAGTGGTTTAGCTCTCCAGCTCATTAATTTTTGATCGTTTTTCACCGTTTAGCTCTTGTTTAGGTGTCATTTTGTAGCTTGATAAAGAGGATTACCCCAAACAATTTCATGTTGTGTTTTGTCCTAATACTGAAATACCGTTCTTTCGAACCTTTTAGGTGTTTCAGTGGACATAATATGTCAGCCCGACATCTGATGACATTAACCCCTTCACTGCCCCAGCCTGTAAAATGTCCGGGTTGAAAGATAGACGGACGTCTGCAAGCAGTATATTTTCCGGTCCTATAACACATCTACTTTCAATGCTATGCGTTTTGATGAAAATCCTTCCGGCACATGCCAGTGCGAAAAATAAAACAAAAAGACTTTAAGGGTTTAAATTTTACACTTGTAATGGTCGTTTTCAAGTGACATCACAGCAGTGAAAGGGTTAAGCCCTACACCATCATTTGTCCACCACGTTGGATTCCGAGGAGCTCCAAGGTAGAGGCGTCGGTCGAGCCAGAGACACTACACTAGTATTTCTGGTCGAACCCGGTTTGTGAGTAGCAAGGTTCCAGTCGAGATCAAAAGATCAAGAGATCTTAGAGGAGGGAGGTGGAGCTGGACCCTCAAGTTAGCCCAGAAGAGATCATGAGTAGGGAGGTGGAGCTGGGCTAAGAAAGTTTGACTTCTTTCGCTTCGAGTTGTTCAGTTGTCGTCAACAGCAGTGCAACGGACATTGTCTTTGTGACTCTGCCCAGCACAGCAGTTGAAACAGCAATTGCGCAGTGCACAAGTCGCTGGGCAATGGCGAGGGGACACCGCCTTAACACTTCCATTGTTCTGGCGGCGGTCCACGGTCTCTCCGGTCTTTTTCGGGCTTTATCCGCGGTCGAGCCTTCACTCTTTCGTCCCCCTCCCCCCTCGTCCCCGTCCCTAATAAGCCACCTCGCTTTTGTGGACGTAAAGCAAAATGGTCCTTGTGAGTGGCGTCATTACGGGTGAAGCTATTTTGAGGGCCTCTTCGACGCCCGAGCCGTGCACTCCGAGTCTGCTGGATGCTTCAGGAGGCAGCGTTTTACTATGGCACCTGTGCCTGGAGACTGCATACTTCTCAACGCGCCGTGAACACCGTCTAATACAGATTTTGAACATGCCGATGATGATGAAGGTAGAGCTTTGACATATCAGGGACAAACTGTGACCAATGCCGAAGCACGGTTTAATGTTGCTTTACGTCCACAGAAACCGTAAGGTTCTTTAGGACGGGGAGCCCAGGACGGCCATCTCGACTTTCACACAGCTCCTGAACTAAGACATGCCTTATTTACCTGCCGCTTTGAAACACCGTCCGATACAGATTTCAACGGCGTTTTACCTGCCTCCGTCCGAGTACAGATTTTAACAGTGCTTTATTTACAAGCCGCCTTGAAACACCCTCTGATCAGAATTTAACAGTATTTTACCTGCCGCTTCGAAACACCGTCTGATATAGGGTTTAACAGAGCTTTGTCTACCTCTTTGAAACACCATCTAATGCAGATTTAACCGTGCTTTACCTGCCTCTTTGAAACACCGTCTGACATAGGTTTTAACAGTGCTTTATTTACCTGACGTTTTGAAACATCGTCTGACATAGGTTTTAACAGTGCTTTATTTACCTGACGTTTTGAAACATCGTCTGACATAGGTTTTAACAGTGCTTTATTTACCTGACGTTTTGAAACATCGTCTGATATAGGTTTTAACAGTGCTTTATTTACCTGACGTTTTGAAACATCGTCTGACATAGGTTTTAACAGTGCTTTATTTACCTGACGTTTTGAAACACCGTCTGATACAGATTTTAACAGTATATTACCTGCCGCTTTGAAACATCGTGTGATACAGATTTTCTTTATTTACCTGTCGCTTTGCCCGAAACACCGTCTAATACAGGTTTAACAGTGCTTTACCTGTCGCTTTGAAACACCGTCTAATACAGGTTTAACAGTGCTTTACCTGTCGCTTTGAAACACCGTCTAATACAGATTTTAACAGTGCTTTACCTGTCGCTTTGAAACGTACCGTCTGACTCGATACAGACTGTAGCAGTGCTTTACCTGTCGCTTTGCAACACCGTCTAATACAGATTTTAACAGTGCTTTACCTGTCGCTTTGAAACACCGTCTGATCAGATTTAACAGTGCTTTACCTGTCGCTTTGAAACACCGTCTATACGATTTTAACAGTGCTTTACCTGTCGCTTTGAACACCGTCTAATACAGTTTTACGCGTGTTTACCTGTGTTTGAAAGTCAATACAGTGTGTAAAGTGTTTACGGCTGTCGTTTGACACCGCCATCGGATTTTAACAGTGCTTACTGGTTTGCAAAGTTGATCGAGTTTACGGCAGTACTTTGCCTGCGTTTGAAATCGCGGCAGGCGTGTTTTGTACCGTTTTGAAGTGAGGAGCTGAGTGTACGGCTGTAAACGGCAGAGTGCGCAGGCCGCAAACTCCAAGCACTGGCTGACGACACCCTTCGACATCCTTCTTCCAAAGGGTTTGTGGTGTGTGGTGTGTGTGTGTGTGTGTGTGTGTTGTGTGTGTGTGTGTGTGTGTGTGTGTGTGGGGGGTGTGTGTGTGTGTGTGTGTGTGTGTGTGTGTGTGTGTGT
>JABMCL010002781.1:0-15000 GCA_018857735.1 Alviniconcha marisindica | reverse complement strand
ACACTGCTTTTCTCTGCTGAAATTCGGTACAAAACACACTGCTTTTCTTTGCCAAAATTCGGTAATGGTCGGGCCATTTCTCGTATAGACGTAGTACTTTTCTGTGCCACAATTCTGTACTAAACTTTGGTACAAAAGCACGCTGCTTTTCTTTGCCAAAATTCGGTACAAACACGCTGCTTTTCTTTGCCAAAATTCGGTACAAACAGTACAAACACACTGCTGATCAGGCCACGTCTCGTGACGCCGAGAGTTAAGTGAAAAACCACCGACCAGCACGTGCAGAAGAGACACACCTCTCTCTCGACCGCCAGAGTTACCTGATGGCTCAGAATTATTTCTTTTCGGATGAACTCTCGCTTACCGAAAAGCATAGGTTGGTCGTACACCAATGAGAGAGAAAAACGTTCCGGTAAATCTTTCAAACACGTGGGCGCCACCACAGCTTTGTCGAACGTTACGTCGGTGGCGAAACATTCTCTCTCATGGCCAGGTCACACGTTCGGTTGGACGCTGCTATTAGTGTTAGAAGAAGAAGAAGAAGGAGAGAGGAGGGAGAGAAGAGAGAGAGAGAGAGAGAGAGAGAGAGAGAGAGAGAGAGAGATTCCATGATTTATCACTGATTAGGTTCAATGACTTTAATTTTCGTTTTAATGAGGTAATTCTAATTACTCCTTGTTTCCATCTCAGCTCAGGTGGAATCTACATGTTGACCTAGAAAACAAAACCAGCTCATGCATAATTGTACACTGCCTAATCATTGGCCCATCGGTGACCTTCTTCCTCTGAACCCACCTAATGCACGACTTATTTTCTCCTAAACATCCCACGTGCAAAGCGTCGTTTGTTTGACAATGCCCATAGCTCAGAAAACCGTCGGGCCGGAAAGCGCGCTCTTCTGTAAGGGAAGAGAGGCACAGTTAAAAATACATCGCACCAGGGACGTGGGATGAGTTTATAATGCATGCTGTTTTGGGTCACCACGAACACTTTACCTGCGATGAGCTGAAACCACGGCTAGGTGAAATTAAAGGAACAAGGCCCTCTCACAACAATAAACAAGCAACAGCAGTCAGCTGGTTAATGCCTGAAAGGCGTCCCATGAACGCGACAAGAGAGACTGACCTGAAACGCCTATACACCTATCTCTCGCCTGGCACGCGAGTAAATGCAAAGTACTGACAACTCCACTCAAGGTATGTCCTCCAGTTTGCCATACTTTGTCCAAAGAGGACAACTTCCCTTCCTCCCTCTCTCTCTCTCCAGCAGGTAAAAAGATCAAAATAAAAATTTACAATCGCGGACTACCCCCCCCCCCCCCCCAAAAAAAAAGTTCCGCTGACGTTGTTGATCATTTTATATAGCGCTAATTCTCTGCTCTAGACCAGACTCTTGTCGCATGTGATTCTGCATGAGGGTCTAGTTCTTATAGCGCATTCTGAATATCCGCCGAAGTGGTGTACTTACAGCGCTGTTTTGATGTTACATGGCTGGAGCCACGTGAACTGCTCAGTGCCGTCTTGCACGTTCTGTGTACATCATACAACCATGCAGCATGTAACGTTACTTCATGCAAAACCACATACGTAGGGCGCATGCGCTGTTTAGCTATAACCTGCCACCTGCACTTTTGGCAGAATGACCAGGATATTTTACGTGCTACTGCAGTAACACTGGGGTGGAACGGATACCAAACTAAAAGTCAGCACAGAAAGCTGACCCTGAAGAAGAAAATTCAGTTTCCCGCCGCGCCTGCCGGGACTCGAACCCTCGAGCTTTCGATAGCGAGTCCGGCGCTCTAAACACTCAACTACTCCCCCAAAAAACACCAACAACAACAACAACAGCGTTATAGTTAACCCCTTCACTGCCGTAGCCTGCAAATATTACCGGGCTGGAAGATACCGCACGGACGCGCCTCAAACAATATATTTCCCGATCATATAACACATCTACTTTCAATGCTATGCGTTTTAATGAAAATCCTTTCACATGCCAGTGCAAAAAAAGAGAAAAGGTTTAAGGGTTTCAACAAATGACATCATGGCAGTGAAGGGGTTAATTTAAATTTAGAGTCATGCTTGCATCAGTATCGGTTCGCGGGTCTCGAACGTAGGAAACGCCGCCAAGTGTCACAGCTGGTCTAACAGCTGACTGCGGGCTCTTTGATCTTGTTCTTCACGCGCCATTAGCACGGAACTTTGGTAGTCCGAGAATAACAGGGAGGCGGTGCGTGTCACACGAGCCAGCTTGGACGCCTGTTGTAGTCGTGGTCAGCCTGCCTCGTCATCCGCCACTGACAAACCAACGTTTCGAAACTGAAATCAACGGAGCATTTCAAAACAATCCTTTTTTAGCTTTTTACATTGATCGTGTGTGTGTATGTATCGGGGGTGACGGGGTGCGTGCGGTGCGCATGTGTGTGTGTGGTGCGTGCGTGTGTGTGTGTGTGTGTGTGTGTGTGTGTGTGTGCGTGTATGTGTGTGTGTGTGTGTGTGTGTGTGTGTGCTGTGTGTGCGTGTCGTGCCGAGAGTTGGGTTGGGGTTTTGTGTGGGGGGGGGGGGGGGGGGGGGGAGAGTGAGTTATATATAGGCTGGATTTTATTACCATGTCAAAAGGATAGGGTCAACTTAGGAGAGAGAGAGAGAGAGAGAGAGAGAGAGAGAGAGAGAGAGAGAGAGAGAGAGAGAGAGAGAGAGCCAGTTTAATGACTCATAATTTCCAAAGCCAGTTTACCAGGTAACCAGGTAATCTGTGTGTGTGTGTGTGTGTGTGTGTGTGTGTGTGTGTGTGTGTGTGTGTGTGTGTGTGTGTGTGTGTGTGAGAGAGAGAGAGAGAGAGAGAGAGAGAGAGAGAGAGAGAGAGAGAGAGAGAGAGCATCAGTTTCCATCGACTCATAATTTCCAAAGCCTGTTTACCAGGTAACCTGGTAATCTGAAATCGGTTTCCTGACGTTCTACGCGTCTGTTTCTCTCCGTGCAATTTGGAACAAAGTTCTTTGGGTATAGTTTGGCAATTAGTCATAATTGCGGCGTTAGTGGGGCGAGAAAAGAGAGCACTATTTGTGGCACAGAAACACGCCTGCGTACACCATTCACAAAACGCGTTGATCGCCAGCTACTCTGCTGTTACAAGAATGGGAGTGTGTGTGTGTGTGTGTGTGTGTGTGGAGAGAGAGCGGGGGGAAGAGGAGGAGGGGAGAGGGGGGCGGAAGGGGAGAGGGAGGAGGGGGGGCAGAGAGAGAGACAGACAGAGGGGCGGGGGGGGGGGGGGGGGGCGCGCTGAGGAGGAGGAGGAGGAGGGAGGGAAGAATAATAACGAAGTTACGCAGGTCAAGTCTTGCGCAGCAATGGTATTGTTTTGTGGCTTCAAGAAGTGAAAAAAGAAGAAGAACAAAAGAAGAAAAAGAAGAAAAAACCCCGGTTGTCGTTGTTTGTTTGTGTATCTCCCAGTACAAAAGCCGTCAGGAGTAAGGTCTGGCGGGTGTACATTAACAGTTCCAAAGCAGGCAAAGCTGAGCGACACCGTTTGCCTCTGACAGACCAACAGGCAGACTGACAGACAGTGGAACCGATGAACTGGACGCGCAGAGCCGGCCGGCCGGACAGACTGGAAACACATTCCAAGTCTGATCGATGTCCGGCACACCGTTTCTCACGTGCAGGCCAGCAGTCACCGCTGCACGGTGGAAAAGTCGGACAGAGACAGACTGACAAAAGGACAGACAGACGGCAAGGCAGATAGACAGACCGGCAGGTAGACTATCGGACAGATAGGCAGAGAGAGGAGAGAACTGGCAGGCAGACAGGCACTGTAAGACAGACGAACAGATAGGCAGGTAGACGGTAAGACAGACAGGCACTTTAAGACAGACGAACAGATAGGCAGGTAGACGGTAAGACAGACAGGCACTTTAAGACAGACGAACAGATAGGCAGGTAGACGGTAAGACAGACAGGCACTGTAAGACAGACAAACAGATAGGCAGATAGACGGTAATTAAGACAGGCACTGTAAGACAGACGAACAGATAGCCAGACAGACGGTGAAACAGACAGACACATTAAGACAGATGGACAGACAGGCAAAAGATAAGGCGGGAGGACAGACACAGACGGTAAAGACGCTGACACACGAGCAGTGTCGGCCTACTGTGCAAGAGGACCGTTCGAACCTCACGTGGTCTGATCTGTCCGTCTTAAACGCCCTGCAACGGACGGGTTATATAGCAAGGGGAAGGTCGACGAATTCCACATCACCGCTGCTCAAGAGTTACCATCCCTTGTGACCTCTGGCTCAAGAGTTACCATCCCTTGTGACCTCTGGCACAAGAGTTACCATCCCTTGTGACTTCTGGCTCAAGAGTTACCGTCCCTTGTGACCTCTGGCTCAAGAGTTACCGTCCCTTGTGACCTCTGGCTCAAGAGTTACCATCCCTTGTGACCTCTGGCTCTGGCTCAAGAGTTACCGTCCCTTGTGACCTCTGGCTCAAGAGTTACCGTCCCTTGTGACCTCTGGCTCAAGAGTTACCATCCCTTGTGGCCTTCACTTCAGTACAAACGGCGGGCGCTCACTGGCTGGCGGATGCGTTTCATCTGTTTGGAAAATAGGATGCAAAATTTGGAACGGAAAGGTTGAAATCGATGTGCTGAGCCGTTTGAACCGTACGGCTATGGTGGCACACGCCCCGTTTCATACCAGGCTCGACCGGACGGCCCGCCTCAGCCGTATGGCCGAAACAGATCGTGTAACCGCGCCTTGAAAACAAAGTGGCAGTAAGTAAGTAACTGGGTGCTTTATGCCCAGTCAACCATTGCGGTTATATCAGGGCGAACAAACTAGCAGATAGACAGACAGACGGTAAGGCTATTAGACACTCTAAGACTTAAGATCAGACAAACAGACCGACAGACCGACAGACAGACAGGCAGATAGGCAGACAGACAGACAGACAAACAGACAGACAGACGGTAAGGCAGGCTAGCAGATACCCTAAGACCGATGGTGAGACAGACAGGCAGGCAGACAGACAGACAGACAGTAAGGCAGGCTATCAGCCACCCTAACACCGACGATCAGACAGGCAGACAGACAAAAATACAGACAGACAAAGAGCCGGTAAGTCAGGCAGACAGGCAGATGTACGGTCGGACCGAAAGACGGACAAAACAGGAAGTAAGTAAGTGGTTTCTAACGCGCATTCACATAGTTTGACACCAAGGCGAGCGGGCACACAGACAGACAGATAAATATACAGGCAGGCAGACAGACGGACAGACAGAAAGGCAGGCACACAGACACGCAGACAGACGGAAAGGCAATTTTTGAAAGACGGATGGACCAATAATATAGCCACCTCATGCACGCAGCGTCTTCTCAATGGAAAGAAAGTTTTGCTCCGATGAATGAAATTGTCGATTTAAATCCTATTCAGTTATGCCTGAGAGAAAGGGATGAGACAATCAGATCCGCACAGAAACTCGTCATGGACGAGAGTGACTCTGTTTGAAGAGAAACTGTGTAATGGGATGTTGAAATCAATTCAATTTCTGCATGTTGTCAGTCCCTCAGAGTGCCTGTGGATTTGCCGACAGGCGCCGCGGCTGTTGGCTTGCCGGACAGAAGTGTTGATGTAAACCCGCCATTTGATTACCGTGCAATCGTGGTGTGGTAAATGGTTGTTGTTTGACGGGTGAGAAATCAGGCGGTGAAAAAAGGGTTGAATCGACTCTGAGAGAGAGAGGGTGGGAGGGGGGAGGGAGGAGAGAGAGAGAGAGAGAGAGAGAGAGAGAGAGAGAGAGAGAGAGAGAGAGAGAGAGAGAAGACAGACAGAAGACAGACAGACAGACAGACAGAAAAGACAGAGACAGAACAGAGAGACAGAGTTTACTGCACAGGGTCATCGGCCGCTACACACTGCTGGGCCTGACAATGTATGCAATTGCAAAAGCACCGGTCCCAGAGTTGCCCTAACACTCTTGTTCTTCAGTGCTTGTCCAGCTGACTTGATCAAATGACTGGTTTATTAACGCCGAAATGTCCCCTCAGAGGCCGCACTGAAGGAAATGGAAATCCCAGGATGTGGCGGAGCAGGGACCAAGACTAGGCCCTAAAACAACAAGGTCGCCAGCAAGATGAGTTTTCCAGATGCGCGACGGCATTGGCGAGCTTGCCGTTTTATCGGTTAAAGCGTCAACATCCAACATCCAAGGCTGCTCCACTCCCCACCTCCCGAGCCTCATTCTCTCTACTTCCACCGTGCGTTAGGTGTGGCTTAACCCCTTCACTGCCCCAGCCTGTCAAATTTCCGGGCGAAAGATACACGGACCCTCCTGCACACAGTATATTTTACGGTCCTATAACACATCTACTGTCAATGCTATTCATTTTGATGAAAATCCTTTCACTTGCCAGTGGGAAAAAGAAAACAAAAAGGTTTCAGGGTTTCAAATTTGGCACTTTCACGGGTCGTTTTCCAGTGACATCCTGACAGTGAAGGGGTTAAGGCACCGATACACGAACCGTTTCGGTCGTATGGATAAGGAGGACCGTTCGTACCTGATCTTAAATGGAACGTGTGTCAGTATAGCTGTACCGTTCAAACGACTCAGAGCATCGATTTCAACCTGTCCGTTCCAAATACAGCATATTATTTTCCAAACGAGAGAACCGCATCCGCCAGCCAACGAGCAACCAAACATTAGACTGAAGTGAAGGAAAGGTCGAAGGTCACAACGGAAGGTAACTCGAGTAGCGAGGCTGAATACGTCGACCTTCCCCTTGATGTAACCCGTCAGTTCCGGCTGTATCGTGTGCCTCCGAGAACGTGTAGGACGGACGGTTCCGACCGCCTGAGGTTCGACCGGTCTTAATCAGCCAAGCGACCGAAACCCAGGTTTCCGTGTTAGTCCGCAGACTTGTTTTAGAAAGCTAGCAGTCACTTCTGTTTCAGATCGTTTTTAGTCCGCGGAATAAAGAATGAAAAAGAATGAAATAGCTAGGTCATCATGCTCGTAGTCATAAAAAAGTGACTCATTCAGTTCCGGTGCTGAATATAACAGGCTTCAGAACATTTACAACCGGTGAAATCGCTAGATAGTGTGTGTCACGACATGTCAGAATGTAAATTGTATTCCTGTTATAGGCCTATATAATTTTGTACTAAACAAACAAACAAACAAAAAGAAAGAGAAAAGAAAGAGAAAAGAAGTAGAAAAGAAACAAGAATGATTGCTAGCGTTCTAACATCACGGGGAATTTGTCCGAAAATGTTTGTGAGGACTGTGATTAATCTTTTGAGGATTGTGATTAAGTGAGATGATAACAGTTTGCACGTTTCGTACTTGGTTATGTTTGCTGTTCATTATGTTTTGTCCAGAACTACAAATACGAACGTTTTTATTTTCCTTTCGGATTTTGTTTTCTTCCGATTTGGTGACTTGTGTTCGAAACTGGCGCAGAAGAAATGTGAATGCGTAATTCGTCCAGTGGTGACCCTGCGTAAGTCAGGGACATTAAAATCCAAGAACCAACAGTCTAACGTCTGACCGCAACGCTTCTTCCACCAGTCAGTGTTGCATTTCGTCCCGTCCTCGACTGAGCTGAATCTATGTCCAGTCGATGGAGAGCAGGCTACTACTGAGGTCATATCTCTGACACGTCTGTAAGTTATACATATATATATATATAACTGATAAAAATAAAATAAAAACAACAAGTTGGCATAAAAGTTCCCTACATAAAACTGATAAAAATCAAGAAAAACAAGTTGCATAAAGTTGGCATATATATATATATATATATATATATATATATATATATATATATATATATATATAATATATATGGTAACACATAATGTCAATAGTCAGAAATGTACAAAAACAACTAAAAACCTAGAGAAGAGAGGGAGGAGGGAGGGAGGGAGGGAGAGAGAGAGAGAGAGAGAGAGAGAGAGAAATGAGAGAAAAGCTGTATGTTGCAAGAGATGTAATGAATAAATAATAAATATATATATATATATATATATATATATATATATATATATATATATATATATATATATATATATGACTAAGTGCCAAAAGGTGGGTCTGCAATGGGTGACTTGGTTGTGCTGAGAATAAAAGATGTTTAAACAAATATTTTGTCATTAGTGTGGGTTGAATGTGTGTGAAAATGAACGAGGATATAGCTGAAATAATAGCAGCAGAAATTTTGAAGCGGTTTGGGAAATATGTCCGTTAAAGTGTGATTTTACTGCTGAAATTCACCCAGAAAAAAAGGAAAAAAAACAGTGGCACAGAGCCCGTCTCTGTCGGCGTGGTTTGGTTAAAGAAAACAAGGAAAAGTTATTTTTATCACATTGTTATGTTCGCGAAAGTCTTTTTACAAGATCCGCATCAAAAAATTTTTCCCAAACAAATTATGTTTTTGCAAAAAGCTATCGAATTTATTTGACGGACGTCATCTGTGTCGTAATACGAAACCGAACTTTGACAACAGACTAAAAAAAACCCGACCCTTGACATGAGCGGAAGTGACGTCATAGCACTCAGATCGCGGTCAATCACTCGCAGCTTTGAAAAGATTTAACAAAACAACTTTTGTTACATTAACAAAATTTGCCGTTCCTCAAATTTTGTCGTAAATATGACGTCCGACAAATTAACAATTGTGAGCGAAAAACAAAACATTATAGGTTTACACTTGTCAACAAACAGAAGGTACTACGTGACATTTCCCGGTCACATTTGTTTGAATGGCGTCGAAGGAATCTTCTGCTGCAACATTGAAAGGTACGTCGCAATTATTTCGTGAGGCTGACGTCCGACCATTCTTGACGTCCGATACAATTTTACACCGTTTATTTTATTAAATCAGCTGTTAATATTTATTTAGATGATTTTTTGTGTTCGGGTTAGAGCGCAGTAGGACGAAGTGTCGTTTTACGCAACGGGTGAGATTGCGGTGGCTGACTTTGTGCTAGTATCGAAATGAAGAATTATTTTGCAGCATGAGCTCTTGCGAAATTTTGGGACGTCCGATCACCATGTGGCGTAAAACTAACTTCCAGTTGCATAGTGCAGACATTTGTGAAATATGACAGTTGCCATCCCAACATTGCATAGCGTTTCGTTTGACAAGATCGACCTGTAAATCGGGGACGGCCGGTAATAACTTTTAAAAAAAATATTAAAAAATTACGAGATTAAGTCGGTCGGACTCAGGTTACCCCAAAATTTGGTGCTGATGACATTTAACCTTTTTGTTTAAGTTTTGTAAGGCTACTAAGAGTCATTTACTGATGGTTTAGTAAGTACCCCTAGACTTTTTATTTTGTTTTTGGTTTTAGTTTAGGTTTGATACTTTTAATTTTATTGAATTTTTTTGGGATACATTTGTTTGTGGATAGGAATTTTTGTTGATGATGTTTCTCATGTTGGTTGTTATTGCTTATTTTTTCAGACCAAACTGCTGAATGACCAGGAGTAGGACAAAATTCCCCCTGCTAGGATATGCCCTTTGATCATCAACCCCCATTCAGTAGCAGCACTGTGCCTGAAGATTGGAGAACCACTTTTATAAACCCCCTGTCTTTAAGAAGCTACCATTCAAAAAAGTTCCGACCAATTTCTTCACAAGTGTCATCTGCAACTAGTGCAAGATCCTCGCATATTGTCATCAGTAGCATCATGCCTAAGACAACATCATCATAGCTCCTGAACAACGGGTTCAGATGGGGTTTGCTATGAATGTGAAACCCAATCCTTGGCCTAATCACTAAAATCAGTAATTCGCGCATGACTTTCAGGCAGGGAAACTGGTAGACCTTGTGGGCGGGACTTCTCCGGCCTGCTTCACAAGTTGTCCCATTATGGGATCACCGGTAAACAAACACATGGATCAAGAGTTCCCTGAGAGATCAACAAGCTGTCATGTAGGGAGGTCGAACTTTGTCCCATGGGACTCAGAGGTGCCTTAAGGCAGTGTTCTTGGGCCCCGAATTGTTTGTCCTATACATCAGTGACCTAGCTGCCACAACAGCCTCCTCCAGATGAGATTGTTTGAAGATGACACCATCTGTCAGTGCCCCATCTCCACAGCTGAAGATCAAGCAATACTCCAAAATGATCTAAACAATTTCTGTATGGGTAATGAGAAAGCAGATGGAACATGTGCTTCTACCCCGGGCAGATGTGACATCCTAAGTGTTACTAAAAACAAGAGGAAACACTACCTGCTCTGCATGGCCAGATGCTCAAGTCAGTCAACAGTACTCACTTCTTGGGGGTCACACTGACCTCAGACCACCTGGGAGCACTCAACATCACCAACAAAGCAAACAGGACCCTGGGTTCTGGAAGAACCCCGAAGATCAGCACCCCTTTAATAAAAAGGGAAGGCCTACAAGGAGTTTTCCACCAGTCCCGGAATATGCAAGCTCTATCTGGCACCCAAAAAACAACCTGATCAACCCCTAGAGTCTGTACAGCAAAAGGCAGCATGGTGGACACCACAGAGATGCTGCAGGATATCCCGTGTCAACAACATGCTGACTGGCTGACTAGGCTGACCATATCTCCAACACAGGGCAGGAAAACAAGACTGGTGAACTTTTATAACTTCCACCATCACCATGGCTCCAAGCCACTGACACCAAGTGAATAACAGATGACACCCCTATCACAGGAGCCCATCTTCCCCACCCTGTTTTACCCAGTGCCCTCCTGTCAAGTGTCATACTGACTACAGGAAATTTTTCTTTTTCCCCAAAGCAATCAAGGTTGGAATGACCCCAGAGGATGTGGTGCTGTGCCCACCCTTGAGACTTTTTGTTTACGTCTTCCAAAATCAGTACCTTCAGAGTAGGGCCCTGCCCCCCCAAATAAGTAGTGTTGATGATGGCAGGGCGTGCCGGTGGGTTTTCCCCCGGAAGCAGCTGGATTGACCTAGTTGGAGATGTGAATACACAAATTCAATGTTGTTTCATGTTTGTTTGTAAGAGTTTTTTTTTTTTAGTGCTGTGCTGTTTGGGTGCTTTCTCTTGAAACATTCAAGGTGCAGTTTCTTTTTATACTGTAGGAGGTGGTATGGTGTTTTAGACTTCTGTTTAAAAGTTGTTGTTTTGACTGAAGTATGAGATAGCCAGTCAAGGAAAGGTTACAATGCTATAATTACAAGCCCAATTTTATGTAATGCCTATCAAAAAAGGGAAATTGCATGCAGTACTCTGGATTTAAATACAACTACTTTACTACATTATGTGTATTTTTTTAGCTGAAGAGAAAGTTTTAAAGTTTATGTCAAGTCTTATGACTGTCGCAAACTGATGTTCGACATTTTTTGATTCGCATAAAACAAAAACCAACAATCATAAGTTGAATGTAGCACTGGAAAAAAATTTTTTTTACATTTTTAGTTGAAGAGAAGTAGAACTTCAATAATTATTTCCTGTCAAGTACATTTTTGACTTGTCATACTTTGCTGTAATGTGTGTTCGCACTTTTTTGTAGTTTTTTTTTCTTGTCAAGAAAAGAAACAAATTCCTCAAAATGACTTTCCAGTGTGTTGTTCCTCCTAGAATGCTGAATGGCAGAATGGAGAAAGTGTTTTTTGTTGCAGAAAGAAAAGGAAAAAAATTTAAATTTTGCGGATGCAGGATTGGACAAACTAACAAATTTTGAAGAAGTCACTGCAATAAATTTTTTTTAAAAACTTATGAGGACATCCTTTAAACTGTTTAAAGTGGTTAGGAATAAAAATAATAATTTACCCATACAGTAGCACTTTTGTGTCGCAATCCCCGACATCCGACATAATAACTTTTCATCTTTTAAACTCGTTTTTTCAAAAACAATAAAGTCGTTATCTTTCCCCTTTGAAGTGATGATTACCAATATAGTAAACATTCTAAAAACCCCCTTCTTTTTACTTTTTTTCATACTTTTTCTGACCTACTGTGTCCCTTTTTTTGGCCCCCTTTTCACAGTCATATATATATATATATATTTTAAAAGAGAGAGAGAGAAGAGAGAGAGAGAGAAAGGGGGAGAGAGAGAGAGAGAGAGAGACATTAACGGACAGACAGACAGAGAGTGGGAAAAAAAGGGAAAAAGACGAAACTCACGGTGTTTTGTTTTTTGTTTTCGTTTTTTTTGTTTGTTAGTTTGTTTTTGTTTATTTTTAAAAAAATTGCATTTTGGGGGTATCCGTGTCCTCCTCATTTGTCGTGTTCTTTAGCAAGACTGTCACGCCAACATTCTTCCAAACACTGCAGGCATTCAGCACACCCCAACCGCAACCGGATAAGCACATACAATTTATTACCGTCGCAAGCTGATTTATTACCGTCGCAAAGATTTTCCCCTTCGGGGAAAAGATCGAGTCTTTGGATTAACTTTGTCTCTTAAAAAAAGAAAGAAAACAAAAAAGGGGGATCCCCAAAAATTTCTAAAGTTTTTAACATTTAAATTTCTTTTTACCGTTACGTTTGGGGCAAAAACCCTTTTTTTCATTAAACGGGACAAAATTTGTTCTTTTTTTTCCAAGTGTTTTGTCTTTTTTAATTGCCTTCTTTTTTTCCCTTAGTGTTTGGATCTATTAAATTAGCCTTCTTTTTAACCGTTAGTGTTTGGATCTATTAAATTAGCCTTCTTTTTAACCGTTAGTGTTTGGATCTTTTTTTCCCCAAAAAAAATTAGCCTTCTTTTTAACCGTTAGTGTTTGGATCTTGTTCTTCACCGTTTGTTATTCTCACCAGGAGTCATTCGATTTGTCCATGATGTTCTTGTGTTTTAATTCTAGTGCCACCCGACGCCTCTCTCCAAAAGGCACCCATTGCCCTACCCCTCAGCTCCAGCTCCGGAAAGACCCGTCTGCTGATGAAATTATGGCCGGAGGGCACGCAGTAGCCTACCTTGGGTGCTGAGTGCGGAAACGGCAAAGTGGCCGGAAAGACAAGTTTGTAAACCACAAAGTCTGCCCTCAGGTGGAGTCAGAACCAGGGGCGCGAACCCGTGTCTACACGTTGTACACAAGCGTCGTTGGCTTAGCTACTGCAATCTGAAGTTTCAAAAGGCTGAGACTGCCGATATAATACGGTGTGAGTTTTGGAGAAGTCTCTCTCCCTCACTGACTCTCGAAGTCGCCAAATCGCAACCGTAAAAACCTAACTGGCAACACACAACACTCTACACTTGGAAAGGACGGGGGGAAAACTGGCACCTGAATAAACCAGGAAGACCGAAACCCGAAATGTGGAATTTCAAATCAAAACACATAAAAGGTTCATAGAACGCTTATTTATTAGCCCACAAACACTACACTACGCTAGCAGTCATGTTTAGAACACCAGCAATCATTCTTGTTTCAGATTTTTTTCTGGAATTTCAAGTCTCAGCTGGCAGTGGGCCAGGCATGCAAAGCTGCACTCTGCCGGCCTACTTTCAGATTTAAAAGGGGGGAACCTTCGCTAGTACTTCACTTGGAAGCGGTGACCTTAATTAGTAAGCGTGCGTATCCGTGACGTTCGGAATCATCGGAGTACGCAGCAGCGTCTAGGGCTTTCAGTCAGGCACGTACTGCAGTGGGAAAACTGGCTTACGCTGCAGAGCACACGCACGAGTTACACCAGTGACCCCAGTACAAAAATGTAGGACTGTGCTCAAGTATATTTGTACAAATTAAACGAGTTCCAGAACCACCGCAGTACAGAATGCACGACTACGTCGCTGTGTATGTGGTTACTGAGACACACACGCATATACATCCAGAGAAGAATGTAGGACACTGTCAAAGGAATTTTCCTCCTCAGAAAAAAAATAACAATAAAAAAAAATGGGATGGCTTTGTTCTTGTCTCCTGTTTTTCTGTTCGTCGTGTGAGGTCTGTCAAAAATCACGACTGTGTAATTTAGCGCTCTGTTAGAAACTTCACAGGGAGTTATGTGGAATTTTAGGTAATCTTCTCGTAACAATGCTCGCGCGGATGATCAATCTAACACCATTAACACACAAGCCAACGCGAAGAATTCATCCAGTCGGGGAGGAGGAGGGTGGGGTGGGGATAGCGCACCCGTCCCCGAATGTTTCTTGCTGCGCCTAATAAGGCAATATTTTTGTTTTTTGTTCAGATGTGTATTTTTTTCACAACGGCAAGATCTCCCTTTTCTAAGAGAAACAGCATCCCACGTCCATTATTCGTTCTGTCAGAAAAAAATCACAAAAAAGGGGGTTAATTAGCGCTGGAAAGAGGTCACACAAACACAACAAAAAAGACCCGAGTCGCCCACGGTAAATCCCACTTGGCATGCGAGTGAATACAACATACATAAACTCCACCAGAGGTACCTCCTAAAAACCTACTCTCCACCAAGGGACATCCTAAATACAACGTACATAAAATCCCCCAAGGGAAAATCCAAATACAAAGTCAAAACTCCACCAATACATCCTAAATACAACGTGCAAAATCCACCGAGCTCCTCCCAAAAATAAGGAAAATAAACCCACCCAAAATACCTCTTAAAAACAACATCTTACCGGACCCCAAAAACAAAGGGACATAAACACCCCCGAGGGCATCTCCAAATAAAGGTATATAAACTCCACCGAGGTACATCCTAAACTTACGTTTGTCCCAAAATATGTCAACCCGACTCCGAGGGCATGAAGCCCCACATCATCATCATCAACATCCTGAAGACAAGGTACATAAACTCCACCAGAGGTGCATCCTAAAGACAAGGTACATAAACTCCACCAGAGGTACATCCTAAAGACAAGCTACATAAACTCCACCAGAGGGACATCCTAAAGACAAGCTCATAAACTCCCCAAGGTAATCCTAAAAACAAGCTACATAAAATCCACCGGGTACATCCTAAAGACGCTACATAAACTCCACCCGAGGTAATCCTAAAGACAAGCTACATAAACTCCACCGAGGTACATCCCAAAGACAAGCTACATAAACCCACCAAGGTACATCCTAAAGACA
>JABMCL010000605.1:257500-269591 GCA_018857735.1 Alviniconcha marisindica | reverse complement strand
GTAGAGTGTAGCACTAGCAGTGATTCTTGTTTCAGATTTTTATTCTAGTGAAGAACACTTACCTACCTATTAAGTATTATGAATATGATATGAATAACAATTTAACATGCAAATTGCAGGGCAGGTTTCCCTTCTGATTTCAGTGCACTACCCGTTCCATGACAGGGTGATTGGGAACACTCCTCAGGTGCGCGCCAGAATCGCCTGCTTTGCCAGATCCCTGACACAAGTTTCTGCATCTCTCAGACAGAACAAACCAAAGGTGAGGCCCAAGGATAATCATCACATGGAGCATGCTGTCCCAGAACTTTGTGCTTTTTTGTTAGCATCCCATTCAGGAGCTCACTAGTAACAGTGGGTGCAGAATAACACGGCATGGCTCATGTTGGAAAAAAGAAGACAAGATCACGTAACACCGCTTCTCAAGGAACTTCACTGGTTACCAATAAAATTCCGCTGTCAGTACAAGATTGCAACTCTTGCTTATCGCCATTTTGAAGGGTCTTTACCACCTTATCTTTCTTTATCTCTCTGCACTTAGGAACCGTCTCGCTCTCTCCAATCTTCTAATGAAAAGCTGCTAAAAATTCCAAAGCAAAATCTCAAATCATTTGGACAACGTTCTTTCAGTTTCATGGCACCATCTTTCTGGAATTCTCTGCCGGCCACTCTAAGAAACGTACCAACACTGTCTCAATTCAAATTGCAGCTAAAAATCTTGTTTGCCCAGGCCTTCCTGTAGAATCTGAAGATATGTGTGTGTGTGTGTGTCAGTTGAATGTAAATGGATGCATATGGATAGGGGGAAGGGAAGGGGGGAGGGAGAGAGCATGAGAGATCTAGGTAAGAGAAGGAGGCATGGGTTGGGTGGGTGAAAAGACAGATTCAAATTGGTGTTGTTTGAGATCATTAAGTTAATATTTTGTTTAATTGTTGTATGAGTGGACGAACGGAGACTGGTGTGCGCATGTCATTGTGTGTGTGATTGTGTGTGGGTGTATTGTTCGATAGGTGATAACAGTAAGCTACAATAATTAAGGTTTTGTTTGCTGAAATGTATATTAATGTAGTTTTTGTGATAAGATGTTTGTACAGCGCAGTGAGTTTAACTCTGGTTAAAGAATAGCGCTTTATAAGAATTATTTATTATTATTATTGTTAATAATAATAGTAATAACACTGGATGCAATGCCAGTATGTTGTGTTAACGTTAGTGTCTGTCTGTCAGTGTCAGCCTGTTTGTGTGTGTGCATGACATTGTGGCTGCTTATATTTATTACTATATTTACAGGGGGTCACAAATACACAGAAGAACTGTTTTTTACACAAAATAACCCCCTCTAACTTAGTCTAAGTCTCACACAATTGCTCAAACCCCATGCATTTTAATATATTAAATACAAAAAAGTCCAGATCTGTATCACTATCAGTGTATGACAGAGTGTGTTTTAATTAAAGGCTTTAAGCAGTGTCTCTCTCTGTCTCTCCGAGTCTGATGTCGGGATGTGAAGTCTGTTGTTAAAACATATCAACTTTGACAGCTGCCAGGCCATGGTGGGTGACATCAAACGAGGTAAGTGGTAGTTCACTGTCTGCGTCAGTTTCCGGCCACATTATTACTAGTTTCCCACCGTTCATTTGCATGCGGGGCTGACCACATTTCACAGCTCAGCATAATGTCATGAAAGACAACATAATTAAAATCAATTGTTATAATTAATATCAGGGGTTGGAAACAACTTTTTAGAAATTGTGTACAACAAATGCAGTGTCTTGTATATAAGTTGTAAAAAGATTTGTGTTCTCTGTTCCATTTCTTTACCAGTGGTCCAAGCAGTTCATGAAGGCAAAGCGGACTCTTGACGCTGTGAGCAACCCCAGCAAACTGTCCACCTTCCAGCTGGATGTGATGGAGCAGAACTTGCCAGACAGCGTGCACCAGCTCACCCACATGTACGCAGACCTGTCCCAGCAGCCCTCAGTGCAGGCCTACAACTCACAATACAGTGGGGGGTTACTGAGCTGTGTTAGCGACATCAGGGGAGACAGTGTCAGCCACTTCCTGTTCCATGCGAATGGGCAGAAGCTGAACAGACTGACTTTGACGCGGGCATGTCCATCTAGTTCACACCTGGTCACTTCCCAGGTGTTGGCAGAAAGGAGGGTGGGCAGGGTGTATCAGGTTGACTCTGCATCTGTCTATGACCGCATCTTTGTCGCAGCCAGACACAGAAACTCCTGCTCTATGTTTTCCGTGCCAGCTGCATCACAGTTAATGCACGGTCCAGGGGAGGTTTGTGTGGGCAACATTAAGACTAAGAGAGAGATTGATCCCACGCATACAAATTACCGGAGAAGTGCACCAGCCACCTCAGTTGAGTTCACTTCCCTTGGTGTGTGTGACTTTGCTGGAGAATTGCCGACGTCCCTGAGCGTCAGTCCCTACCTTCCGGGTGAGGGTATGTTCTGCACAGACAAGGCTACTGTCTACATCTGGAGCGCTGAGCAAGGAGTGCAGAAGGAATTGGAGGGGCGGCCGAGGTTTGCTTGCCGCGACTTCTGGCTTCATGCTTACTTTGGCTCTCACCCTCGTCACATCACCCTCGCCGACCGCACTGCTGTGCAGATGTTGGATCACCGCGATGGGTTTCACAACTCCATTGACCTCTTTGCTTTGCCAAATGAGCTTGTTCACAAGAAGGAGTGTGTCATGGCAGCGCGTCACCATGGTGACGACTCTCCTCTGCACATGGTGGCGACCAGTCACTGTGTGTTTGTGGTGGACCAGCGGTTCGGCGGCACACCGGTCATGCAGTGGCACCCTGACCTCAAGGGGCCATTGCAGTATTTGACCTCAGCAGACTACCTCACTGACGGTGAAACGGGGAGCGGCGTGGTGCTGGCGGCTAGTCAGTACCCGGCTGAAGTCATGTGCTACCCGTTCAGCCATGGCAGTGGTCAGGCGGTCACCATGCAGCTCAACCCCTGGCAACTGTCACGGATGAGCGATTTTGGCGACACTGAGCAATACAAGTGTTTTCTGGACGATGCCGATCCACCCCTTCTTCATGAGCGGCTGGGAATGTCCTTGGCTGGCGTGGCTGTGGCCAGGGGACTGAGGGAAGAGTCGCTGGTGACTTACCAGGTGGACTGCTACGGAGAGGTGTACTTCCAGCAGTACTCAACTCCACAGAATCCTCGCACGGCACGCAAAACGGGTGTTCCTGCCAATGGAGCAACAGACCAGCACATGCCTGTTGATGTTCAAGGTCATGTAAGGTCATGGCTTCGGCATCTGCAGGAACAGGTTGACAGCCTCCAGACAAACTGTGGGCCAAGGAATGGGCCAGGAATGGAGTCGTATCTTCACAGACTGGTCAGGGGCGAGGGTTGTTCTGATCCTTCAGCCACAAGGACGAGCGAGCGCTGTTGTTTCTGCGATGCCGATGCCGAGTGTGACAGTGATGGAGATTGGCGCGGTGATCTCTTGTGCATGAGCTGCCGTTTGCTACGGCAAAACTTTTACGGTGGTACCACAGAGTCAAGGCAGGGTTTGCAGCCTTCACAGTCTCAGCCTGGGAACCTCGAGGACTATACTGATGGCAGGAGTGTTGGCCAAGGGCTGTCTTCTCTGGATGGAGTTGCACCCCCTGTGCAGAGCTACGAATCGGATGCCAACACCAGCGTCTTGCGCAAGCTGATGGGGGGCGAGTCTGAGCTTCTGGAGGTCGTAGAAAAGCGGGTATGTATGCATGTACACTCCATGAGGTGACCACATCCCTGCCCTTCCTTGCATCTGTGCCATATCTGGTTATACGTAACATCATAACCACATCATTTTGGGCACCAACAGAGCGTGGATGTTTGTCAGGTTTTGATGTGCTGATGTAACCAGGTATGGCATATACTTGAGGAAGTGTAGGCCACACTTACCTTTCAAATTCTTGCATCTCTGCCAAGTTGTAAAGTTGGTTACACTCTAGCCACTTCTTCCTGTCACTGACAGTACGTGACAGTTGTCTGTCAGTTTTGGTGGCATTGGTGTACCCAGGTGTGGCAGAGACTTGAAGAGCAGATCAGAAGTCAGTCAGGTCTGTGTGTGGGTGTAACAGACTGATGCTAGTGGTTTATGTTGTCCAAGAAATTAGATCAGTAATTATACTGTGTTCCAAATTGAAATGGAACATTAAAATGTTGTAAAGTAATACAGTTTTGTGTTGGAAGAAAGTACAGAACAACAGATGTGATGCTTAATATTTTTTCACGGATAAATTTGGGATTTTTCCCAAGCTTCCTAGAATCATTTGCAAGAAATGTTGGTGGCATGAGGTCACCACAGTAACCAAGATTAAAAGCAAGGTTTAGGAGTGAAGTTTGTGGTGCAGGCTACAAAATCTCTACACACACCTGCCATTTTTAGACACACCCAAGCCTCACTTTTGACCTTGTGAGAATGTGACCCATGCAACCTGGCTCATTAAAATAAAGGATGGTCTATTTTCATTGTGTTTGGGGATATTTTAAATTTAAGGGTTTTATTTCTTTTAACATAAGTCATAAGACCTGCAACATGACGGGCAATGTGGGTGCTGATGTTTTGTTTACTGACCTTTGTTTCTGTTCTTCACATTCAGGAGGAGCAGAGGTCCAAGCTGTTGGAAGTGCAGAAGGAAAAGGTTCGATCAGCTCGAGAAAGAAGGTGGCGGAGAAGGCAAGCCACTGAGGATGACTGTGACCTCCCTGTCACCTTTGAGGAAAGCCGGCAGCAGCAGGCAGATCATAGTGTGTTCAACAGCGCCGAGCACCAGCGACAGAACTCCCTCATCAACCAGGCTCTGGCCCAGATTCAAAAACCAGAAGGGCCCGTCACCGTCTCCCTGGATCCAGAGGAGGAGGTCTCATCGGAGTTGGACAGTGAAAACACTCCACCTGCCAGGAAACACACTGACCACAGTTCTGAGCTGTCCTTTGAGCAATCGGAGGAGGAGGCAGGCGTGGGACAGTCATCCCTCATGTCGCTCGGTGATGATGATGATGAATTCTTCAGCTCTCAGGATATGGAGCTGAGCCTCTTCAAGGGGAGTTCTGGTTCACCTCTTCCCAGTCTCTCATCAAGTCAGATGAAAATGGAAAGCTTGAATGTTTCCACGGGCTCAGGGACTTTGGGTCTGACATCTCCACAAGGCTTTCTGTCCCCGAGTCTCATGGAGTCACCTACACCTGTGCGGAAGTTGAAACCCATGGTGTCTCCCCAAACCACCTGGCCTGGATCCTCTTCACGTGGGACCAGGATGGTAGCCACCCCACATTCCTCACCTAACCAACCAAGGCCGCGAACCGCTCCTGCAAAAACCTCAATGGCATCTTCTCAAGAGATTAGAACTGTTATCGTTCCCAACTCTAAAGTGATGGTGGTGACACCATCACGGTTGAAAAGGCCTTCACCTTCAGGGTTGAGTGACAGACAGGTAGTCCCCAGTCCTCGCAGAGATTCTCTACCTTTGCCGCACACCGCCAGCCCCTTGTCCGTTCCTCACATGCTGAAGTCCAGGTCACTAAACGTGTCATTAATGTCCCCTCCAAGCAGTACTGCCTCTCCTCACACGCCCAGCCTCACATCTTCATCAGAAAAGCAGAGACTGAAAAGTGTCAAAAAGTTGAGACGCTCACTCCTCAGTGGATTTTGCTAACCATAGTATGGCAGGAAAACTCACTCCCCAGTGGATTTTGAGTATGGCAGACTAACCAGAGTAAGGCAGGAAAGCTCACTCCCCAGTGGATTTTGAGTATGGCAGACTAACCAGAGTAAGGCAGGAAAGCTCACTCCCCAGTGGATTTTGCTGACCACAGTATGGCAGACTAACTGGAGGATGGCAGACTAACCAGGGTATGGCAGACTAGCCAGAGTATGGCAGGAAAATACAGTGGAACCCCTCCTTTCACTCTGCCCTGAAAGTCACAAACAATCGGCCCTATAGAGGGATGGTCCTGGGTGAGGTTCTCCACCCAGAAACATGACAGGGAAAAGATTTCAAAAAAAATAAAAAAAATAAAGGTGGTCTGGAAATATCACTTTTTGACAGGGAAAAGATTTCAAAAATAAAAATAAAGGTGGTCTGGAAATATGACAGGAAAATGATTATAAAAAAATAAAAATAAAATAAAGGTGATCGGGAAATATGACGGGGAAAAGATTTCCCAAAAAAAGAAGTGGTCTGGAAATATGACAGGATTTTTTTCTCTCAAAAAAAATAAAGGTGATCTGGAAATATGACAGGATTTTTTGATTTTTTATTTATTTTGATTTTTTAACGGTGGTCTGGAAATACGACAGGAAAAAGGTTTTAAAAAGTAAATAAAAAATAGAGGTGGTCAGGAAATATGACGGAAAAGATTTCTAAAAAAAGAAAAGGTGGTCTGGAAATATGACAAAATTTCGGGAAAAGATGGTCTGGAAATATAACAAGAAAAAGCTTTCGGAAAAGGTGTTCTGATAAGAACAATGTTCCATGATGAGTGGTTGATTGACATGGAAATAGAGAGGGAGAGTGTGCTAGTATGTACATGCATGTGGATGAGTGTGTATTTGTTCATGCGTACACGTGCGGATGTGTATGTGGGTAAAACATTTAATTGTCTTGTTTTAAACATAGGATTACATTTCATATTATTGTGTAATTTTATTTTTAATGTTATTTACAAGTCTACAACTTTGTTTTAGAAACTTTGGTGACTATATTATGTTATGAAATGAAATGTTATTAATAAGTGCATGCAGGCACATGAGTATGTATGAGTGTGCAGGTATACATGTGTGTTGAACTTTTATTTTGCTTTGTCTTAGATGTCGGACTATATTTGACAAATTGGAACATTACTTAAAAGTGTGTGTGTGTTGTCACTGGTACGGATGGGTGAATACCTTTAATTATGTGATGGAACAGACCTGTGAAAAAGGTGGTTTCATAAGAAGGGTGTTCCATAGTGAATGGTTCACTAACAAGGAAATATGACAGGGAAAGGTTCAGATAAGAGCAGTCTTAGAAGAAGGATTATGGACAAATGTGGTTTTAAACTAAATGAAAGATTTCACATAAAAGTGGTCTCTAAAGTGGGGTAGTCCGTTATCAGGGTGTCTTTCATCAGCATAGTCTTTGATCAGGTGGTGTGTGTGTGTGTGTTTTTGTGTGTGTGTTTTCTCCACCAGTGGCACAATTGACGGTGTAACATTACACTGATGACAGTGTGGCCTGGGTTATATGCCAGTATATACAAAGGACTTAAAATTGAATGAATACGTAACTTTTCTTGGCATTTATGATTGGCGTGAATGTGTGAGTGTATACATGGCACCATGAAACGTTAAAGCAAAAATGCATTAACGTGCTCTCAATCTGCTCGTTTTTGCGGTCGTATTCCGGGGGGAGCAACTGTGTGTGTGTGTTCGTGAATGGCTGTGAATGAGCAGTAGTCCCCCTTGCATAAATGAAGCGCATGGTTTGCGTTGGAACGGCAACACGCGATCTCCACAGAGAGCTCATCTGTTCCTAAGCTGACTGACATTATCGTTGCGCCTTGCGCTACATGCACATACACACGGACCGCGCACGCACACATCCTCACAAAACCCTGTCTCTCTCTGTGTCTCTCCCCCCCCCCCCCCCCCCCTCTCTCTCACACACACACACACGCATTGTGATTGAAGCGGTCAGTTATTTCTTGGAACCGGAAAGGATCACCCGAGCAGGACTGGAACAAAATGAAGGACGCCGCAGGGACCTCGGTTCGAATCCATTTCGGCTCTCCTTTGTCTTCACAAGTTGCGGTCTGTGGACACTGTCTTGTGACTTTGTCTCTCACAATTAATAAAACGTCATAGTTAAAATGGCGCTCATCGCTGCCTATCTTAATGCAGCAGTCATTCTGGTGGTGACAGTGTCAGTAGCGACAGGTATATAATCTCCCTCTCCCCCACACCTCTGTACCCCCGCCACCCTCCCGGTCTCCCCGTCCCTAAAAAGCCTTATGGTTTCTGTGGACGTTAAGCACCATGTTCACTTACTTACTTTACACCTCTGTACCCCCGCCGCCCTCCCGGTCTCCCCGTCCCTAATAAGCCTTGTGGTTTCTGTGGACGTTAAGCACCATGCTACTTATTCTGGAAACGTAACTCTTTTTCTTTTTACTTTTTTCTTTTTACTCGGGGCGGACGCGCTTGATGTTTTCCTGTGCGCTTGCTGACGCTGTGTTGCTTCCACGGTGTTAGGCTGTTACTGTTACCCTGACCTTTGGTAGGACGCTGGTAGTGGTCGGTGGACAGACGCACGGAGGTAGCGGGAGTGCCCCGTCAGTGGCGTAACCAACTACGGCAGTCTGGAGGAAAGCTGCCGGAAAGCGAGGCTGGCAACGGTGAGGCAGACTCACACTCCGAGCACCGCTTTCCGGCACCCTCCTCCAAACTCTGCCAGACTTAGTTACGCCACTGAAGGGGCACTCTTTACGCCATTGAAGGGGCACTCTTTACGCCACTGAAGGGGCACTCTTTACGCCACTGAAGGGGCACTCTTTACGCCACTGAAGGGGCACTCTTTACGTCCACGCAGCTGTCTACTGACGCGGTCAGCGCCCTCCCAAAGGTTCGGGTATTAATAACGCTGTGGAAGCAACTTAGCGTCCTGTACTAATAAGGCTGTGGAAAGAGCATAGCGTCCAAGCACGCACGTAAACATGAGGCGCGTCCGCCCCGGATAAAGAAGAGTTCCGTCTCGATTCAAACGATTGAAGTTTTATTTGTGATGACGCAAGCAACGCGTACGGTTATAAAAGAAACGCCTGATAATTATTATGATTTGAGTTGTTTGTTACAAACTTGCTGCTATTTGAGCACTAGCGAAAAACTGTCCGTTAGCTGACAGTTTTTGTTGTTGTTGTGGTTTTAGACGTATTGCGTAATCAGTTATGACAGTGGTTGGAGGGAGGATGTAAAAAATAAAAAATGCTCCAGGCTTGAGTGACAGAAAACATTTTGTGGCAACCCTGGGTTCTCCCACACTCCAAGCCTCGCTTTCCGACACCTTCCTCCAAATTGCCATAATTGGTTACGCAACTGAAAGGGCACCCCTTATCTCCGCGCATCTGTCCACCTACACCGTCAGCGCCCTGCAAAAGGTCTAATAATGACACTGGAATAGCATCGAAGCACGCGCGTGCCACGAAGCGCATCCGCCGTGGGCAAGAAATTAGTTCCGTTTCGACTCGATTCAGCTGACGATTTTGGTCACGGTTTTATTTGTGCTGCGGTAAGTAATGTGGCCGTTTATAAAAGGAACGCTTGCTATCGGCTAATATTAGTGAGCCGATTTGGCCCAGCGGTAAGGCGTTAGCGGGCTAGTAAGCAGAGGGACCTCGGTGCGAATCGGCTTCGGCTCTCCTTTCACTTCAAAAGTTGTGGTCTGTGGACACTGTCTTGTGACTTTGTCCCTCACAATTAATGAAGCATTAAAATGGCTCTCATCGCTGTGGGCAGCTTAATGCAGAAGTCATTCTGATGGTGACAGTGTGTACGATAGGTATACGGTCTCCCTCTCTGGATTCTCAGCAGCCCGGCCGGCGGGGAACGTCCGCAGTGGTATTCCAGCCATGGCGGCGTTATCTACTGACGTAGCATTTACCGAGTTCGGCGTGTCAACATAGAACAGCGTGAATTGTGTCCTGCCGCCCGTGCTCCTGTTGCTGCACCTGCCCACACCTAGCTTTCCTGCGCGCACCTGTGGAAATCTTCGCCCGAGAGGTCGGGCTGCTCGCTCGCACAACGGTCCCGCCGGCTCAGTCATCACCGGCACTGACACACCCGCTGACATCAGCTCACGGACTCTTCAGGGTGGTTTAAACTCAATTTTATTCATTCATCGTAATCATAAGTTAACAAATAAGTACAGGAAACACAAAAGCAATATGTTTATTTGAGTCTTACCTATAGACAAAATGATAATTACACAGACATTTACGATGGCAATATGGCAAATTGTCAAAAAGTCAGAGGCAACAAAATAAACCAAAGACCAAAACAACAACAACAATAAACAAAAACCAAAAAAACAGGAGGGGCGGGGTGGGGTGGGGGAGGGGGGGGTTAAAAAGCAAATATAAACTAACCGAATGTCATCATAATTATTGATCTGAGAGAGGGAGAGGGTTAATGCATGTACTTCTTCGCTTGTATCATCAACACGTTAATTTAACCAGATTTTTACAGATTTACAAGCGGTCGGTTTGACTCACAAAATCGTGGACTATAGCAACAACAATAAAAACGTACTGGTTTCCAAATGTAGCCGGTCGTTTTCAAATAGAAGTGTATTGATATTTATTTCGTTCTCATCTAGTTTACTAATGGTTTTATTTCTAATACTGTTATAAAGGGAACAATGTAGTATGAAATGCTCTGATGTTTCTGCTGTAAATCCACATGAACATATAGGGGTCTTCTAACTAGTGGCGTCTGAATAAGTCATAATTTAAGTTACTAATAGCAAATCGAAGTCTACAATGCTTAACTTGTTTCTTTCTAGAGCCAAAATAATAATATATAGGAACCATAGTGTCATTCGTTGACAAATACTTTTTCAGCAGGCTAATTGAAGAATTTGCTTACAAGTGTAGGTCAAGGTCAGTGTGAAACAGCTCCACTGGCAGTGGCCCCAGACCAACCTCCACCTCCGCTGATTCCTCTCACGGACCTGCCCCCTGTCCATCCGGCAAACCATCATCTTCAATCGTGCAACAAGAACTGCTCTAAATATTGTTTGACGCTGAGGCCAAACTCCGCGTGCTTCACGTGCACATCGGCTGTAAAGTAGGTTAGCTTTAGCGGTCTGGACGTTGTCGAGCCCCGAACAGAGCTTGCAGATGTAAAGTAGGTTAGCTTTTTAAAAAGGCTTTTGGGGGGCGGGTGTGGACGTTGTCGAGCCCTGAACAGAGCTTCCCGGGGAATGTAAAGTAGGTTAGCTTTAGCGGTGTGGATGTTGTCGAGCCCTGAACAGAGCTTGCCGAGTGCAGATCGGCTGTAAAGTAGGTTAGCTTTAGCGGTCTGGACGTTGTCGAGCCCCGAACAGAGCTTGCAGATGTAAAGTAGGTTAGCTTTAGCGGTGTGGATGTTGTCGAGCCCTGAACAGAGCTTGCAGATGTAGAGTAGGTTAGCTTTAGCGGTCTGGATGTTGTCGGGGAAATGCCGGCTTTCGCTCAGGGCGGTCTGGATGTTGTCGAGCCCCGCACAGAGCTTGCGGAGTGCAGATGCGGCTCGCCATGCAGTGCCCATTACACCATCATTAAGGCAGCACGGTGTCGCTACAGCCACAGCCACGGGGCAAACAGTTCACAGGCAAAGTTTCTTCTTTTTATCGGGGGTCTCTAATACCCGCTGAAGCTGGCGCAGGGCTGTTGGGTGTATGTGTCTGGTCTATCTCGCTGCGTATGCCGGTGTGCATATGTCTGTCTGGTAGATTGCGCTTGAAGCTTGACCTGTAAACTGCGCTTATAACTTGACCTGTAAACTCCGCTTGAAACTTGACCTGTAAACTGCGCTTGAAACCGGACTTGTAAACCGCGTAGAAACTTCACTTGTAAACTGCGCCTGAAACTTGACGCAAAAACCGCGCCACTGAGAAACTTAAACTGCACTTGAAACTTGACCGTAGTATTTTGCAACTTGCGCTTGGGACTCGATAAGCATTTTGCAAACCGCGTTTGAAACTTGACTAGCAAGTGGCTGTGTCACACAAGCATAAAAACCATGGACTGCTTCCTTCTCTTTTGCTGCCGTCCCCAGTAAATGGTAAGAGGTTTCTGTGGACGTTAAGCCCCAGCGGCCAGTCTTCCCTTCCGCCTCTATTGATTTCCCTGCTGCCGCAATCGCCGTTCTCTCGGAAACAATGGACAGCATTTAGGGCAGAATACGTTTGGAAAGCCAAGCTCCCAGCTAGGCTGCATGAAAAGGACACCAGTTTTACAACCGCTGCCAGTTGGACCGCTGGCTTTGGCATTCTAACCGCCGGTACACCGGTCATTATCAGAGCTTTGCTGAAGGGGTTAA
>JABMCL010000605.1:252500-255000 GCA_018857735.1 Alviniconcha marisindica | reverse complement strand
TACCGATTCCCTCGGAACTGATACGGACATAAAACGCCTGTTCAGTCAGCAGGCTAATGCAGCCTTGAGCTGGGCAGGAAAAAACTGCTTCATCGCACTGGATGGATTTCCAGGCAGCAAGTGCGCTCCCCAAATGAACAAAAGTGCAGGAGACGTGAGGCAATAACTTCAGACAATAAAAATATAGATTCAGCTACCCGCTGCTGGCGTGTGTTTTGTCGAGGCCTGACTCGACTTGCAGGGTGCGTGGTGTACGTGTTGTGCTAATCGTTGCCGTGGTGAAACTTCAGTGGGAGTGGGACAGTGGGGGAGGGGAGGGGAGGGGGCGTGGCAGTGTAATAATAAAAGCCTAATTCTTCATGTTTTTGGTGTGGCTGTCAAATTGTTTCCCTGACCTTTGGCGGGAACCAGGAGTCAGGCGAACGTCGCTTGCCTCAGGAAGCGCTTTGGGGATGGAGGCGGTTTATCAAAAGCCGGGCCGTTTGGCCGCCTCTGGTCGATCAGTGCCCCGTAGGCAGACGATGGTGACCGATACCTGACGGTGGTGTCATTGGCTGTTGACTGACGTTGCGTGCTGTTGTAAGTCGCAAGCAGCCTAGTGTTATTTCATCTTGCCTTTTGTTGGGTCTGTCATCCAACCTCACACCCCACAGTAAGATGATTGTCTAGCCTCTGTATAGCTATCGCTCTTGATTACCATTGTGATCGCTATCATACATTCTCGCTGTCTCTGTCTCTGTCTCTTGTCTGTCTGTCTGTCTGTCTGTCTGTCTGTCTGTCTGTCTGTCTCTCTCTCTCTCTCTCTCTCTCTCTCTCTCTCTCTCTCTCTCTCTCTCTCTCTCTCTCTCTCTCTCTCTCTCTCTCTCTCTCTCTCTCACACACACACACACACACACACACACACACACACACACACACACACACACACTCACACACACACACACACACACACGAAGAGTAGCAGACGTACCACAAGGACAGTGTGACTCACCCTCTACCGTAAAACTGAAGTTCCGACTTTTTTAGTTTGCAGAACCGTTGTGCGGAACTTCGCGGTCTGGTCTGGGTGATCTGGATGATTGGGGTTTCTGAAATAAAGTGCCAACTTGACTTGAGGGGTTTCCCTACTTAACTCCCACCCCCCACCGCCCACCCCCGATTTTCACTAGAACGAAACTTACAGTAGGGTCCCCCTTTTTAACTCCTCTCCCCCCCCCCCCCCACACACACAATCGCCCCTATTTAACCCCACCCCCACCCATATTTAACCCCCAACCCACCCACCCCCACAACTACCCCTTATTTACCCCCCCCCCCCACCTCAATCGCCCCTATTTGACCCCACCCTCACCCCCACCCCACAACCATCCCTATTTAACCCGCCTCACCCACCCCCATAACCACCCCTATTTAACCCCCCCCCCTCATCGCCCCTATTTAACCCCACAACCACAACCACCCCTATTTAACCCACCCCCACACACCCACAACCACCTCTATTTAACCCCCCCCCCTCAATCGCCCCTATTTAACCCCCCTTCAACCCCCCCCCACCCCCTGTTAAACCCACCCACACACACCCACAACCACCCCTATTTACCCCCCTCCACCCCCTGTTTAACCACCCACACACACCCACAACCACCCCTATTTACCCCCCCCCCCCTCAATCGCCCCTATTTAACCCCACCCTCAACCCCCCGACCACCCTATTTACTCCCCCAATCGCCCCTATTTAACCCCCCAACCCCAACCCCACAACCACCCCTATTTAACCCACCCACACACCCACACAACCACCCCTATTTACCCCCCCTCCCCCCGCCAACCCTCCCACAACCACCCCTATTTACCCCCCCCCCTTTCCATAATCAGCCCTATTTAACCCCACCTCCACCCCACCCACACAACCACCCCTATTTACCCCCCCCCCCCCCCTTTCCATAATCAGCCCTATTTAACCCCACCTCCACCCCACCCACCCCCACCCTCCCACAATGGCCCCTTCATTACCTAAGCGTAGCGTTGCCAGTGCAAAGGCAGTGCTGTGTCAATCAGTGCTTTATTCAGCTGCTTCATTTCCACCGCGGCCCACCAGATGGCGATGAACACGGACTTTCCATTTGCAAGGCCCACAAAATGGAGGCACGGCATGTAGCCAATGCAGCTGGCCCTGACACAGAGGGGGCCAGTGTACAGCGTAATTTCTGTGTCGGAAGTCAGGTCTGCTCATGCGTGTTCAATCTGGCGAACCGCCGTTCATCAGTACGGTGCTACAATGGCCGGAGCGAAACCCTCTTTTACGACAATCCCCCAAATAAGCAAAACTGGTCGTATAAATGTGGTAGTCTTCGTCAGAGGCCGACGAGAGCCGGTTTGGCCCAGCGGTAAAGCGTTAGGCTGGTAAGCAGAAGGGCCTCGGCTCGATTCCGCTTCGGCTCTCCTTTCTCTTCAAAACTGAGTTTGTGCTTTGTGGAGACTATATTGTGAAACATTTAAA
>JABMCL010000605.1:242500-245000 GCA_018857735.1 Alviniconcha marisindica | reverse complement strand
TATTTTGTTTATCAATGATTTACCTCGCAACAGAAGGTGTTTTGTTTGTTTGTTTGTTTGTTTGTTTTTATTTTGTTTATCAATGATTTACCTCGCAAGCAGAAGGTGTTTTGTTGTTTGTTTGTTTGTTTGTTTGTATTTTGTTTATCAATGATTTACCTCGCAACAGAAGGTGTTTTGTTTGTTTGTTTGTTTGTTTGTTTGTTGTTTATCAATTATTTACCTCACAACAGGTGTTTTGTTTGTTTTTTGTTTATCAATGATTTACCTCGCAGCAGAAGGTGTTTTGTTTGTCTGTTTGTTTGTATTTTGTTTATCAATGATTTACCTCGCATCAGAAGGTGTTTTGTTTGTCTGTTTGAGCTCCTCCAGGCACTAACTACCCCTTGTTTCGGTCCTGTCGGTCAGTACTGAAGGAGCAGATAAAGGCTGGCTCACAACGGAAAACACTTCTGACACATGGCGTCACGTACACAAAATGGCAGACACAGAATAGCAACGCTTAGGGTGTGTGCTTGCCACTTTCTCCTAGTCCTACTGTCCAGGGATTGACAGGAGAGCCTGGCCGTTCTGGATGGTCAGCAGAGGGGTGAAGGGGGGTAACCTAAATTTCTGCATCCGCGATGGCTCTATCCCGGGCAAAGCAGAAGTAGAGTAAACACCTTTCGGACTGAAGCCGTGTTGGTCTACGCTTCTTAAACGTTGTTGCGGAAGACCTTTCCAGGAAGAAGCCTTCAGTTTTTGCGCCTGATGCACGAGCCCTTTCGGTGGCATGGTTGAGGAGGACTGTTCGACTCGCATGCGGTGGGGCCAGTCCGTCTTACACGTACTGGCTGCTACACGATACAGCCCGCGAAACTGACAGGTTGAAGCAAGGGGAAGGTCGACGTGTTCAACCTTGCTACTCGAGTTACCATCCCTTGTGACCTCTGGCCTTTCCTTCACTTCAGTCCAAACAGCGGGCGCTCATTGGCTGGCGGGTGCAGTTCGTCAGTTTTGAATACAGACAGCCCTCAACTGGGGAGCGGGAATGGTCCAGTGGTACAGCGACGGACTCGTGATCGATAGGTCACGGGTTCGAGTCCCGGCAGGAGCGGTGGGAGAATTTTATTCTCCAGGGTCAACTTTCTGTGCTGACTCTTATTTCGGTATCCGTTCCACCCCCGTGTTACCGCAGTAGCACGTAAAAGATCCCGGTCTTTCTGCAAAAAGTGCAAGTGGCAGGTTGCAGCTAAACACACATGCATCCTACGTATGTGCCTTCGAAAAAAGTGACACTTGTTAACCATGGGCTGTTGATGGCTGAAGTGTTGCTTTACGTCCACAGAAACCGTAGGTTTGTTAGGGACTCCCGTTCAGGATGGCCACCTCCACTTTCACACAGCTCCTGTGCTGTGCAACTATGGGTTAAGACATGAATTCTTATATTCTTGGACTGAGTTGGGAGGTAGGGGACGTAAAGTTAGTTCAGTTCAATGTAGCGTTACGTCCATGGAAACCGTAAGGCTTATTAGGGACGGGAGCTCAGGACGGCCACCTCGACTTTCACACAGCTCCTGAACTCTGGACGTAAATCCCGTAGCCTACTGTGACAACCAGACACGTCACAGCATTGCAAAACTGGGTTGCGAATAAACCAAAGACCCTACTTTGACATTCTGAAGTAAAGAATCAACGAAGTGTATGATGCAGAAGTTTTAACAACAACAACAACAAAGAAAAAGAAAGCACATCTTTTCTTCATTTTTAAGAGTTTCCGCATTAGAAATACACCATACTTACTTAAACCATACACTGTGAACCAATGCCTCACCATATTTCCATTCTGTTTGAAGGACAGTGCAGAAGGCATTTAGACACGTTGAATATTGATTTTAATCATTATGGTCAACAAAAAGGATTTCTCGGTGATTTAAATCAGGTGTTTTTCAACCGCCCTTTGGCGTCTTCAGTCTGTGTGAAAGACGGTACCCTTGTATCAGGGGCTATAACTCTGGTGCATCCCAACATATTGCTTAGGACCAAAGCCCGTCTATTTAAAATAGACAGGCTTAGCTTAGGACCTGTTCCCGTCCCTAATAAGCCTTATGGTTTCTGTTGAAGTTAAGCACCATGTTTACTTACTTACTTGCTTAGGACCCGTGAGCCGGTTTGGCGGTACGGCGTCTAGCGGTAAGGCGTTAGGCTGGTAAGCAGAGGGACCTCGGTTCGAATCTGCTTCGGCTCTCCTTTCTCTTCTCAAGTTGTGGTCTGTGGACAGTGTCTTTTGACTTTGTCCCTCACAGTTATGAAACATTAAAATGTCTCTCATCGCTGCCCACCTAGATGCAGAAGTCATTCTGGTGGTGACAGTGTAGCGATAGGTATATAATATCCCTCTCCCCCACCTCCATACCCCCTTCCCCCTTTATCCCCGTCCCTAATAAGCCTCATGGTTTCTGCGGACGTTAAGCACCATGTTTACTTACTTGCTTAGGACAAACTGTAACGTGTTCGGAAC
>JABMCL010000605.1:195000-235000 GCA_018857735.1 Alviniconcha marisindica | reverse complement strand
TTTGGAATTCATTACCACAAGACCCCAAACACTGCTCAGCCCTGTCATCTTTTAAAGCCAAACCGAAAACATACCTCTAATATCAGTACCCAGTTTCTGTACAGTGTGTGTGTGTGTGTGTGTGTGTGTGTGTGTGTGTGTGTGTGTGTGTGTGTGTGTGTGTGTGTGTGTGTGTGTGCGCGCGCGCATGCATGTTTGATGTATGATACAGATCAGTGTCGTACACATTTGAATTCATTGTGGTTTTGTGTGTGTATGTGTGTGTGTGTGGGGGTGGGGGGGTGGGGTCTTTCCGTATGGTGCTTTGTGTGGGTTGTTTTGGTAGGACTGTGCTCTACGTGTGTACAGAATATCATATGTAGGTTAATACGTATCATGTGAGCGCTCAGGGCGTTGATGAGCGCATGGTAAATTTACAATATTAATGTTAGTTCCCCGCTTCCCCGTTCGCCGTTTCTCCACGTTGCCATCAGAAATTGTGCCTTTGCCTGGCTGCGTCATATCGCTGTGTGGGCAGTGCCATGTTGTGGACAGCACCGTGTTGCGTCAGACTGTTGTCACGACTGCGGACGGCACCGTGTTGCGTCAGACTGTTGTCACGACTGCGGACGGCACCGCGTTGCGTCAGGCTGTTGTCACGACTGCGGACGGCACCGCGTTGCGTCAGGCTGTTGTCACGACTGCGGACGGCACCGCGTTGCGTCAGGCTGTTGTCACGACTGCGGACGGCACCGCGTTGCGTCAGGCTGTTGTCACGACTGCGGACGGCACCGCGTTGCGTCAGGCTGTTGTCACGACTGCGGACGGCACCGCGTTGCGTCAGGCTGTTGTCACGACTGCGGACGGCACCGCGTTGCGTCAGGCTGTTGTCACGACTGCGGACGGCACCGCGTTGCGTCAGGCTGTTGTCACGACTGCGGACGGCACCGCGTTGCGTCAGGCTGTTGTCACGACTGCGGACGGCACCGCGTTGCGTCAGGCTGTTGTCACGACTGCGGACGGCACCGCGTTGCGTCAGGCTGTTGTCACGACTGCGGACGGCACCGCGTTGCGTCAGGCTGTTGTCACGACTGCGGACGGCACCGCGTTGCGTCAGGCTGTTGTCACGACTGCGGACGGCACCGCGTTGCGTCAGGCTGTTGTCACGACTGCGGACGGCACCGCGTTGCGTCAGGCTGTTGTCACGACTGCGGACGGCACCGCGTTGCGTCAGGCTGTTGTCACGACTGCGGACGGCACCGCGTTGCGTCAGGCTGTTGTCACGACTGCGGACGGCACCGCGTTGCGTCAGGCTGTTGTCACGACTGCGGACGGCACCGCGTTGCGTCAGGCTGTTGTCACGACTGCGGACGGCACCGCGTTGCGTCAGGCTGTTGTCACGACTGCGGACGGCACCGCGTTGCGTCAGGCTGTTGTCACGACTGCGGACGGCACCGCGTTGCGTCAGGCTGTTGTCACGACTGCGGACGGCACCGCGTTGCGTCAGGCTGTTGTCACGACTGCGGACGGCACCGCGTTGCGTCAGGCTGTTGTCACGACTGCGGACGGCACCGCGTTGCGTCAGGCTGTTGTCACGACTGCGGACGGCACCGCGTTGCGTCAGGCTGTTGTCACGACTGCGGACGGCACCGCGTTGCGTCAGGCTGTTGTCACGACTGCGGACGGCACCGCGTTGCGTCAGGCTGTTGTCACGACTGCGGACGGCACCGCGTTGCGTCAGGCTGTTGTCACGACTGCGGACGGCACCGCGTTGCGTCAGGCTGTTGTCACGACTGCGGACGGCACCGCGTTGCGTCAGGCTGTTGTCACGACTGCGGACGGCACCGCGTTGCGTCAGGCTGTTGTCACGACTGCGGACGGCACCGCGTTGCGTCAGGCTGTTGTCACGACTGCGGACGGCACCGCGTTGAGTCAGGCTGTTGTCACGACTGCGGACATCACCGCGTTGAGTCAGGCTGTTGTCACGACTGCGGACATCACCGCGTTGAGTCAGGCTGCTGTCACGACTGCGGACATCACAAGTCACGAAGCAGTGGGGCGCATGCAAAGCCCTTGGTGAGATAATATCAGCTGGTCATGCTCATGCTGTTGGCCAGGGTCCAAATCTCCTTAAGTTGGACCCGCCCTCAGTGTTCAGTACCCTCCTTTGTTTTACCTTGCTACGTGTGTGCCGGTCAGTGGAAAAACAGCCACCTGCCGCGGCTACCGAGGTGGTCAAAGTCGTTGTCGTGGTCGTTGTGGTGGTATTATTTTGTTGTGATGGTATTATTTTGTTGCTGTTTGCAATGGTGGTATATAATACATGCATTAGTTGTTGTTTTGCTGTAGTTTTTTTCATCATTTATTTTAGTTTTGTTGTTCTTTTCTTTTCTTTTTCTTTTTCTTCTTCTTTTGTTGTTGTTTTGTTGTTGTTTGTTTTCTTTTCTTTTGGTTTTGATTTTCCTTTGTTTGTGTTGTTTATTTGTTAACAATGCGTGTTAAGTACCCGCCTTCTGTGTTACGTACCCGCCTTCTGTGTTAAGTACCCATCCTGTGTAGTAAGTACCCACCTTGTGTGTTAAGTACACGCCTTGTGTGTTAAGTACCCATCCTGTATGTTAAGTATCCACTTTGTGTGTTAAGTACCCGCTTTGTGTGTTAAGTACCCACCCTTGTGTTAAGTACCCACCCTGTGTGTTAAGCACCCGCCCTGTGTGAAGTGTCCATCCTGTGTGTTAAGTACCTGCCCTGTGTGTTAAGTACCCGCCTTGTGTGTTCGGTACCCGCCCTCTGTGTTCAGTACCCGCCCTCTGTGTTCAGTACCCGTTTGTGTATTCAATACTCGCGCTGTATTCAGTACCCGCCCTGTGTGTTCAGTACCCGCCCTGTGTGTTCAGTACCCGCCCTGTGTGTTAAGTACCCACCCTGTGTGTTAAGTACCCGCCCTGTGTGTTAAGTACCCGCCCTCTGTGTTCAGTACCCGCCCTGTGTGTTAAGTACCCGCCCTGTATGTTAAGTACCCGCCCTGTGTGTTAAGTACCCGCCCTCTGTATTCAGTACCCGCCCTGTGTGTTAAGTGCACACCCTGTGTGTTACATCCACACCCTGTATGTTAAGTACCCGCCCTGTGTGTTAAGTACCCGCCCTCTGTATTCAGTACCCGCCCTGTGTGTTAAGTACCCACCCTGTGTGTTACATCCACGCCCTGTGTGTTGAGTACCCGCCCCGTGTGTTGAAATCCAACCCCGACCAACGCCCACACCCAGACCGCCACTTGCGTCAACATAGCCACGAGTCAGTTATGGAACGTAGGAACTATTTTGCCATCGGCTCAAGTGGACCTTCTCAACAACAGTAATCCTTTGTCAGCCCGCTGTTGTTTTCGCTACAATGCGTTCTCCGCGAGGAGCAGGGTCCAGACTGACCTTGGCTGCACCGGGGCAAGCGAAACGTCTGTCCAAGCAGTCAGTGGCTAAGGAGGCACAAACGTCACTGCCCACTGACCCGCAACAACAGCACGAGGAACCTGTTCTCCAGGGCGGTGCAAACATTGGAACAATCTTTTTCTTGCCGCTGAACGTTACAGTCAGTACTGGGGCTGTTAGCCATTGTAGTGTCGCACCAGTTAGTATTGAATTGTACGTGCGCTTTTCCTTCTTTCTTCTTCTGGTTTTTGTCACTCTGTTTGTTTTGTGTTTGTAGGGCACGGGGTTTGTCAAGCACGTCTTGCTCACAGTAGATGCTTCGCTGTAAACTCTCTTTTACTACTACTGCTACTTCTGCTACTACTGCTACTACTACTACTACTACTGCTGCTGCTGCTGCTGCTGCTGCTACTACTAGTACCACCACCACCACAACCACTACTGCTGCTGCTGCTACTACAACTGCTACTACTACGACTACTACTGCTGCTGCAGCTGCTACCACTGCTGCTACTATGACTACTACTACTACTACTACTACTACTTCTAGCAGTACTACCACTGCTACTGCTGCTGCTGCTGCTGCTACTACTCCTACTACTACTTTTTAACAAAACACTATTGTCTGAGAAGAGCTAGGGGAACTACTAGCTGTGCAAAGAACAAGTGACAAACAGCCCCTGGGAACCAGCAACAAACAGAAGATAGTGACAAACACAGCCCCAGGGAACAGCAGAATGTAGTGACAAACACAGCCCCAGGGAACAACAGAATGTAGTGACAAACACAGCCCCAGGAAACAAACAACAAAGAGAAGGTAGTGACAAACACAGCCCCAGGGAACAAACAACAGACAGAAGGCAATGACAAACACAGCCCCAGGAAACAAACAACAAACAGAAGGCAATGTCAAACACAGCCCCGGGGAACAACAAACAGAAGATAGTGGCAAACACAGCCCCAGGGAACAAACAGAAGGTAGTGATAAACATAGCACCAGTGAACAACAAACAGAAGGTAGCGATAAACACAGCCCTAAGGAACAACAAATAGAAGGTAGTAACAAACACAGCCCCAGGGAACAAACAGAAGGTAGTGGCAAACATCCCCAGGGAACAAACACAAACAGAAGGTAGTGGCAAACACAGCCCCAGGGAACAAACACAAACAGAAGGTAGTGGCAAACACAGCCCCAGGGAGCAAACACAAACAGAAGGTAGTGGCAAACACAGCCCCAGGGAACAAACAAACAGAAGGTGGTGATAAACACAGCCCCGGGGAACAAACAACAAACAGAAAAAGTGACAAACACGGCCCCAGGGAACAACAGAATGTACTGACAAACAGCCCCGGGGACAAACAACAAACAGAAGGTAGTGACAAACACAGCCCCAGGGAACAAACAAACAGAAGGTAGTGACAAACATAGCCCCAGGGAACAACAGAATGTAGTGACAAACACAGCCCCAGGGAACAAACAACAAACAGAAGGTAGTGACAAACACAGCCCCAGGGAACAACAAACAGAAGGTAGTGACAAACATAGCCCCAGGGAACAACAGAATGTAGTGACAAACACAGCCCCAGGGAACAAACAACAAACAGAAAATAGTGACAAACACAGCCCCAGGGAACAACATAATGTAGTGACAAACACAGCCCCAGGGAACAAACAACAAACAGAAGGTAGTGACAAACACAGCCCCGGGGAACAAACAAACAGAATGTAGTGACAAACACAGCCCCAGGGAACAACAAACAGAATGTAGTGACAAACATAGCCCCAGGGAACAACAAACAGAAGGTAGTGACAAACATCGCCCCTGGGAACAAGCAACAAACAGAATGTAATGGGAAACACAGCCCCAGGGAATAAACAACAAACAGAAGGTAGTGACAAACATAGCCCCATGGAACAAGCAACAAACAGAATGTAGTGGGAGACACAGCCCCAGGGGATAAACAACAAACAGAAGGTAGTGACAAACACAGCCCCGGGAAACAACAAGGCAGAACCATCCACGACCCGGGTTGAATGCTAAAAGCCGGTATTACCTTTCTTATTTCCAATAAGCATCCTGCCTTCTGGCGATCAACCCTTGCAAGGAGAGGATAAGTGTGAACAAAAGGAAAAGCAAACGATGCGCATTTATGTAAAACTGATTATTGCTACCTGGATAAAAACTGACCCACGTACAACACTCCTTTGTCAACCAACACTTGTGCGGAAAGACATTCAGCAGAAACGGACTTCGGGATTGCGTCTCTGACAGCTTGCAAGTCATGCCTCTAATTGTGTACCCGGGTTACTTTAGATCGGGTGCTTTGCCCTAGCCCCACACAGACCGGGCAACGGTCTATAGACACAAGTCGGTCAGCAGTAGCACCGCTGTTGACCAAAGGAAAAGTGAAATGTTCTTTAACGAAAACCCCACGTAGGACTTTCTGTTTGGTAGACACACAGGTTTACCTTCAAGTGTTGTTCTCGCCCAGTCACCTACCTGTACGTGGCGCGGTTGTTTGGCTGGTTACGATCCAGTGCAGCAAATAACCAGTGTGTAACCAACTGTTGGCACTCCGGCCTGACGTGTTGCACTTCATTTGGAGCAGGCTGCAAACAGCAACTGCGTACTTGTCGTCGGAAAACAGTCGACAAAGCGTGTGTGTGTGTGTGTGTGTGTGTGTGTGTGTGTGTGTGTGTGAGCGTGCGTGCGTGCGTGCGTGCGTGCGTGCGTTCGCGGTGTGTGTGTGTGTGTGTGTGTGTGTGTGTGTGTGTGTGTGTGTGTGTGTGTGTGTGTGTTTATGTGTGTGCGTGCGTGCGTGCGTGCGTGCGTGTTTATGCGCTTAGAATAGTCTGTGGACAAGACTTTCCGTTTTACAAATACTTTTTTTAAATTATAATAATAATAATTATTTCGTATTTGATGCTGCCTTAATTTACTCAATCATTTAATTATTCACGCTTTTGTCTTTCAGTCTAGCGTCAGACATATTCTCCGCGGTATAAGACGCATTTGGTAAGTCTTGGATCAGTCCGGTGTGAGGCAGCGAACAAGGAGTGACTGGAAATTCACGCCATCCAAATCATGCTTCCTCACCGGACCACTCTGTCCAATTACCGAGTGTTAGGAGTTGTGTAGACATGCAACAGCAGACACGGAACAAACGAAGCTTTTCTTGTGGCATTTTATCGCGACGATAGAAGCAATACGATACAGTGTTTTGAAAAAAGCACTTAGTAGACCTACACTAACAACCAGGGTGGGCGCATACACACACACACACACACACACACACACACACACACACACACACACACACTATTATTATTATTATTATTCACACACACACACACACACACACACACACACACACACACACACACACTCCCGCACACACACACACACACACACACACACACACACACACACACACACACACACACACACACACAGTCCGTCAATCACCACAAAGTGCGATAGCGCGGAACCGGAGAGAGAAAAGCAGACAAACACAAAAGGGGAAAAAAGGGTTAGCAAAAACATCCTGATAAAAGAAATGGGGATTGGGAACTCCAATTCGAAACTTGAAAATAGATTTGCCTACAGCGACTGTTGTGTCTGTCCATGAACGAAATGCAATTTTGATGCCGCTTCTGCAGATATGTATATCAATAGGCAAGTGTATTAATTTCTATCCGTGTTTACAGATGTGTTTGCAGTACAGCTAGGACCAGCTGTTAGCTCCAAACGGACCTGTTGCTGCTGTCCTTCAGCATAAAAGTGAATCGAAAGAGCAAAAGGAAATAGTACATCGCGATGAAGGACAAAACAGCAGTGTACTTCACAGCGCTTTACAACGCAGCTAAAATTGCAAACAAAAAGCAAACGTTAGAACAGTGTAAGCAATGGGTACTCTGAGAACGCAACAGTAGATACTGTGTACCGTGAGACCCTACCGTTCTGTGATTCCGTGGAGAAGCAGGGGGAGACAGACGACAGACAGACAGACAGACAGACAAATGACAGACAGACAGGCGACAGACAGACAGAGAGACAGACAGACAGACAGACGACAGACAGACAGACAGGCGGGAGGTGGAGGGAGGAGGAAGTAATTGTATCAAACAAACAGCAGGTTCTCGTTAAAACGGTTTGCACGTATAAAGTAAACCTTCCGGTAAAAAAACAAAAACACTGACATTTATTTTCTGTTTGACTTTGCTTCGGAGCAGAACCTTAGCAGATCATCCTTGGTTTACTTTGAGTTAATTTAAAACGCCAATGAAGACTGGGACCTGTCCGTCCGCCGATGCCTGTATTGCGTCACTATCACAATTTACAGCTAACGAAAGAACCAACACCGTGAACCGGTGTGACATCATTTTGTTGAGTGACGTCTAGCAAAAGGTTCCTGGATCTCTCTGATGGTGTGTATAGTACGCTCGTGAGTGTGTGTGTGTGTGTGTGTGTGTGTATGTGTGTGTGTGTGTGTGTGTGTGTGTGTGTGTGTGTGTGTGTGTGTGTGTGTGTGTGTGTGTGTGTGTGAGTGTGCGTGTGTGTGTGTGTGTGTGCGTGCTGTGCGTGCGTGTGTGGTGGGTGTGTATGTGTGTGTGTGTGTGTGTGTGTGTGTGTGTTGTGTGTAGTGTGTGGTTGTGTGTGTGTGCGTGCGTGCGTCGTGCTGTGCGTGGGTGTGTATATGTGTGTGTGTGTGTGTGTGTGTGTGTGTGTGCGTGCGTGCGTGCGTGCGTGCGTGTGTGCGTGCGGGTGTGTATATGTGTGTGCGGGTGTGTGTATGTATGTGCGTGCGTGCGTGCGCGAGTGAGTGAGTCCGTATTATGTGCCTAAAAGTGCATGATAGTAATAATAATAATGGGGCATTTGTGCAGCAACTGCCTTTAGGAAACCAAAAAGCACTTTACAATGAACAGTGTAATATCAAACTAGAAAAGAAGACGAAAAATGTTGCAGTCTCTGCCAGCCCACCACACCCCTAACCTACACACCCGAAAAAATAACATCGAACTAGGATAGCGAATACCCATACATAGACGAAGTCACACACGCATACCCCCACTCACATACACCGTGCTCAGACACACAGACACACTGACACAGCTAGAGCACGTGCACACACACACAGGTCCGCAGTGACAGGCGTGACCCACACGTGCAGCCCGAGGCCCGTACGGTGGGTACGGAGCTGGCGAGGTGTGCGGCACATCAAGGTGAGCGCGCCGTTGGCGCCGGTTGTTTTGTAAACTGAACACCGCTCAGCGCCCCCTTAAACACAAACTGTTGATGTTGTACACCTTTCCGTTTACCGGCCATCTCTCTCTCTCTCTCTCTCTCTCTCTCTCTCTGCCTGACTCGCTTTTCCGTGAAACTGTGTGAAAGACTGCAGTATAAAGTTACCTCAGAGGAATAGTTTACGGTGAATTGTATGTTCAGAAAGAGGCGGAGAAAGAAAGACGGAGGGGGAGTGAGATACAGTAGACAAACGAAGTCAGTGGTGGCAGAGAGGCGAGGAAAGAGAGGACGAAGAAATCAGCAGAGACAGAGAGTAGAGTTAGGACAGGGAGAGGACAGAGGGTAGCGACAGGGAAGGAAGTCACGTGATTGTGGGGGTGGGTGGGGCAGTAGAGACACAGGGTAGAGTGGAAAAGGAGTCGCGGGGGGTGGGGGGGGGGGGGGGGGGGGGGGGGGGGGGAGGTGAGAAGAAGTCAGTGGAGACACATCAGAGGGTAGACTCCAAGCACTGGTTTAAGACGTCCTTCCTTCAACTACTACAGTTACGCCATAGGGTCCAGAAAACTGTCAGCTAACGAGCAGTTTTTTGTTGGTGCTCAAACAGTGGTAAGTTTGTTACAAACAACTCAAATAAAACAAGGCGTGTCATTTATAGCCGCCAACAAAGTTTACACCAGCACAAATAAAACCACAATCGTTTGAATCGAGACGGAACTCTTTCTTTTACCCGGGTGGATGCGTCTCATGTTTACGTGCGTGCTTTGTCGCTAGGTTGCTTCTACAGTCATCTTAGTACCCGAACCTTTCGGAGGGCGCTGACCGCGTCGCTGGACAGCTGCGCGGAGATAAAGGTGCTGGCAGAGTTTGGAGGAGGGTGCCGGAAAGCGATGCTGTGAGTGTGATCAGAGGGTAGAGAGCGGACACAGAGATGGAGGCCGGGGTAAAGAAGGACTGGAGGGGTGGGGTGGGGGGGGGGGAGAAGAAGTAATCAGTAGAGATAGAGCCGGTACAGGGAGGACACAGAGCCTGGAGGGGGGGTGGGGGGGGGGGGGCTGGGGAGAAGACAAAGAAGCTGGCAGAGGCAGAGGCTACAGAGGACAGAGGGGGCAGAAAACAAAGAAGTTGGTAGAGACAGAGGGGAGAGAGCCGACCAGAAGGGGGCAGGGCAGTGGTACAAATACCAGATGCCAGGTGTGCGTTTCACGAAGTAAGAATAGAATATAAGTGCTTGCTCCTGGCAGCCAAAAGTCTAGCGCCGGGCTACCTGGTTCACAAACACTCGCTTCGTGCACTTATCTGCTCTGCTAAAAATAAAACAGAGGGGGGAAAACGGGAAATCTCATGACGGTTATTGTAACCTCAATTAGATACAGGGAGCGTTGGTAAAGTGGGTTGATCCCGGGGTTCCTTGTCACTCAATCCATCATACAGGTCTAGCAGTTAGTGGCTGTGGATTACGTCCTCTCATCGGGTACAGTAGCTTTGGTATCCTCCACTCGACCATTCCATTCCCGTGCTGATTGACTAACGGCTCAGGTACATTAATCAAGCTCCTAATTGGAGCAGCCTGAAAGAGATTTAATGGGTCACATTCCTTGCGCCTCCGTGGCAGTAGCTGGCTCTGTTATGTTGGATGCAGCTGGGTTATCATTAGCTGTTACAGTTGGATGCAGGCTGTGTAGGTGTTACGGTGGGATGCAGGCTGTGTAGGTGTTACGGTTGGATGCAGGATGTCTAGGTGTTACGTTGGATGTAGGATGTGTAGGTGTTACGTTGGATGCAGGATCTCTAGCTGTTACGTTGGATGCAGGATGTCTAGGTGTTACATTGGATGCAGGATGTCTAGGTGTTACAGCTGGATGCAGGATATATAGCTGTTACAGTTGGATGCAGGATGTCTAGCTGCTACAGTTGGATACAGGATGTCTCGGTGTTGGATGCAGGATGTCTAGGTGTTACGTTGGATGCAGGATGTCTAGGTGTTACGTTGGATGCAGGATGTTCAGCTGTTGGATGCAGGATGTCTAGGTGGTACAGTGGAATGAAGGATGTCTAGGTGGTACAGTTGGATGCAGGATGTCTTCTTGGTACAGGTGGATGCAGGATGTCTAGCTGTTGGATGCAGGATGTCTAGGTGGTGCAATTGATTCAGGATGTCTAGGTGTTGGATGCAGGATGTCTAGGTGGTACAGTTAAATGCAGGATGTCTAGGTGGTACATTGGATGCAGGATGTCTAGGTGGTACAGTTGAAGGTAGGATGTGTAGGTGGTACATTGGATGCAGGATGTCTAGGTGGTACAGTTGAATGCAGGATGTCTAGGTGGTACACTGGATGCAGGATGTCTAGCTGTTGGATGCAGGATGTCTAGGTGGTATAGTTGAATGCAGGATGTCTAGGTGGTACATCGGATGCAGGATGTCTAGCTGTTGGATGCAGGATGTCTAGATAGTACAGTTGCATGCAAGATGTCTAGGCTGAACAGGTGGATGCAGGATGTCTAGGCTGTACAGGTGGATGCAGGATGTCTAGCTGTTGGATGCAGGATGTCTAGGTGGTACAGTTGAATGCAGGATGTCTAGGTTGTACAGGTGGATGCAGGATGTCTGGGTGGTACAGGTGGATGCAGACTATCTCGCTGTTATGATCTGGCTAATGTGAAACTGTTACGGTTGACCAAAATGTTCTGAAAAAAGACCAGCCGGTATCGAACTTAGCATTTCTGTCTAAAATCCTTGAAAAGGTCGTTCTACACAAACTCCTTGCACACCTCCAAGGAAACAACCTCTGCAAGCCTTTCCGGTGTGTCTACCGCATCAGACTCTCTCTCTCTCTCTCTCTCTCTCTCTCTCTCTCTCTCTCTCTCTCTCTCTCTCTCTCTCTCTCTCTCTCTCTCTCTTCTTCTTCTTCTTCTTCTTCTTCTTCTTCTCTACCTTTTCTTCTTCATCGTCTTTTTAGTGTATTCTTTTACAAATGTTTAAACCCCTGTTTTTGTCAGGAACGTGTCTGCACGATAGTGAGTGAATTTTCTTTCTTTCTTTTATTTTCACCGGAACTGGCAGATGAGTAAAATCTCTAATCCACTGAAAGCAGGGAAGGTAGAGGAAGGAAGTGGAAGTGACAAGCAATATTGTGTCACTGATACTTCTGACCGATGAACACTGATGTGGCCGTGGTGACGTGACAGTGATACGTCTGACCGACGAACACTGATGTGGCCGTGGTGACGTGACAGTGATGCTTCTGACCGACGAACACTGATGTGGCCGTGGTGACGTGACAGTGATCCTTCTGACCGACGAACGCTGATGTGGCCGTGGTGACGTGACAGTGATGCTTCTGACCGACGAACGCTGATGTGGCCGTGGTGACGTGACAGTGATGCTTCTGACCGACGAACGCTGATGTGGCCGTGGTGACGTGACAGTGATGCTTCTGACCGACGAACGCTGATGTGGCCGTGGTGACGTGACAGTGATGCTTCTGACCAACGAATGCTGATGTGGCCGTGGTGACGTGACAGTGATGCTTCTGACCGACGAACGCTGATGTGGCCGTGGTGACGTGACAGTGATGCTTCTGACCGACGAACGCTGATGTGGCCCTTGTGACGTGACAGTGACGCTTCTGATCGACGAACGCTGATGTGGCCGTGGTGACGTGACAGTGACGCTTCTGACCGACGAACGCTGATGTTGCCGTGGTGACGTGACAGTGATGTTTCTGGCCGACGAACGCTGATGTGGCCGTGGTGACGTGACAGTGATACTTCTGACCGACGAACGCTGATGTGGCCGTGGTGACGTGACAGTGATACTTCTGACCGACGAACGCTGATGTGGCCGTGGTGACGTGACAGTGATACTTCTGACCGACGAACGCTGATGTGGCCGTGGTGACGTGACAGTGATACTTCTGACCGACGAACGCTGATGTGGCCGTGGTGACGTGACAGTGATACTTCTGACCGACGAACGCTGATGTGGCCGTGGTGACGTGACAGTGATACTTCTGACCGACGAACGCTGATGTGGCCGTGGTGACGTGACAGTGATACGTCTGACCGACGAACGCTGATGTGGCCGTGGTGACGTGACAATGATACGTCTGACCGAAGAACGCTGGTGTGGCCGTGGTGACGTGACAGTGATACTTCTGACCGATGAACACTGGTGTGGCCGTGGTGACGTGACGAGCAATATTGTGTCACAGATACGTCTGACCGATTAACACTGGTGTGTCGGGGTGACGTGACAGTGACACTTCTGACCGATGAACACTGGTGTAGCCGTGGTGACGTGACAGTGACACTTCTGACCGATGAACACTGGTGTAGCCGAAGTGGAGCTGCCGTTAAAACTGTGTGCAGAGCTGACCGGAGCAGCCACCGGACCTCTTGCTGTGCCTGTTCCATCTTCAAGTAAAAGCATAGCGGAGTGTTAGAGCGCCGGATTCCATACCGGAAGTCCACAGGTTATCTTTCTGTGTTGACTATCATTCAGTTGTCTATTTCACTCCCGTGTTGGCGCAGAGGCATGCTCTGCCAAAACTGAAGGTGACAGGTTAGAGCTAAACGTGTATACAATGAAGTTGAAGTGGGCGGACCGACTATGTCCTGGCATAGTGTGCGACCCACCAGGGAAACGAGCTCACACGCAATTCGTCAGGGAACTCTCGTCCACAGTTGTCTCGGTTTCCTGAGCCACTGTGGAATGATCTTAGGCCTAGCAGAGTGAAACAGGTAAGTGTGAGATGATTTCATCTGTGTGTGTGTGTGTGTGTGTGTGTGTGTGTGTGTGTGTGTGTGTGTGTGTGTGTGTGTGTGTGTGAGAGAGAGAGAGAGAGTGTGTGTGTGTGTGTGTGTGTGTGTGTGTGTGTGTGTGTGGTGTGTGTGTGGTGGTGGGGGGTGTGTGGTGTGGTGGTGGTGTGTGTGGTGTGTGTGTGTGTGCGTGTGTGTGTGTGTGTGTGTGTGTGGTGTGTGTGTGGGGGGGGGGGAGTGTGTGTGTGCGTGCGTTGCGTGCGTTGCGTGTTGTGTGTGGTGTGTGTGTGTTGCGTGTGCGTGTGTGTGTAATGTGCTGCGGGCGGAGAGTGGTTCACCCAACCTTCCACGTAATTTTCTCCTGCAGTGCTGGGAAAAAGCCCCAACTGCCACCTCCAGTTTGGAACGTTTTACGGGCCCCGTGTTACGCCGAGTGGTCTAATTCACCTTGACAGCAACACTCACAACGCACAAAGGTCTTGATCGTTGTTTCACTGGGATTTGCTAACACGCATCAACATGAGCGGAATTAAGGTCATTATGATTATTGTTATACAGCATTCGAGTAAAGCCGGCTCCGAGGCTGCTAATCCCATCTCAGCAGCTGGGGGCATTCCACTTCCAGTCGAGGCAGGGTGAAAAGTCATTTTAGTTCTCACGCGTCAACACTTGTGCAGATGCATTAGTGATTGTATCACTTTTGTCTGCGCATGACTGTCTAAGATTGTTGCGCACGTTACAAAAGATTGTTGCGCACGTTACAAAAATGAGGGAGAGGCACTCAGTGCTATTGCTATGAGGGGGGGGACACAGAACAGGACAAAATAAGAATCAGATATTCGGACTGATGATTTTGGCGACTCCCGATAAACAAGTTTTTGGAAGAAAAAACAACAACTATTTGATAGATCACAATCAGAATCCAAATACATGAAACTGAGGTTAAAAAGAAATGTTATTTAATATGACACAACAAAACATGCGAGTTTTCGGGGTAAGCCCTTTATCAAGGGACAGAAAAACACCCAAACAACAACCTGGTCAACGCGCGCAAAAGCATGCGGCTACATGAGCCATGCCACACTCCGAACGCCGCTTTCCGGCACCTTCCTCCAAACTCTGCCAGATTTAGTTACGCCACTGAAGGGGTACTCTTTATCTCCGCGCAGCTGTCCCCAAAGAACGCATGTAAATATGAGACGCTTCCACCCCTGGTAAGAAAAAGAGTCCCGTCTCGATTCAAACGATTGTGGTTTTATTTGTGCTGGTGTAAACTTTGTTGGCGGCTATAAACTACACGCCTTGTTTTATTTGAGTTGTTTGTAACAAACTTACTACTGTTTGATCACCAACAAAAAACTGCTCGTTAGCTGACAGTTTTCTGGACCCTATGGCATAACTAAATACGGCAGTGGTTGAAGGAAGGATGTCGTAAACCAGTGCTTGGAGTTTGGAGCCATGACTGCCAAGCGGTAAGGCGTAAGCTGGTAAGCGGAAGGCCCTCGGTTCGATACCGCTTCGGCTCTCCTTTCTCTTCACAAAGGTTGTGGTTTGTGGACACTGTCTTGTGACTTTGTCTATCACTTCCTACTGAAACATTAAAATGGCTCTCATCGCTGCCCATCTTAATGCAGGAGTCATTCTGGTGGTGACAGTGTAACGATAGGTATAGAATCTCCCTCTTCAGTCCCCCCCCCCCTCCCCCACTCCCTCCCCCCTCACCTTCTCCCCGTCTCTAATAAGCCTTATGGTTTCTGTGGACGTTAAGCACCATATTTACTTACTTGCTTACTGCTGTAGAAAGCGCTGTAACGTAAAACAGGTGCCAACGAAAAACGCGTCGACGGAAAAGGGGTGTCAGAAAGACAGTTGTCGTTCCTGAATCTGTGGCTAACCGTCTTGTTCGCTGGCTTTGCAGGCGGGAAGCACCTGCTGCCCATAGAGAGGAGGAGAAAGTTAAGCGCGTGCCCAGAGTTGATGGCACCACGCCGTGACAAAACCACGCTTTGCTCATTCCAGCCCTGCTTCCAGGTTCCAGGGAATGGACAAAACCGCAGCGACCGTCACTCCGCCCCGTTGATGATCAGTTCCACAGGTAGGTTAACGCTGCCTATAACTTGCACAGGTAGGTTAACGCTGCCTATAACTTGCACAGGTAGGTTAACGCTGCCTATAACTTGCACAGGTAGGTTAACGCTGCCTATAACTTGCACAGGTAGGTTAACGCTGCATATAACTTGTACAAATAGGTTAACGCTATCTATAACTTTCACAAGTAGGTTAACGCTACCTATAACTTGCACAATAGGTTAACGCTACCTATAACTTGCACTAATAGCCTAACACTACCTATATCTTGCACTATCACGTTAACGCTACCTATAACTTGCACTAATAGGTTAACGCTGCCTATAACTTGCACAGGTAGGTTAACGCTATCTATAACTTGCACAGGTAGGTTAACGTTATCTATACTTGCACAATAGGTTAACGCTACCTATAACTTGCACTAATAGCCTAACGCTACCTATAACTTGCACTATCACGTTAACGCTACCTATATCTTGCACTAATAGCTTAACGCCACCTATATCTTGTACTATTAGCTTAATGCTACCTATAACTTGCACAAGTAAGTTTACCGGCTACCTATAACTTGCACTAATAGGTGAGCGCTACCTATAACTTACACTAATAATAATAATAATACATAACTCTTTTATAGCGCCTAATCCAACTAGACTGGCTCAAAGCTCTTCACAATTCAAAACAAGAATGGACATCAGAATCAATACATGAAACATGCATACACCAGACGATCCAACGTCAACAGCAAAACGCGGGCAAACATGCACACATCCTGGAACAATCAGTGCAACCCAGACATGCAATGCAGCTATACATGGACCATGGAAACATCTCATGACTGCAAATCAAATACAAACAGCATCACAAACTGGGGTCTACTGGAAGGTTTGGGAGGACAAGTGGGTTTTCAGTTGTGACTTAAATGAGGAGTATGTTTGTGTATGACGGATGGAGAAAGGTAGGTTATTCCAGGTTACGGGACCGTGATAGGAGAAAGATCTCTGGCCTGAGTATTTCTTTTTGAACAGAGGGATCTTCAGTTTACGTGAGTCTGCAGTAGACCGTAAAGTACGGGATGGTGTGTAGATTTGTAAAAGGTCAGCGAGGTATTGAGGGGTGGAGGCAGTGACGGAGTTGTAACACATGCAGGACAGTTTGTATGTTATGCGGTCAGAGATTGGTAACCAGTATACTGCTTTGAGGAGTGGTTTAGTGTGTTCTTGTCGGGAAGACTTAAGGATTAATCTGGCAGATGCGTTTTGGATTTTTAATAGGTTAACGCTACCTATAACTTGCACTGATAGGTTAACGCTACCTATAACCTGCTGTAATAGGCTAACGCTACCTATAACTTACACCAGTCAGGTTATCGCTATCTATAACTTGCACGAATAGGTTAAAGCTACAGATAACTAACCTCAGTCAGAGCTACACAACCATCTCAGGACTTCAGAGTCATCTCAGGACTGCACATCCATCTCAATTCATGAAGACATCAGCGGAACTGTCTTCTTCGGTCACCGAAGGACTAGCAGCACCAGCAGGCACTGACAGATTAATTAAAGGGACTCTCCTTCCCATCCTAAACTTCTCGTGTGCTTGGAGCAGGTTAAAACAACATGGGATAAATGTTTTGCGATTGAAAGTGCCGTTGATTTTGTATATTATAAGTGGCTTTTGACACCATGACTAACACTTGTTTCATGAGTTTATTTACTCCGCTGTGCGATCTTTTCCCGCGCTTCATTTTGACGTCACCAAAATGTCTTTGATGCCGACTGGAACATTAATTAGGAATTAGAGAGAAAGACGTGTGTGTGTGTGTGTGTGTGTGTGTGTGTGTGTGTGTGTGTGTGTGGTGTGTGTGTGTGTGTTTGTGTTTTGTGTGTGTGTGTGTGAGAGAGAGAGATAAGATAAGATCAGATAATACTTTATTACACAGGGATAAAGATTTAAGCACGTGTCGGCTTTTTTACAAATCTGTCCCTGATGACAAACACAGCAACACAAAATACATCAAACAAGAATTCCATTAAAATACGCTAGAAAAAACGACTTAAAAACAAAACAAAACTAATTTCTGTCAAAAACATCACATCATACGAACAGAGCAATAATAAGGCAAAGTAAGACCAATTCAAAACAATTTTTTAGGGGGAGAGAGAGAGAAGAACAGAGACGAGAAGAGACAGGGAGACAGAGAGACAGAGAGAGAATCAAAACATATTAACGAATAATGGAAAGGCGACAGAATAGTGGCTATCTCACTATCTACGTATAAAACAAGATCACTTCTAACAGGATTGGAAGCTAAGCAATGGCGCATTATACACACCTAACCAAAATCAAAGCACATCACACATACCAACAATCATATATATGCAAACATTAAATTTGAATTAATTTTTTTTTTTTAATTATGACCACGAGAAAAAAGAAAAGTAAATATTTCATGAAAATACAAACAAACAAAAATCTAAAAACTTTACAAGAAGAGCAAGGAAAGGAAAACAATAACAACATTCTATACATTTTGTGTCAAGCTGTCTGACAAGCGAGCAAAGAAAAGAAAGAAAGAACAAGAAGTATTCAAGGTGGCTTAGCGAGTGCCTGAAATACTTTCCTTTTGAACGTTTTTAATTCCATGGGGTATCTGAGATGATGATCTAAACTATTCCACGCTAATGAGCCTGAAAAGGAGAAACTCGTTTTAAAGATATCAATCCTTGTTCTGGGCAAAAGCTGTTTATTCCCGTGAACATGAAGACGTTCAAATGGAATCATGAGATCTTTCAGTACTGCGGGGCTTTGCCGTGAACAACCTTTTGCATTAGAACACATTGTTACAATAATTGTTTGTCTAAAGGAGTAGTTTGAGAGCACAGCACTTTTGTTTGTAGTCTAAATTAGGAATTGGCATCAAAAAATTTACGGCACGTTTGTGGAGAGAATACAGCTGCTTCATGTGCACATAGGCACATCCATCCCATGCATTTGAAACATAGTTCATATGTGACATAATGTGTGCAAAGAAGAAGGCTAATTTGGATTTTTGGCTGACAATTTGGCTCAGTTTCGAAAGAAGAAAAATATTTCTAGAAACGGTTCTGCAAATGTTGTTAATATGCGTTTGCCACTTTAGCTGTTCATCTACAGTTACTCCAAGTAGGCGATGTTTTGAAACTTGTTCTATTGGCGTGGTCTCGAACTTTAGATTTAAAGGGAGCTGTTTTTTCTGGTGTTTTTGTCTCGTCGCCATCAACATGCGTTTTGTTTTCGTCGGATTCAGTGCCATCCGATTTCTACAACACCATCCAGAGACATCATATAGACTTTGTTGTAAATCCCTACGTATATTATCTATGTTGTCATTAGCTGTATTAAGGGTGCCATCATCAGCAAATAAATACACATTGGACTGACGCACGTGTAAGACACAGGGGCAAGTCATTAATAAAGATGCAAAACAGAAGAGGGCCTAGGATCGACCCTTGAGGCACTCCACTTGTTACAGACGCTTCTTGGGAGTATGTGCCATTTACAAGTACGCATTGTAGACGATCCTGTAAGTAAGATCGTAAGAAAGCTATATTGCGATGCTTAAGTTGTACGTGGATAGTTTTTTTTTTCTTCAGTAAAATATCGTGATGAACCAGATCAAAAGCCTTGCGAAAATCGAGAAATACGGCGCCTGACATTTGGCGATTGTTAAAAGCTGAGAGCCAAGTATCAGTTAAACGGGTAACCGCCGTTTGACAAGAATGCCCACATCGGAAGCCAGACTGAAATGAATGGAAAAGCGGGTGTGTTTCTAAAAAGTTTGTCAAATGTTTGTGAATGTGTCTTTCTAGTGGCTTTGTGAGAACAGACAGGATCGAGATAGGGCGGTAATCGTTCAGATCGGTGGAGATAGTTTTAGTTTTAGGGAGTGGAATTACTTTAGCTCTCTTGAATGCGGTTGGAAAAACATTCTTTTGTATGCATAAGTTATAAATATATGTAAGTGTCTCAGCTATGTAAGGAAGGGCAATTTTTAGAAGTTTGACACTAATACCATCACAACCTGTAGATTTCTTATTATCCAGCTTTGAGATAGATATTCCTACTTCGAATACAGATAGAGGAGGAATTGAAAATGTGGTATTTTGAAAGATTCAATCTCTGCAAAAGTTTAGTAACCTATCAGAACAATTATACTGAGACCCATCGGTTTGATCGTCTGGTTTGATGTACTTGGAGACTACAGATACGAAGTGGGCGTTAAAGACGTCTGGTGTGAGTTCTGATGGAAGATTATTGTTTGCAGGGCTGTGGCCTTTAGTGAGTGTGTTGATAGCTCTCCACATGGATGATATATCTGCTTTATTTCCGGCAAGGTCATTAAAATATTTTTTCTTGGCTTCCCTCACAAGGTAATTTACACGGTTCCGTTGTTGCTTATATTCTACAAATTTCTTTTGCTTCCTACATTTGTCCCTCAATAACAGGGCTTGCTTTATATCAGTATTCAGCCATGGTGGAAGGGTTTGGTGTTTCACCCGCTTTTTTTTTTTTTTTTTCTTTTTGAGGGGGGCATGCTTATTAATAACATCAAGAAATAAGTCAGTCCAGTGTGACAGTGCCACATTGGGGTCGCTAAAAGTGTACACATTTTCAAAGGGGATTACGTGCAAATCCATCAAAAAGCTCTTTCATCAAACTGTTTGAAACATCGGTAAACAATTGAAGAGTGGACATTCAGAACCGGCTTCACAGTTTTGACAGACAGGGTACAGCACACTGGAAAATGATCACTTATTCCTGTGGCAGGCACTAGAAGAGAGAGACAGAGAGAGGGAGAATGTGTGTGTGTCTTTGAGAGAGAGAGAGAGAGAGAGAGAGAGAGAGAGAGAGAGGAGGGCTGACTCTGTGTGTGTGTGTGTGTGTGTGTGTGTGTGTGTGTGTGTGTGTTTGTGTGTGTGAGAGGGAGAGAGAGAGAGAGAGAGATCGTGTGTGTGTCTGTGTGTGACAGACACAGAGAGAGAGAATGTGTGTGTGTGTGTGTGTGTGTGTGTGTGTGTGGTGTGTGTGTGTGTGTGTGTGTTTAAAAAAAATATACCACTCATTCGTTTAGTTGTATCAAAATTCTTACATTACTTTTTTCCCTTCCACATAAATTTTTATTGTTTTCCATTTCACACGCACTAAGAATGCACGAAACTTCTTTATTTGTACTCCCATCCTCCATTTTGAATAAATTATCTAAATAAATATTCTGTAGCTTCTGTTGTTATGGGGTGGTGGTGCTTGTTGTTTGTTTGCTTGCTTTTTTTTTTCTTTGCTTTTTTTTTCTTGCTTTTTTTCTTTTTCTTTTCTTCATGTTTGTATGTTTGTTTGTTTAGACGGCCGTAAATAAACCTGCCTGTGACTCGTGGAAAGAGTAGAGCAGTCTGTGGAGGTTGGAATAAAGGACTTTGCGTGTGGCGGTGTCGCACTTTGTAAAGCGAGGCTGAGTGACCCTGTGAGGCCGGCCAGGAACACCTCGTTAACCCAGTTAGCCCCTGGCCTCCTACTACGTCACACGGGGGCTGGCCAAGGCGACCCTCGTGTTGTGCCAAATCACGACTCCCTGCCCCAAAACCCACCCTCATGGACCTACATATACATATAGGTCCATGCCCTCACTGCGTGCATTCTCACGTGCAGCAAAGGTCTAAACTCGGCACGATGGCTCAGTGGGTAGAGACCCGGACCAAAAAGCCAGGTGTACGGTCCTGACCTGGGTTCGATTCCCGGTGCGGCGAGGGATTTTATTCCCGGAATCAATTTCCAATGCACGCATGCTCTCTCTTACGGTCTCCGTACAGCTCCTGTGTGCAATGCCATGAATCAACATCTGTGCAGAAATCCCAAACGCTGCCAGTCAATACCATTGTCCGGACACACGAAAATATTGCACGCACTGTCAGGAATAGGTACAGAGATGTCCAGGTAAGGCGACCCGTATTTCCCGCCAAGGATTAAAATAAATGAAGTATTAAAATACTGACCGGTCCGGGTCAGAAAACCACGTATTCACGTATTCGGGTCTCGTTTGGGAAGGTTTCTTCTTCGTCGTCGTCTTCTCTCTCTCTCTCTCTCTCTCTCTCTCTCTCTCTCTCTCTCTCTCTCTCTCTCTCTCTCTCTCTCTCTCTCTCTCTCTCTCTTGTCTGTCTGTCTCTCTGTCTCTGTCTCTCTCTCTGTGTCTCTGTCTCTCTCTGTGTCTCTGTGTCTCTGTGTCTGTCTCTCTCTCTCTCTCTCTCTCTCTCTCTCTCTTCCTCTCTCTCTCTTCTCTCTCTTGTCTGTCTGTCTCTTCTCTTCTCTCTCTCGTCCCTCTCTCGTCTCCTGTCTCTCTCCCTCTCTCTCTCTCCTCCTCTCTTCTCCTCCTCTCTCTCTCTCTTCCTCTCCTTCTCGTCCTCGTCCTCTGCTGTCTCGTCTGTCTTCCTCCCTCTCTCTCCTCCTCCCCCTCTCTCTCTCTCTCTCTCCCCCCCCCCCCCCCCTCTCTCTCTCTCTCTCTCTCAGGCTGAAAATAAATGATCCCCGAGGCTGGCTTTACGACACGTTATTTGCGCAGACACGTCCCAGAGCACAACCTCAGTAATCGTCTTCTGCTGTGTGGGCAATAAGGACCTGGTACGTGTGGCGATGAATGGAGGGCTATGTTTTATTGTGTACCCCGTAACCTCACATTGAACCCCTGTGTGTTCTTACACAATATTTAATGACGAGATAAATACGCAAGCAAGCGCACGCACACACACGCGCACACACACACACACACACACACACACACACACACACACACACACACACACACACACAACACACACACACTCACACACACACACACACACACACACACACACACACACACACGTACACACACACACACGCACGCACGCACGCACGCACGCACACGCACGCACACACGTACACACACACACGCACGCACGCACGCACACACACATACGCACGCACCTCGACGCACGCACGCACGCCACACACACATGCCCATGCACGCACGCTCACGCGCATGCGCGTGCGCACGCACACACACACACACACACACACACACACACCACACACACACACACACACCACCCTCACACACACACACATACACACACACGTACACACACACACCACCACGCACACACACGCACGCACACACGTACACACACGCACGCACACACGACACACACACACACACACACACACACACACGCTGGCATGATACTATACACACACACGCGCACCCCACCTCCACACACTCACACACACGCACACACCTGGAACTGAGATGTAGTGAATGGAGTGTTGTAGCCACCGCAGTAATACACATGTTGTTTGAACACCTGCCCGTTGCCGAACAGGGCAGGGCGGTGTACGGTGCGAGTGCGGAGAGGTGGGAGCATTGGTTTAGCAAAACTCGTGTTGTGATTGTTGACGACAGAAAAGCGTATTTCACATAAACAGTGTGAATGCCTTTGTGTTGCGTATTGAACGGGTATTGCTTTCACCCGTAAGCCACAAAATTCATTGGTCTCGCGTGCACGGAACTGCTGTTTTGTGAACGGGTGTCGCTTGCACTTCTGACAACCACAGTTTTGCCAAAGTGCGTTGCTCTCACTCTTTCTTTTTTCTTTCTTTTTCTGCCACAAAAAGTCGCTTCTGTCATTTACAACAGTTATGGCGTTAGAAAAGTGCATTACTCCCATTAACAACTTTTAACAAATATCTCTCTTTTTTCCCCTTTTTTTTAATTTTTACAAAGATGCATGTATACGCAGGGTATTTGAGGACATGGATATGTGACTTTGATGCATTCAACATTTCATAAGTGGCATGAACAGGAAATGAAAGAACATACAGGGTACGAAAGGAAGATGCATAATTATAATTATGCAGGCTACACAGACTTCAGATTAAATACACATACCGATTCTAGATTTGCTGTTGTTGTTGTTGCTAGTCTGTAAAAACAGGTATGTAAGGCAGAGAAGAGAAACCTAACATAAGCAGCTAATCTTAGCATTATATTCCTCTATTTTGTTTCTGTATAAACAAATCCACAATATATCTATCTTCGGAAGCTGTTTTTCCATTTTGCGTTGATATACATATTGCTTTGCCAGTAGTAGAATCCAATCAAAAACGTTCTCTGTGTTGATGTTGTCATCAATTCCAAATAATATTAGGTATACATACAGTCTTAAATCTGTGGCAGAAGGTACATTTTTTCATTCAAGTAGGACCCAAAACCGTGTCCAGAAATGTTGGCTGAGTGTACATCGCCAAAATATGTGTTGTCTTTAGCAGTGAGACAAAAACTGCACTCGTTATCCGTAACACCCACCTCATTACGAATCACATTTGTTCCAGTCATTCCGTGCATAACTCTCATTTGATACCGTTCCATATTAACGAAGTCATGAATTTTACCTAGTTGATGAAAACGGGATTGCTACAGTATATTTCTTTGAAGTTCATCTTCCCATTTTGAGCAGCAGTTGGGTTTTACGTCATTTTCGTTTAATATAATTATCATAAAATAAGTTGAAACCCTTATTAATTTGTTTCATAGAATTTCCGCAACTAGGCCGTTACAGTCATAACACTGTTATTACACAATTGGAAACCGCTGTTATGCAGAAGTCTCTGTATTGTAAGTTTACGGCCAGACTATGTAACAAAATCAATGAAAAAGTCAATTTCCTTCTGAAAATCGACGTGAGATAGTATTTTCCTTCTTCAGTCAGAGTGTGCAACACAATAGACACCTTTATCAATCCAGCGTTGTGTACAAGCCTTGTGGTTTCTGTGGACGTTAAGCACCATGTTTATTTACTTTACTAGAAATGTGTTCCCAATGTGTTCTTTGGTTGAAAGAGATTGGTTCCAAAAGTAATTCTCCTGCGTTTGTCAGTTGTTCTTGGGGTTTTTTTGTGGGGGGGGGGGGGGGGGGGGGGGGGGGGGTGTGGTGTTGTGGTGTGTGTGTGTGGTTGTGTGTGTGTGTGTGTGTGTGTGTGTGTGTGGTTGTGTGTGTGTGTGTGTGTGTGTGTGTGTGTGTGAAATTCATCATACGCCTTGAAGACTTGGTCCAGAATGAACAGCATTTCTAAAGGGCTAGTATTCGCCACTGTTGAAGATGTGGCAGCACTTCTTTCTGCAGTCATCCGCGATCTCGACGTCCTCCTCTGGCACCTTGAATACTCGGAAATTGCAGCGTCTAGAGCACTGCTGTTGGTCGTTCTGCTCTTTCTGCACTGTCCTCATCTGCGGCTCATGTGCACTGAGCATAGTTTTCAAGGAAGCGTTTTTGTTTTTGTTTTTAACTTGTCCTTGTGCATCTTGTTCATTTTGTTCTCCATCTCTTCCGTGTTTGTCTCCGTCTCAAACATTCTGTCTGAATTTTTCTGTTTTATCTGTTACTGTTTGTGTGAGCAAGTGCACATCACGCTTCATTTCACTGATATCATCTTTTGTTGCTACGCTGGCCAGCCGTGTATTGACATCACTAAGCAGCTCTTGCACAGACATGTCTAACTCTTCGCCATCAGTGTCCACATCAGTCTGTTTCTTCTTCACGTGCGTCAGTGATGTGCGGTTTCTTGTTTATTAATTTGTCTTTCTGTGGGGTGTCACACTCTGACGGGTTTGAAGAAAGGGGCCGTTTGTGAGGCGTGACGAAATACTGCGAAATGTCCATATTAGGCTAGCGCCGACCACCCGCACGGTTCATAAGCCCGTAATACTGACAATCAACCGCATAGCGGCCCAGACGAGCGTGGCCACTTCAAAGAACTTTGCGCTGGGCCTTGCTGATCGCCGTCTTACATTTTCAAAACAAACCTAGCGACTTGTTCCTTGGCGTGAGGGCTACTCGTGGGTATAGTCTCCTCTTGATCCGGGAAGCTAAGCAAGTAAGTAACTTGGTGTTTTTACGCCAATTAGCCAAGAAATAGCCATTTTGTCGAGGGACCTGCACATGTACATACGTCTTCTCCCGCCATTTACAACAACTGACCTATATCGTTATGAAAATGCGTTACTGTCAGTTACAGCTGCAATGGCGTTACGAACTTGTGTTGCTCTCACTCATAACAGTTAAGGCGTTACGGAAGTGCTTTCGATCACTTGTAAATAGTTACAGAATTACGGAAGTGCGTTACTTTCACTTCTAAACAGCTTTGGAAGTACGGAAGCGCGTTACTCTCACTTATGAACTGTTAAGGCGTTACGAAAATTCGTTGTTCTCTCTTGTTAACAGTTATGGCGTTACGAAACTACGTTACTGTCACATGTCAACGTGTATGACTTTAGGAAAGTGCGTTACTCTCACATGTAAACGTGTATGACTTTTGAAAAGTGCGTTACTCTCACATGTAAACGTGTATGACTTTAGGAAAATGCGTTACTCTCACATGTAAAACGTGTACGACTTCCGGAAAGTGCGTTACTCTCACATGTAAACGTGTATGACTTTCGCGCCTGTATCACTGCCTGTAACACTGCCTGTGAACTTTGTAACGGTGTGACGGTTCACTTGTTACATAAACTTTGAACTGGACGTATTTAATTGTGTCCCACGGAGGTCACGTGGCGAGGTCAGTTTGCCCTCAACTGTCTGTGTGTGCAGATTGTCAACCAACTGTGTCGGAAACGAACCGTGGTGCCATGAACCATGAAACGCGTGCGAATGCCAATTACTGCGTTACGGCATAGGTCTAGCTCAGCGTGTGTAGAAAGACACATCGTAAATAAGCAAAACCAGAGCCAGTGTATTATTGATAGAGAGACTGTGTCTTGGTCGGTATGTTAACTGCAGCCAGTGTATTATTGATGGAGAGACGGTGTTGGTCAGTATGCTGACTTACAGAGCCTGTGCGTTATCGATAGAGAGACCGGGTTTGTCGGTATGCCATGGTGTGCCTGTGGATTGTCTGACCCCTTGTGCTTGTCAGTATGGGATTGTCTGACCCCTTGTGTTTGTCAGTATGGGATTGTCTGACCCCTTGTGTTTGCCAGCATGGGATTATCAGACCCCTTGTGTTTGTCAGCATGGGATTGTCAGACCCCTTGTGCTTGTCGGTATGGGATTGTCAGCCCCTTGTGCTTGTCGGTATGGGATTGTCAGACCCCTTGTGTTTGTCAGCATGCGATTGTCAGACCCCTTGTGTTTGTCAGTATGCCAACTGGTGCCTGTGGGTTGTCAGACCCCTTGTGTTTGTCAGTATGCCAACTGGTGCCTGTGGGTTGTCAGACCCCTTGTGTTTGTCAGTATGCCAACTGGTGCCTGTGGGTTGTCAGACCCCTTGGTTTGTCAGTATGCCAACTGGTGCCTGTGGATTGTCAGACCCCTTGTGTTTGTCAGTATGCCAACTGGTGCCTGTGGGTTGTCAGACCCCTTGTGTTTGTCAGTATGCCAACTGGTGCCTGTGGGTTGTCAGACCCTTTCTCGTCCTTCTGCCAAGCGGACGGAGGACGGGCTACCCCACAGCTCAGTGAGATGTGCCATCGCTTCACTGACAAGTGCCATCACCGTGTACGAGTCCCATGGCGACAGTTCCGTTGCGGGTACACAGAGCACGGGAGGGGAGGGGGTGGGGGGTGTGGGGTGTGGGGAGGGGGGTTTCTCCCAAGCAGAAGCGACAGAGACGTTAGCGAGCATAAACAAATCAATACAAATAACGCCGTCTTCAATAGCGCCACTGTCATACCTGTCTTACTTCACAGTGGCGTTGTTCCTTTGTTTTGTCTTCCTCCAACAGTAAACATGGTGCTTAACCGCGTCCACAGAAACCACAAGGCTTATAATTAGGGACAGGGAGAAGGGGGGGAAGGGGGTATGGAGGTGGGGGGAGAGGGAGTTATACTCCTATCGCTACACTGTCACCACCAGAATGACTTCTGCAATAATAAGTTGGGCGCCATTTTAATGTTTCATAATAATATTGACCACAATTTTTGAAGTGAAAGGGGAGCCGAAGCAGATTCGAACCGAGGTCTCTCTGTTTACCAGCCTGGCGCCTTACCGCTGGGCCAAACCGGCTAACCTTCCTCCATCCCGGTCCGGAACAATTTACGTCCCTGGTGCAATGCTTGCTGGGTTGGTGCTGTGTCGGTAGCAGTGTGGCCTACGTGACAACAATCTGTAAACAGCGCGGCCTACGTGACAACAGTCTGTAAACAGCGCGGCCTACCTGACAACAGCCTGTAAACAGCGCGAGGAAAGAAAAAAAAATCTTCCAGTGACAATGCCATTATGGCCATAAAAAACCTGAAACTTTGATTGCTAGCGTTCTGAAAAAAGATCCCAAAACACGATAGGTTAGGAAGAATGCTGATTTTAATGGGGCGACACGAAACGTGTAACAGATTGGCGGTCAACTCTTTTCTCACGCAGCAGACAGTCAGACAAACGATGATAAATGAAAACGGTCCACTTATCCGGTGTTAGTTATTAGTGCGTACGTGCCTTGGGTGAGCGCAAACACGCCAACACCAATAAACAAATTGAAAAAGGATAAGTCGACAATTTTGTTTATTTATCGTCGTTTATCTGTCTATCTGTTGCTTGAAAAAGGGATTTACCCTGAAAATGTATGCATGTTTTATGTTGTCCTGTTATAATCAGCGTTCTTTAAAACCTGTTGTGTGTTTGGATCTCATGTTGGCCGTCGTTGTGTGTAGCACGATCCTTGTGTACGTCCTGTAGCACGATCCTTGTGTACGTCCTGTAGCATGATCCACGCGTACGTCCTGTAGCATGATCCACGCGTACGTCCTGTAGCATGATCCTTGTGTACGTCCTGTAGCACGATCCTTGTGTACGTCCTGTAGCATGATCCTTGTGTACGTCCTGTAGCATGATCCACGCGTACGTCCTGTAGCATGATCCTTGTGTACGTCCTGTAGCACGATCCTTGTGTACGTCATGTAGCACGATCCTTGTGTACGTCCTGTAGTATGATCCACGTGTACGTCCTGTAGCATGATCCACGCGTACGTCCTGTAGCACGATCCACGCGTACGTCCTGTAGCACGATCCTTGTGTACGTCCTGTAGCATGATCCTTGTGTACGTCCTGTAGCATGATCCTTGTGTATGTCCTGTAGCATGATCCTTGTGTACGTCCTGTAGCACGATCCTTGTGTACGTCCTGTAGCATGATCCTTGTGTACGTCATGTAGCACTATCCATGAGCACGTCTTTCCGAACTCTTTCCAAAATGGGTTTGGGACATTCTTCCTCCAACCACTGCCATTATGGGGTACGTCACACGTCTACGAAAACGTCAGCTAAGTGACAGTTATTCTTTGGTGCTCCAATGGCAGCAGCTTTATAGCCACTGCCATTGTGGATGTGTGCGTGTGCGTGTGTGTGTGTGTGTGTGTGTGTGTGTGTGTGTGTGTGTGTGTGTGTGTGTGTGTGTGTGTTGTGTGTGTGTGTGTGTGTGTGTGTGTGTGTGGTGGGGTGTGTGTGTGTGTGTGTGTGTGTGTGTGTGTGTGTGTTGTGTGTGTGTGTGTGTGTGAGCGGTGTGTGCGTATGTGTGTGTGCGTGTGTGTGTAATGTGGGTGTGTGTGTGTGTGTGTGTGTGTGTGTGTGTGTGTGTGTGTGTGTGTGTGTGTGTGTGGGGTTGCACGCACGCGCGCGTGTGTGCGTAGCTGTGTGTGCGCGCGCGCTCGTATGTGTGTGTGCGTGCGTGCGTGTGTGTGTGTGTGTTGGGGGGGGGGGGGACGTATGGATGTGGGTATGGGTGTAAAGGGGTAGAAATAGTGACAGTCATGTTATATGTGTGACACCGCTGTTTATTTAAAAAACAAATTCAGTGCATTTCCGTAAGTAATAGATACTCTGTTTAAATAATTCTCGTGGTTTTAACCTTGTCTGTACGCTACTGCACACTCAAACTGTGAATGTTTTGTTCATGTAGACATTGTTTCTTTGTTTGTAATTTATGTGTGGCACCCACATTTCCCGTTGAATGGAATAAATAAGTACTTGACTTGACTTGACTTGACTTGACTTGACTTGACTTGACACACACAGACAACTCAAACTAAATTAGACCGCGTCTCTCTGAAAACCGCTCACGATGCTAACGACAGCACAAATAAAACCGAAATCTTCGAATCGAGACGAACCTCATTTTCTACACGGAGCGGACGCGCCTCATATTTCTGCATGCTTCGGCGCTGTGTTGCTTCCACAGCCTGAATACTCCAAGTTTTCACACACTGTACGCAGGGCGCGGACAGCGTGATGCTCTGTATAGGGCCGATTTCCGTGGACAGCGTGATGCTCTGTATAGGGCCGATTTCCGTGGACAGCGTGATGCTCTGTACAGGGCCGATTTCCGTGGACAGCGTGATGCTCTGTATAGGGCCGATTTCCGTGGACAGCGTGATGCTCTGTATAGGGCCGATTTCCGCGGACAGCGTGATGCTCTGTATAGGGCCGATTTCCGTGGACAGCGTGATGCTCTGTATAGGGCCGATTTCCGTGGACAGCGTGATGCTCTGTATAGGGCCGATTTCACACACTGTACGCAGGGCGCGGACAGCGTGATGCTCTGTATAGGGCCGATTTCCGTGGACAGCGTGATGCTCTGTATAGGGCCGATTTCCGTGGACAGTTTCACGGAAGTAAGGGCCCTTAGGTATGACGAGTAAATGAAAGTAAGGGCGGATAACCTCTAATTCAGATTAGCTAAAGAGCCCGTAAGTGCGGTTTTTGTTCCATGCAGAGAGACGGGTCTGTAATTTTAAACGCGTTTAGCCCGGCTGGATAGACTTATTAAATTTTGCGCTCCACACATGCCGATGCTTTCATCGCGTCACTGTGTAGAAGATGAACGACATTACATCTCACATCTGTACTTCATACGTATGGGCCAAGGAGTGCTCCTGGAGGAAAGCTGTCGAAAAGCGAGGTTTGGTGGGGGGGGGGCGGGGGCTTCCATTTCCCTCCCTCCAGTTCCATTCACCACACCTTGTCTTTAATCCGCCCCCCTCCTATATCTCACCTTTAAGTTCCCCCTCCCCCCTCCCTTTCTATCTCTCCCATCTCATCTTTAAGCGCCCACCCCACCCCACCCCCACACACACACCTTTATCTCTCCCATCTCACCTTTAAGCCCTCTCCCTTCCCCTTCCATCCCCCTTCCCTTCCATCTCTCACCTTTAAGTTCCCCTCCCTTTCCATCTCCCCATCTACCTTAACCCCCCCCCTCCTTCCATCTCTCACCTTTAAGTTCCCCCTTCCCTTCCGTCTCCCCCATCTCACCTTTATGCACCCCCCCTTCCCTTCCATCTCCCCCTCTCACCTTTATGCACCCCTCCGCTTCCATCTCATAGCGTTAAGCCCCTCCCCCCCCCCCATACCCCTCCCTTGTTTCTCCCTTAACCCCCTCCCCCCCCTCCCCTTCAATTCCCCCATCTAACCTTTAAGCACTCCCCCCCACTTCCATCTCCCCATCTCACTCTTTAAGCCTCCCCCCACCTTCCATCTCCCTCACCCTCCACCTCCATCCCTCCCCCCCCCCCCCCCTTCCATCTCTCACCGTTAAGAACGTATCCCCGGCCAGCCAGCCTGCCCCTCGCACTCCCCCAGTGTGTGTGAAGTTCAGAACAGACCGACAGTTGTGTGGACCCACAGCTAAAAGTGGAACAGCTCCGGTTACACCACAGACAGCTTATGCCGTAAGGTGCCTGCAGTCCGGATTGAAACCTGACTTTGCAACCGCCCGCTGGATCAGCTGCCAGTCTTACAGTGAACCGGGCGCAGACAGAACCTTTAGTGCTTTGTACTCGTCTCTCTGTCTGTCTGTCTCTCTGTCTGTCTGTCTGTCTGTCTCTCTCTCTCTGTCTGTCTCTCTGTCTCTCTGTCTGTCTGTCTGTCTGTCTGTCTCTGTCTCTCTCTTTCTGTCTGTCTCTCTGTCTGTCTGTCTGTCTGTCTGTCTGTCTCTCTCTGTCTTTGTCTGTCTCTCTGTCTGTCTCTGTCTGTCTGTCTGTCTGTCTGTCTGTCTGTCTGTCTCTCTCTCTCTCTCTCTCTCTCTCTCTCTCTCTCTCTCTCTCTCTCTCTCTCTCTCTCTCTCTCTCTCTCTCTTGTCTGTCTCTCTGTCTGTCTGTCTCTTTCTGTCTGTCTCTCTGTCTGTCTGTCTGTCTGTCTGTCTCTCTCTCTGTCTGTCTCTCTGTCTGTCTGTCTGTCTGCCTCTGTCTGTCTGTCTGTCTGTCTGTCTCTTTGTCTGTCTGTCTGTCTGTCTGTTTGTCTGTCTCTCTCTTTCAGTCTGTCTGTCTGTCTGTCTCTTTCTGTCTCTCTTTCTGTCTCTCTGTCTCTCTGTCTCTCTGTCTTGCTCTTTCTCGGGTTCTTTTCGCTCTGAGTGTTTTTTGTTTAGGCTGTTTACAACAGCCTCTCTGTTCATGCAGGTTTAAGCAACAGACTCACAACGTGTTGTAGCTGTGCACTCAAACAACATGGGATGTTCTAAGATAGTTTCATGTCAGTTCTTACAGAAAGTTGTTGCATTTGTCATATATCCTATCTTAAGTGTAATAAAACGAAGTCGCATCATTATTGATTTTTGTTGTTGTTGCCCGCTTTTAAACTATTCTAAATCAAGGAACAGTTTTATTGTTTCAGGCAGAGTTAATTTCACACACAATAAATAACCTTTAGAAAGAAACATCGAGCGTTTTTGTTGTATTTCAGGTGCTTTTCATTTCAAACCATGCTAAAGCTTTCCATAACCAGGAAGCCAGGAGCGGGTCTATTTCTGTTTCAGGCGGGGCGTTTGCTAAACGTAAGTATGCCCTTTAAGCACGAGCGGTCTATGATATGCTGAGACGCCCAGTAGTCAAGTAGGCACGCTTTCACTGGTGATAGTTATTTTTGCACTGGGGCGGCTTTCGTGATTTTCAGTGTTGCTCGTTGTGCATTTCTGTCCCTGTCAAGCGACACAAGGACAAAGCCGTTCAATGTGAAAACGATCAAATGACTGAAACGGCTTATCTTTGTGCTCAGGGCGTGTTTCCGGAAGATGACGTGCGTGATCGTCTCAAAGCACAAAGACAAACTGAATTAGCTGTTTCTTTTCAGTCGTTTTCATGTAGAATTAGTTTGTTGTTGTTGTTGTTGATGATGATAATGATGATGATGACGATGATGATGTTGTTGTTGATGTTGTTGTTGATGTTGTTGTTGTTGTTGATGATGATGTTGTTGATGATGATGATGATGATGATGATGATGATGATGATGTTGCTCGACACAGTTGCCACGGCGGGTATCGTTGAATCAGAAATGAAGTTAACCACTGCAGTCAACTCAGAACCATCCAGGGTTTTCTCTTTCAGCCGGCTGTGTAGCAGAATATAGACTTTGGTGCTTCTCCTGCTGCCAGGGCATCTACCTACTTTCTCATTTCTGCCTTCTCGCTTCCTTTCTTCGACTGCATATGAAATGTTTCATTTTTGAACATCAATTGACGTGTCACAAGAGTGAGTCATACATTTATTGTAATTTGATGACTCGGATTTCCCACTAATGTAACTTTCGCAGCTGCAACTTGCATGACAGGGTGATAAATGTCAAGAGTCAATCGAGAACCAGTTTGAAAAAGACCACATTAGCCCAAACTGCATATTGTGTTCTCTTGACTCAAAGCCGAAAGAAGTGCAAACATTCTGTTTGGACCTTTTTTGTGTTAGGGTCTTTTTTTAACTGAATGCCGGCAGTCCAGCTGTTATAGATTCGCTCAATCTTTCTCAGCCCTATGCCCAAGTAGACTGCTGACTCGAAGCTCGCGTTATGTGTTTCTAACTTGACTGAACGGGGAAGAGCTGTGTTCATGGCAACAAGCCAAGCAAAAAAAACACTATATAATTATTGTAGCCTACTCCATGATGTAACGAAAGGATCTTTTAATAGCTTTCGGTTTTCTACAGATGGTTCTTTATTGTCAGTAGTACTGATCGAGTGGAAACGATTGCCATAAAGTGTGGTACGGTCAATAGTAATCAACTGTAATCGATTGTACTTTGATTGAAATCGCTGACTAGTTGTAGTCTTTATTGTCAGTAGTACTGATCGAGTGGAAACGATTGCCATAAATTGTGGTACGGTCAATAGTAATCAACTGTAATCGATTGTACTTTGATTGAAATCGCTGACTAGTTGTAGTCTTTATTGTGGGTAGTACTGATCGGGTGAAAACGACTGCCATAAAGTGTGGTACGGTCAATAGTAATCAATTGTAATCAATTGTACTTTGATTGAAATCGCTGACTAGTTGTAGTCTTTATTGTCAGTAGTACTGATCGAGTGGAAACGATTGCCATAAAGTGTGGTACGGTCAATAGTAATCAACAGTAATCAGTTGTAATCGATCGTACTTTGATTGAAATCGCTTACTAGATGTAGTCGCCTGTGGTGGCCTGAGATCTGGCTGTAATAAATCGTGGTTCATTCAAATCATTTCTGACTTACTGAAAACATTTGCGATGATTACTTCGTGCATTATCGATACCTGATTCACGCAGGAAACGCCAGCTAGGCACTGACAGGTGAACTGAGTGCTGTGCTCATTAAGTTCTGGCACAGAGAGAGAGAGAGAGAGTATTCAACGGAGACCTTGTCGGCTGTGGAGTATGACCATCCAGCCCACGGTAAAAGTGGAAGCAGGCACCCGCTGAATTGCCTTGCGCAGTCACAACTCACACACCCTCATCCTCACAGATTCCACGAACTAGCTACAAAGAGAGACATGGAAGTCTGTCCTGGCATGCCAGTGACTATTTTCGACAGCTATCCTTGAAGACTTCGCCTGGGGTGACTATTGTCGACAGCTATCCTTGAAGACTTCACCTGGGGTGACTAATGTGGACAGCTATCCTTGAAGACTTCACCTGGGGTGACTATTGTCGACAGCTATCCTTGAAGACTTCACCTGGGGTCCTGTCCAGGACATACCGTGGTAAAGGGAAATGACTGATAAGTCAGTCAGTCCATTGATGTTTTAGGTCTGTTCGCATCATGGTCAGACAGACTTGAGGGCAAAACCACCGTCACAAAAGACTTGCATCTCGGAAGGTCTGAAGCGTTGAGGAGTTTGAGACATTGCAGGCGGGCACGAAGCCAAGGACCCCGCACAGCCGATCGCCTAAAAGGGAGAGGCGTAGAAAGGGGACGCGCTGGACGACCGCTCTCCAAAGGACGCCGAGAAAGGCCCACCGGACAAGTCTTGAAGCAGCAGTGAGGAGAACTTTTGAGAGATGGGACGGACACGTATGGTCCTTCCCGAGCGCGTTGACACCATCTTGGATTGAACTGAACTGCAACTGAAAGTGGACCCACAATGAGGCCTGTTGATTCCGGCTCAGGAGCAGGCGAGGACGAGTGCTGGTGAACACGCAAGAGTTTGTCTACGAGTGTTTATGCGCCAGAAATAAATGTTCATTCATTCATCCGTCCATTCATTAATTCATTAATTCCAACAACGACGCTCCTAGACTTATGTAACGGCGCTCATCTTCTTCTCTCACATGTTCCAGTGCAGGTGGCGATGGGGCGGAGGGGAGGGAGGGGGGGTCAGAGAGATGAGAAGGAAAAGAACGCCGAGAGGGGGGTGCAGACAGACCAGAGCTGAGACTTTGACGCGTGGGAGTGGAGGTGAGGAGGGGAGGAGGTATGCAGACAAGAATAGATAAAGTATCTGAGAGTGATTAGAGGGGAAGGTTCAGAGCAGCAATTACATCAAAGATACGCTAAGGGGGCACAAAACAGTGTAGTAATTCGTTGCGAGACACACACACACAGTGAGAAGAATCCTACACACCCTAAAACCCCGTCAGCCCGAGAGGCTGCGCTCTGCAAAGAACGAAGACCATTCCCATCAAAGAGCAGCAAAGAAATTACCCCCTTCCCCCCGCCACCCCCCATCCCGCCGGATTTCCACGAACGACACTACCTCCCCTCCTCTATGACCCCCCTCCTGACGAACCCCCCTCCTCTGCGAACCCCACCCCTCCACTACGAGCCCCACCCCATCCTCTGCGAACCCCACCCCCTCCTCTGCGAACCCCACCCCTCCGTTACGACCCCCCCTCCTCTACGAGCCCCACCCCCTCCTCTGCGAACCCCAAACCCTCCTCTGCGAACCCCAAACCCTCCTCTGCGAACCCCACCCCCTCCTCTACGAACCCCTTCCCCTCCTCTACGACCCCCACCCCCTCCTCTAAGAACCATACCCTTCCTCTACGAATCCCACCCCCTCCTCTGAGAACCCCACCCCCTTCTCTACGTACCCCACCCCTCCTCTACGAACCCCAACCCTCCTCTAAGAACCCCACCCCCTACTCTACGAACCCCACCCCCCTCCTCTACGAACCCCATCTCCTCTACGAACCCCATCTCCTCTACGAACCCCACTCCTCTACGAACCCCATCCCTCCCCTACGAACCACACCCCTCCTCTAAGAACCCCACCCCTCCCCTACGAGCCCCATCTCCTCTACGAACCCCATCTCCTCTACGAGCCCCATCCCCTCCCTACGAACCCCCCCCCCCCCCCCTCCCCCGGCCTCCACATTCCCTCCGAGATGCAGTGACGAAGGCAGCAGTCCTCATTTCCAGACGATCCGTCGGAACGCGTGGCCAGCAGCACAGACACTGCACGAAGACATCTGGTGGTTGCGAGAAGACTGCGCAAGCACTGGCTTCATCACACAGGGGCTGAGTGTACGCTTCGTGCAATGTGTGTACGTTATAACCCGCATGCCGGGTGACATGTATCGCGGATGATTCCGGTGTCTGTGAGGCGTGTCATGTTTGTCGTGCGCTTTTCATTCCCTTTGTGTGTTGATTTACTACACGACGAGACGGAGTTTAGGCAAGTGTCTCGACTTACAATCTGTCCTTGGAGATACACACAAACACATGCGCGCACGAAAGCACGCATGCACACACACACGCACGCACGCACGCCCCCCCCCCCACACACACACACACACATACTGTGTGGCGTGCGCGCCACAAGGCAAAACGAACGAAATGAATCGCAGCTAATGTTGCTATAAAATAATTTTTAAAAATGGAGAAAAAAACTTGCATGCCGTAGCTGTGATATTAATTACTAAAGCCTAATGCTTTAGTAATTAATATCACAGCTACGGCATGCAAGTTTTTGTCTCCATTTTTAAAAATTATTTTTTATAGCAACATTATACGAATCCCACGGGTCTACGAACATCGAGGACAAAATTCCAACGAGAAGATCGTCAGAAGGTTTTTTAGCTGCATACGCACAAGTTGCTCCTGATCACCTAAAGTGAGAAATAAATATCATGGTGGTTTGTTGTTGTTGTTGTTGTTGCTGTTGTTTGTTTGGTGTGTGTGTGTGTGTTTGTGCGTGCGTGCGCGCGCGCGCATATGTGTGTGTGTGTGTGTGTGTGTGTGTGTGTGTGTGTGTGTGTGTGTGTGTGTGTGGTGTGTGTGTGTGTGTGTGTGTGTGTGTGTGTGTGTGTGTGTGTGTGTGTGTGTTGTGTTGTGTGTGTGTGGTGTGTGTGTGTGTGTGTGTGTGTGTGCGTGCGTGCGTGCGTGCGTGCGTGCGTGCGTGCGTGTGTGTTTTCAGTGACCTAAAGTGTTATCTGTCGTCATTTTTAAATGGAGACGAAGAACTCGTACAATATTATTCCAGTCGACAACCTCGGAATATCAGAACTTCATTTTATTTTAAATACGGGCCTTGTACCGTTTATTTTGACGTCCTGTGTGTTTATGTTTTCTGAGGCAGAGAGTTCCAGACCGATGAGCTTTTCTAGCATAGGTCAATGCGAGTGTAGTTAGTTATTCGACCCATGTCGGGTAGGTTTGGGCCGAGTTCACACAGACGACAAAAATACCTTGCAGTGTGTAATTTCAACAGACCGATCCTGCAACGGAAGAGTGTGCGTGTTCTCGGTGTGTCAATGGGAGAACAAAGAAGTGAAAGGAGCAGAGAAAGAATCACTGCTGTAGGAGAAAAGAATGAAGACAATGTGAGGAGGATCAACTGAAACTCTCTCTCTCTCTCTCTCTCTCTCTCTCTCTCTCTCTCTCTCTCTCTCTCTCTCTCTCTCTCTCTCTCTCTCTCTCTCTCTCTCTCTCTCTCTCTGCTTCTGTTATCTTTCCAATACTAGTTATATGAACTGATCAGATGTTCTACTGCCTTAGTTGCTGGTTGTATGCTCATAATCATAATGTACAACTGAATGGTGTATGCATGTGTGTATCTGACGCTGTGAACACGCTTTGTTTTTAGTGGAAATTCTCATTTATAACGTTTCACTCACTCATTCATGCCTATATTATGTATATAAATGATGCCTATAACTTTATATTTACTCATCAGTAACTTAGCAGGACTAGTTGTTAGACAGGTTTTTGACTGAACCTAAACTATAATCCTCGTAAAATAAAATTTTCGAGTTCGAGTTCGAGTTCGAATTCGAGTTCTCTCTCTCTCTCTCTCTCTCTCTCTCTCTCTCTCTCTCTCTCTCTCTCTCTCTCTCTCTCTCTCTCTCTCTCTTTTCTTTTCTTCTTCTTCTTCTCCCCCCCCTCCGCCCCCCGTACCACTGAACCATGTTATGTTTTCGTGATTTACAAATAATTGAGAGATACATCAACACCATTTTTGCTATGTATACATCTTATTTATTCATTGTCATTTCAAAGTATTTTCAATGATTTTGCTGTTCCTGTATGTTTATTACTATTAATAGTGGTAGTATTATATTTTATTTGTTTATATATTGTTTATCCTGTTTAAATATTAATCGAGTTTGTAAAACATTTTATTTTTATTTTTATATAATTGTTTCTCCAGTTTTCACTTATTCGACAGTTTAGCAAGGACTAGTTGTTAGACAGGTCTAAATGAACCTAAACTACAATCCTTGGAAAATAAAGTTTTCGAGTTCGAGTTCGAGTTCTCTCGCTCTCTCAAAGTATTTTCACTGATTTTGCTGTTCTTGTATGCTTATTACTATTAATAGGGGTAGTGTTATATTTTATTTGTTTGTATATTGTTTAACATGTTTAAATATTAATCGAGTTTGTAAAGTTTTTGTTTTGTTGTAGTTGTTGTTTGTTTTTGTTTTTTGTTTTCATATAATTGTTTCTCCATGTTTCACTTATTCAGTAGTTTAGCAAGGACTAGTTGTTAGACAGGTCTAAATGAACCTAAACTACAATCCTTGGAAAATAAAGTTTTCGAGTTCGAGTTCGAGTTCGTTCTTCTCTCTCTCTCTCTCTCTCTCTCTCTCTCTCTCTCTCTCTCTCTCTCTCTCTCTCTCTCTCTCTTTGTGCACGTGTGTGTTTAGGTCTTGGTTTTGGTTTTTGATGTTTATGACGGAGAGCTTCTGGAACGCTTGGAACCGAACAGCTGATCTGGCATTGCGTAAGGATGGAAAGGTAGGTCTCGGTCTCACTCCTTTACGGCTGCATTCTTTGCTCTGCCGGCACCAGTTCGTGTTCCTGAATCCCGTCAGGTTTGGTCGTTGTGATCGTTGCCATGGAAATATTCATTCGCATTCGTTTTTGGTTTGGTTAAACTTGTTTAACGCCGGGTTGTCTCCGAAGAGGTAGTGGCGGAGATCCGAGGTCCCAGGAGGTGGGGGAAGAGGGCGACTGTACCTAACGCTACGCTGTCACAACCAGAGAGTCATTTTTTTATTTTTTTTTCTCCATTAATTGTGAGGGGCGAAGTCTTAAGACAATGTCCACAAACCACGAGTACTGAAGCACAATCCAACCGAGGTGTTTCAACTTACCAGCCTCATGCCACACCGCAAGGCCAAACCGGCTCACTCAATTTATTTCTTGCGTTGTTGTCGCTGTGCTACGTTTATTTGGCTACCATAGGGCCGTTAGCTGGAGGGCAAAAGAATAAGCAGATCAATCCATTGCCAATAAAAATCCGAGTTGAAGGGGATATGAAAACGATTTGTAGTTGAGGGTGAGTGCTGATGGAGACAAAGTTTGTTGTTGATGGTGGTTTTCACACGCTAGCTAAGTGCTGATCATGTAGACAAAGTTTGTTGTTGATGGTGATTTTCACACGCTAGCTAGGTGCTGATCATGAAGACAAAGTTTGTTGCTGATGGTGATTTTCACACGTTAGTTAAGTGCTGATGAAGATGAAGTTTGTTGTTGATGGTGATTTTCACACGCTAGCTCGGTGCTGATCATGTAGGCAAAGTTTGTTGTTGATGGTGATTTCCACATGTTAGCTAAGTGCTGATCATGTAGACAAAGTATGTTGTTGATGGTGATTTCCACACGTTAGCTAAGTGCTGGTGATTTTCACACGCTAGCTGGATGCTGATTATGTAGACAAAGTGTGTTGTTGATGGTGATTTCCACACGTTAGCTAAGTGCTGATCATGTAGACGAAGTTTGTTGTTGATGGTGATTTCCACACGTTAGCTAAGTGCTGGTGATTTT
>JABMCL010000605.1:180000-185000 GCA_018857735.1 Alviniconcha marisindica | reverse complement strand
CGTGCGTGTGCGTGTGTGTGTGTGTGTGTGTGTGTGTGTGTGTGTGTGTGTGTGTGTGTGTGTGTGTGTGTGTGTGTGTGAGTGTGTGTGAGTGTGCAAGACGCCGGATGGCGATGTTTATGTTAATCAAACAGATCATACGCTAGTTCTGTAGACCTGCAAGTCGATGGCAGTAGTTGTGTAAACCTAACAGATTATGACGGTATTCATGTAACCTAATAGACGATAGATGAGGGAGCTATTTATGTAAACCCAAAAGACAATGACCAGTATCAAGCAATGAGGATGCTTTTTATGTAAACCTAAAAGTTAATGACTATATTTATGTATAGCTAGCAGATTATGATGTCATTTACATAAACCTAATACATGAGGAAGCTATTGTAAGCCTAAAAGACGATGGCCGTATTTATGTAAACCTAAAAACTGTAAAGGATGTACCTCTGGTGGAGTCTATGTACCTTGTATTTACACACATGCCAGGTAAGAGTTACCGTAAGCGACTCAGGTCTTTGTTGTTGTACTTGTGTTACGTATTTCAAGCGTTAATTAACTCCCTTCTGTGTTGATTCTAAAAGCTGTTGTTACGGATACAGGTTCTGAACGATAGAGAAAAATACAAGAGAGAGAGGGGGGACATTGGAGAGTGAAAGGGAGCATGGGGAGAGAGAGAGAAAAGGAGGTAGCAGAGGGAGACGGGGAGAGAGGGGAGGGACAGACAGACGGGGGGAGGGAAGAGAGGGCAGGAGAGAAGAGAACAGACAGACAGACAGACAGAGACAGAGACACACACACAGAGAAAGGGGGAGAGGGGGAAGAGGGAGGAAGGAGGGGGGAGGGACTGAGAGAGAGAGAGTGAAAGAGAGAGTGAAAGAGAGAGCGAGAGCGAGAGAGAAAGAGAGAAGGGGGGAGGGGGCAAGGGACTGAGCGAAAATGTGGAGGGGAGAGAAAGGGGGAGGAAATGAGAGAGGGAAAGGGGGGAGACACAATGGGGAGGGGAGAGAGAGGGGCGAGGTATAGGGGGAAGTAGGGGAGGGGGTAGGGAGTGGGGGGGGGGGGATGTTACGTCCCTGGTCCCGATTTTCAAGGTGTCAGAGGTCACGGAGTGAAACTACGGCTTTCATCCACAACAATTAGCGAAAGAACGTGACAAAAAAATGGTACCAAGTGTCTCGGAATCCAAAACACAAAGTACTCGTAATTCTTCAGCAACAGTCAACAACGGTTACAGAGAGGGGGCGGAGGGCGGGAGGGACCGGGGGGGGGGAGGGGGCGGAGGGCGGGAGGGACCGGGGGGGGGGGGGGGCGGGGGGCGGAGGGAGGGACTGGAGGGGGGAATGGGAGGGGGGGGGGTATGATTCCCATGTAAGACAAACAGCTGCTTCTAAGACCTAATCCCGGTAAGTGAACAGACCAACGGATTTTGCCCCTCGGATCGTTCCAGCACAATTTTGTTATCATCATGTGGCTTTGCATCATCTGCGTGGAAGATTAAAGGCCTCTTCATTCCATCCTTGGCTCTTAGTTTCTTGGTCCGGGGAACTGCTTGACTGGGCGTAAAACACCAACTTACGGCTTCCTCCGGGACAAACAAGAACAGCCAATGTCTGATCTTGTAATGCTGTCTCTCCTACATACTCGTCAGCGCGTTTTTTCGTGCATACTTTCTCTGTCTCTCTCTCTCTCTCTCTCTCTCTCTCTTCTCTGTCTGTCTGTCTGTCTGTCTAGTCTCTCCTCTCTCCTCTCTCCCTCCCTCCTCTCTCTCTCTCTCTCTCCCTCGTTAATCCCCCCCCCCCCGCATCCCTCTCTTTATTTTGAGACCCCAACTTTCATCATTTTCATCATGATTATGATAATTTACCTCCCAGTTCACATCGCTTGTATCTCCAACCTCCCCCCACCTCCTGCCTTCCACCCTCCCCCGCTCCCCGTCCTCCCTCCTTCTTCCCTGTGTTGATAAGCAAAGTAATGTTTCCCGGCCCGTTAGGTCTGTTGGGGCCGGTAACAAATTGCTCACGCTTAACGTCTAAGTCCTGCTGTAATATACGTGTGTAAAGCAACGCGAAGGAAGCGTCACAGGCTGGTACACCCACACAACGTGATCAATCGTCCCATCTTTAAATGACTGCATCTCTCTCCTGAATTTAGGAAATTAGGTCACACACACACACACACACACACACACACACACACACACACACACACGCACACACACACACACATACACACACACATACACACGCACGCACGCACACATACACACACACAGTTGTTGTGTCGGGGGATGGTCCGTGTCTTTTCCTCCATTATGATTACACCTTAGCCAATGTGATTTTCCCTGTGCTGATTGAAAGGGCGAGTCTCCGAAGTGGAGCAGGTTATTTCGCTGTGTACCGTCCCATTAGACAAGCGAGAGCACACGATTGCTAGTTTCCATTGCTGGAATGGATTCCTCTCACGACCTATAGCTCGTTTCCTACAAAAATAGCCACGATGGCGTACACTGCAGGGATACACACACACACACACACACACACACACACACACACACACACACACACACACACACACACACACACACACACACACACGCACAACACACACACACACACACACACACACACACACACACACCACACACACACACACACACACACACACACACATCAACACACGACACACACACACACACACACACACACACACACACACACACACACACACACACACACACACACACACACACACACACACACCACAACACACACACACACACACACACACACACACACACACACACACACACACCACACACACACACGCAATCAAACACACACACACACACACACACACACACACACACACACAACACACACACACACACACACACACACACACACACACACACACACACACTCACACAGAGGCAGCCCAGAGGTCTCACAGTTTCTCCAGTGTTTGGTTTGTGCCAAAAGAGACATCCACATTTGACCAAACGACACTGTATTGCAGCATCTGTCGTCTTCTCCTGGGCGCGATGTTTTCCGCCCGGAACAAACAATTCTACCAGTCGAGATTCTACCAACTGAGAGTCTATCAATCGGGGCGCTCCGGGCGCAGAAGTGAAGGTCCCTCTGTTGAAAACGCAGAGCTGACAAGTGTTCTCCAGTTAAAGCCCGGAGTAGCCACGCATGCTTGACCTACTGCCAGGATCTTTCTCCTCCTCCTAATATCCACCTTCCCAATCTGTTCACCTTCATTTTTTTTTCTCTCTCCAAATCCTCCCCCTACTTTTTAACTGTGTCAGGTTTGGCTAACGCAGTTTCGCGTGTGGGCCCGCGAATAAAATAGGTCACTGGCCCTGCTCGTAGTCACAAGCGGATGAAGCAGGTGCCCGTGGTGAGTTCCTATGGAATATAAATAGGTTCCGAAACATGCGTTGATAGATGGACGGAGCGTTGTTTTAGCCTTGCAATAGTGAATTAGGCAAATTTGTGACTTGTGTCTTGAACTGGCGGAAACGAATTTTCGGTGTGTGATTGTCCTGAGTTGACCCTTGCGTTGACAGCACGTTAAACCCCAATAACTAACTAACTAACTGAGTACCTGTCGCGAGCTTTCCCAAACAAGCGTTCCTTGCAACCTTTCGTTACACGAAACACACACACACACTTCTTTTTTAGGAAGCGAGAGGATTCGATGCCAATCCCTGCAGATTGATTCAAGGTGGGTTTGGCTGTATCGGTCACGCCCAGGTGCCCACGAGAGAGGATATTCACCTCCCAGTCACATGTCTTCCATCATGGCCACACGACAACTGCCAACTTTATTTCATCCGTCAACTGCGCACACGCCCAGTTAGGCACGGAGCACCTTTTGACGCCTACTAAGAAATGCTTCATTAAACCCTTGCAGGGCCCCAGCCGATTCCACGTGCATTTCCTATGTGCGGGGTTGGCGGTCTGATTTAAACTGGGATCTTTTGACATCCGTGAACTTGTACTAAGTCACACTGCACGCGCATCTTCCAGGCAATTCGCGTCCAAAATCAAATTAAGTATACAAGAAAGACTGCTGCCAGAAAAACTGATTGCGCTCAGATACAGGGTCGGCCACAGATCTGCACCAAGAAATCCTACGTAGCCGCTTTACCTTTCAGTCTCGTAGTGTGTGTGTGTGTGTGTGTGTGTGTGTGTGTGTGTGTGTGTGTGTGTGTGTGTGTGTGTGTGTGTATGTTGTTGTGTGTGTGTGTGTGTGTGTGTGTGTGTGTGTGTGTGTGTGTGTGTGTGTGTGTGTGTCTGTCTGTCTGTCTGTCTGTCTGTCTGTCTGTCGTATGTGTGTTGTGTGTGTGTGTGTGTGTGTGTGTGTGTGTGTGTGTGTGTGTGTGTGTGTGTGTGTGTGTGTTTGTGTGTGTGTGTTGTTGTTGTTGGTGGTGGTGGTGGTTGTGATGGTGGTGGTGATGGTGATGGTGGTGGTGGTGGTTTTTGTTTTGTTTGTTTGTTTGTTTGTAGGGGATGGGGGGATTGCCATGAAAGATGAATGTATGTCCCTTCATGTTTTCTTTTTAGCCTTGAGCCCTCACACACTGACCGCTACTTTGCAAAGGAACAATGTGACCAGCAATCCAGTGCCTGCAGCACGAAGACCAGACTGCAAACGTTGAAGGGGTGAGAAAAGTGAACGGACTTTCAGCGACGTGGTCCCGGAAGCTGTGCTGATCATCCCGGAAGCTGTAGTATTCTCATTTTGCACAGACTTTCAGCGACATGGTCCCGGAAGTTGTGCTGTTCTCTGGCCAGCGAGTCCTAACTCCTGCGGATTTGCTGAGATAGCTGATGCATGGCAAAACAGTTGCCAGTTTGTTCCGTCAACTTTTCTTTGTGGAGGGTATTAGCTAACTACTACTACTACAACTTTTATCACTGCTACTTCTGCTATCATCACAACTATTAACACTACTACTCCTGCTGGTTTGACTGCCACTACTGCTGCTAGCTTGA
>JABMCL010000605.1:172500-175000 GCA_018857735.1 Alviniconcha marisindica | reverse complement strand
GCACGTGCACTCGCTGCAGGAAGAAGTATCGGAGTCGTGACTTTTGTGTTGCGCCGGTTTGGCAGTTACCTGCACCCCTCTTGCAGCGCGGTGTCGGGTTCTGCAACGTAGGTGGTTTGACCTCACAAGCAGGTTGCGGCGGATCGAAGCGCTGGCCGCAGTGCCATTGGGTGCCGCGCGATTAGCTCTCTGTCCTTCGGCTGTTTTCTTCTTCGCCTCTTCGCGCTGTTCGCAGTCTGCACGGCGACCAGTCAGGCGTGACGTTCTGAAGTGTGAAAGGAAAGTGTTGTCTGCTGCGGTCGAGGGTTTTTCTGTTTCTGCTTTTGTGTCTCCGTGTCGGCGAATATGGTATTTGTTGCTGGGGACCGCTGTGTTCCGCTGTTCAGTTTGTCAGTTGCTCCAAGTCGTTCAGTTTCTCAGTTGCTGCAGGTCAAAAACACGGTACACTGGCGAGCTGTCACTGGGCGTGACCCGCACGTGCAAAACACGGACGGGGCTTATAGACCAAAACACACACACACACACACACACACACACACACACACCCCCGCTGACGCACATACACACATACACACACACACACACACACACACACACACACACACACACACACACACACACACTCACGCACACGTGCGCGCGCGCGCTCGCACACACACACACACACACACACACACACACACACACTCAGCTTTTATACAGACTATGATTATAACCAGCGAGTACACTAGTGCGCGCCACAGGCCTACGCCCACATCCATACATCTGTACATTAGGCAACCGAGTCATACATATAGTCAGACAACACTTCAATCCTTCTGAACTTAACGTAAAGGATCAGTTTTCAGTTTTAAAAAAAAAGTCTTTTATAGCGTTCTTCATAACCATAGCGCGTACACACACACACACACACACACACACACGCACGCACGCACGCACGCACGCACGCACGCACGCACGCACGCACACACACACACACACACACACACACACACACACACACACTGACTGTAGCAGAAACCGAGTATTGATAATTTCTTAGTTGGGGGCTAAATCAAGACGGACTGCAGGTGCTGAAAGCTTCCAAGGGGCGATGTCCAACGAGGGAGCATCGTCAGTCAGGTTTAGGTCAAGTCTGGACCTTTCCAGGTGTGATCGAATGCGGATGCCGAGACGTGGAATTTTCGACTCCGATTCTTCGAATAATTTGACGTTTTCCAGTGTGCATCGGTTGTGATGAACTTTCAACTATTGAACATATTTTACTGACTTGTTCAGATCTTATTGAAATAAGAGAGAGCCACTTTACAGCTCAATCACAGCGTGTTATTTCAGGATATTCCACCTGAGAAGATTTTTAATTTTTTGAAAGAAATCAATATTTTAGTTTTTTTTAAAATTTGAGATGACTATTGGTTATGTTCGTGTTTTACTCATCTTTTAAGTCTCGTTTTAAAATTGTACATATACTAGTTTTAGCGTGTTCACATTTTTAACAATTACTGTATGATAACAAATGTTTCGCCCTGATATAACCACAACGGTTGACTGGGCGTAAAACACCAAGTTACTTACTTACTTACTTACTAGTTGGGGGCGGAAATACTGTGAGAAGAGGAAGGTTTTCAGTCTGGATTTAAAAGCTAACAGGGTTGAGCAGTGTCTAAGGTCTTGTGGGAGTGATTTCCAAAATGTGGGGTCCAAAGCAAGAGAAAGTGCGAAAGCCATGATTCTTGCGTTCGTATTGCTGGATTTCAGCATGCGGGTGTCAGAAGAAGAATGTAGTGTACGAGACGGAGTGCAGACATGTAGCAGTTGAGAAAAACAGGCGCTGCCAGAACCGTTTATAGCATTGAAAATCGGAGAATCAGTCGCGTGATTACCTAATTAAAGCTTGCTAACCATCGGCACAGCAGCACTGCGCTAGTCTCCAGCTCCAACACCCGGGCGGTGGGCGGCAAGGCGGTAAGAACTAATTATTCACTTAGTCCTGCAACACGCCTCAAACCTCGCGGAGCCAACGCAGCAAGGACACAATTTCATATAGACGGTCTTTTTCACAGAGCTAGGTACTCAATCAAGAAACGAACCGCGAAAGGTTGGGTCTTGGAGCATGTCCAAGACCACAAGTATGTTCCCGTGTAACGCCACTTTTTGACTGAATCCACTTTTGACTCGTTGACGTCACTGAAGGCGACTGTGTGCCCTAAGAGTGTCAGGTCTGTGAGCGGGCGGGCACCAGGACGGCTTTCGGCTTTGACCTCACAACAATGGAGCGCCCGCCGGCTTAGGCTGGCACCGAGTGTACGTATGTAAGGTTCTACAGTTGCTATAGCCTACGCGCCGGTTGTGCCGCTACTGCCTGGGGGTAAGAGCCGTGCCATGGCTTAATCTACAACTTCCACAACCTCACGGCAACCCGTAGGCAACTCGTACCTGGCCAGTGAACGTAAACTGTTTTGCTTCGCGGCTTCCTAGTCTACGGGAATTTTCAGTCTGC
>JABMCL010000605.1:165000-167500 GCA_018857735.1 Alviniconcha marisindica | reverse complement strand
GACCAATGCCGAAGCACGGTGCAATAATTCTTTACGTCCACGGAAACCAGAAGGCTCGTTAGGACGGACAGCCCAGGACGGCCACCTCGACTCTCACACAGCTCCTGAACCATGATATTCGTGTGTTGTTACTCTTTTCGCTTTGGTTTCTTTTCTTTCGCTTTATTTATGGGTGTCTTTCTAATTTTTCGAATCACTGTCTATTCATGTCCCTCTATCAATAGGTTTTTTGTTTGTTTGTTTGTTTGTTTGTTTTGTTGTTGTTGTTGTTTTTGAGTAGTTATTGCGCACTCAGGGTATCTGTTTTTTTTTTTCTTTTTCTTTTTTTTCTTTTTCTTTTTTGGAGTAGTTATTGAGAAGTTATTGAGTAGTTATTGCTCACTCAGGTTATCTGTCTGCACTTGTCGCCGGGTTGTGGTAAGAAAATCACGACCTGAAAACGGTAGCCTTGGTCAAACGTCCAGAGAGCATATTTATCTCTTCTGTTCGCCTTGTGGAGGCGGGACGTTGTCAACAACGGACGCAACGGCTCAGAACAAGCGGGAAGGTGGACAGCTCCCGACAGTGGTCAGTTAAACTGGACACGTTAGTTAGTCTGACAGCCCCCGACAGTAGTCAGTTAAACTGGACACGTTAGTTAGTCTGACAGCCCCCGACAGTAGTCAGTTAAACTGGACACGTTAGTTAGTCTGACAGCCCCCGACAGTAGTCAATTAAACTGGACACGTAGTTAGTCTGACAGCCCCCGACAGTAGTCAATTAAACTGGACACGTTAGTTAGTCTGACAGCCCCCGACAGTAGTCAATTAAACTGGACACGTTAGTTAGTCTGACAGCCCCCGACAGTAGTCAATTAAACTGGACACGTTAGTTAGTCTGACAGCCCCCGACAGAGTCAATTAAACTGGACACGTTAGTTAGTCTGACAGCCCCCGACAGAGGTCAATTAAACTGGACACGTTAGTTAGTCTGACAGCCCCTGACAGAGGTCAATTAAACTGGACACGTTAGTTAGTCTGACACCCTCCCGACAGTAGTCAATTAAACTGGACACGTTAGTTAGTCTGACAGCTCCCGACAGAGGTCAATTAAACTGGACACGTTAGTTAGTCTGACAGCCCCCGACAGAGGTCAATTAAACTGGACACGTTAGTTAGTCTGACAGCCCCCGACAGAGGTCAATTAAACTGGACACGTTAGTTAGTCTGACAGCCCCCGACAGAGGTCAATTAAACTGGACACGTTAGTTAGTCTGACAGCCCCCGACAGAGGTCAATTAAACTGGACACGTTAGTTAGTCTGACAGCCCCCGGCAAGGGTCAGTTAAACTGGACACGTTAGTTAGTCTGACAGCCCCCGACAGAGGTCAATTAAAATGGAGACGTTTGTTAGTCTGACAGCCCCCGACAGAGGTCAATTAAACTGGACACGTTAGTTAGTCTGACAGCCCCCGGAAGGGTCAGTTAAACTGGACACGTTAGTTAGTCTGACAGCCCCCGACAGAGTCAATTAAACTGGACACGTTAGTTAGTCTGACAGCCCCCGACAGAGGTCAATTAAACTGGACACGTTAGTTAGTCTGACAGCCCCCGACAGTAGTCAATTAAACTGGACACGTTAGTTAGTCTGACAGCCCCCGACAGAGGTCAATTAAACTGGACACGTTAGTTAGTCTGACAGCCCCCGACAGAGGTCAATTAAAATGGAGACGTTTGTTAGTTTGACAGCCCCCACAGAGGTGAATTAAAATGGAGACGTTTGTTAGTTTGACAGCCCCCACAGAGGTGAATTAAAATGGAGACGTTTGAGTGTTAGTTTCAGTGACAGCCCCCACAGAGGTGAATTAAAATGGAGACGTTTGAGTGTTAGTTTCAGTGACAGTCCCTGACAGAGGTGAATTAAAATGGAGACGTTTGAGTGTTAGTTTCAGTGACAGCCCCCGTGGTCATTAGCACTCAGCATAGACTTCCGTCAGGGTGCGTTACGTTCACTGGAACAGCTTTTGACGTGTTCATAAAATATCCGTGGAAATTACCATTTCGCTTTATGCATTAATACCACTGCGCTACTTCGATGTATACGTGTGATCGGATTGTTGTTTGTTACCTCTCGCCCGAGCGATCAATGGAAGCGACTGCACAATCACCCCCTTGTCCGGGACTTGCATTGGCATTGTGTGGTTTACTGCACGCAGATGTGAAATCAAACACACAGCCATTATTTTCTCACTCTCGCGCAGTCATAATGCAGCCCAGCGACGAGACGCGAGCCAGTCTCGCCAGAGCGCCCACTGCCGTAGCGGGGCCCGTGGGACGGCCCCTGTGCCGCGCGCAGTTCGGCCCCGCTGTCAGCCAGGGATTCGCTAACTGGGCACGGGAGACTTACAAGCGCAAGTGGCCGGCCGCCGAGCGGCGCTGATTATTGCCCTGGGTGCAGATCGCTGTCGATGTGCCGGCCGCATTCCTCACGCCCTGAGCTTCTCTGCAGGTGGGAGATGGGT
>JABMCL010000605.1:155000-160000 GCA_018857735.1 Alviniconcha marisindica | reverse complement strand
GTATCTCGTACTTTCGCTTTTCTATAGCAAGCCTGCGTGTATCTCGTACATTCTGTTTTCTATAGCAAGCCTGCGTGTATCTCGTACTTTCTGTTTTCTATAGCAAGCCTGCGTGTATCTCGTACTTTTTGTTTTCTATAGCAAGCCTGCGTGTATCTCGTACTTTCTCTTTTCTATAGCAAGCCTACGGATATCTCGTACTTTCTGTTTTCTATAGTAAGCCTGCGTGTATCTCGTACTTTCTGTTTTCTACAGCAAGCCTGCGTGTATCTCGTACTTTCTCTTTTCTATAGCAAGCCTACGGATATCTCGTACTTTCTGTTTTCTGTAGCAAGCCTACGTGTATCTCGTACTTTCTCTTTTCTACAGCAAGCCTACGTGTATCTCGTACTTTTTGTTTTCTATAGCAAGCATACGTGTATCTCGTACTTTCCGTTTTGAGTGGCGGGTGCGCTTTGGAACACGTCGTAGTTCCTTGGGTGTAGCTGGTGTGTCTGCACATGACGGCAAACTGGCTTACAGACTGTGTCTCGGTCTCAGTGTTTATTTGGTTTTGATCCAGATGATTCCTTCTACTTCTTTTTTTCTTTTTTTTTCTTTCTTCTTTTCTTCATTTTGATGTTGTGTTGAGGATGTTTTCAGATGTGTATCATACTCTAGTCAGGAGAGATAGAGACAGACGAATGGTGTGTGTGTGTGGTGTGTGGGGTGTGAGTGGATGTGTGCTGTGTGTGTGTGGGGTGGTGGTGTGTGTGGGTGGGGGGTGTGTGTGTGTGGTGTGTGTGTGTGTGTGTGTGTGTGTGTGTGTGTGTGTGTGTGTGTGGTGTGTGTGTGTGTGCTGTCTTTTGCTGTCTGTCTGTCTGTCTGTCTGTCTGTCTGTATTTTAGAATGCGTGTATGTGTTGTGGGTTAGAGGTGTATCAGCAGTATTATCATTTGTGACATGCTGTTCCCAGAGGTAGCCCGGCAGACCTCCTGCTCCACACACAGAGTAAAACCCACAGACCTGTAAAACCAAATCACAACAACCTCGTATCCAGCCCAGCTCACCGAGGGGTGTGCGTGGTGTGGCCACAGGCCCCCAGACCCGCCCTTCCTGCAAACAGCAGCACCGGGTGTCTCCGGACCCCCAGCCGAGGCTCTGGCACCCCGAAACAGGAAGCAGACCAATATTGTTGGGGCTTAATGCGTTGCGTGGCTGCCAGAGGGCCGGTGAAGAGTCCCCCCCCCCCCCCCCCCATTACCCCCCTCCCCCCTTGCCGTGCGACAGCGGACCCGCTCCTGGTGCCCCACAGTTTGCATGACGCCATGGTGAGGTCTCGCCCACACCTTTGTCAAAACTGCCCCCCCCCCCCCCCCCCCCCCCCCCCAACGTCCCCCACACCTGACGGCGGGCAGTCGTGGCTGGTATACGTGTCACGCCACTTTCCGTAATGCCAACTTGGTGTACGTGTCATGCCACGTGTACTGTCAGGCTGGTGTACGTGTCATGCCACTTGCACTGCCAGCCTGGTGTACGTGCCATGCCATTTGTACTGCCAGCCTGGTGTACGTGTCATGCCACTTGTACTGCCAGCTTGGTGTACGTGTCATGCCACTTGCCGTACTGCCAGCCTGGTGTACATGTCATGCCACTTGCACTGCCAGCCTGGTGTAGGTGTCACGCCACTTGTACTGCCAGCTTGGCGTACGTGTCATGCCACTTGTACTACCAGCCTGTTATATGTGCCATGCCACTGTACTGCCAGCCTGGTGTACGTGACATGCCATTTGTACTGCCATCCTGGTGTACATGTCATGCCACATGTGCTGTCAGCTTGGTGTACGTGTCATGCCACTTGTACTACCAGCCTGGTGTAGTGTCATGCCACCTGTACTGCCAGCCTGATGTACGTGTCATGCCACTTGTACTGTCATCCTGGTGTACGTGTCATGCCACACGTACTGTCATCCTGGTGTACGTGTCATGCCACATGTACTGCCAACGCATGCCACATGTACTGTCATCCTGGTGTACGTGTCATGCCACACGTACTGCCATCCTGGTTTACGTGTCATGCCACTTGTACTGTCATCCTGGTGTATGTGTCATTCCACACGTACTGCCATCCTGGTGTACGTGTCATGCCACATGTACTGCCATCCTGGTGTACGCGCCATGCCACTTGTACTGCCATCCTGGTGTTCGTGTCATGCCACTTGCACTGCCATCCTGGTGTACGTGTCATGCCACTGTAGTGCCAGCCTGGTGTACGTGTCGTGCCATTTGTACTTCCATCCTGGCGTAAATGTAATGCCACTTGTCCTGCCAGCCTGGCGTACGTGTCATGCCACTTGCCCTGTGGTCTGATGTACCTGTCATGCCACTTGCCCTGGGTCTGATGTACCTGTCATGCCACTTGCCCTGGGTCTGATGTACCTGTCATGCCACTTGCCCTGGGTCTGATGTACCTGTCATGCCACTTGCCCTGGGTCTGATGTACCTGTCATGCCACTTGCACTGGAGCTGATGTACGTGTCATACTTCTTGACGTGGGCTGATGTACGTGTCATGCCGCTTGCCACCAGGCTGGATTGAACCGTGGCTTGACGAGGGCTTGGGGCCGGGCGGACAAGAGCAGTGGTGCCTGCCTTCCCTTCTGGGTCACAGAGCGGACAGAAAATGTCTGTGACTAATCCGCTTTCGCTTCCTCCACTGCGCGGCAACGTTAAGTGTGTGATGGTGCTGCTACAAACCTCCCTTTCCTCTGTCTGTTTCCAGTTGTTCCAGACCAGCTTCATACAACGTTAGCTACAAACCTCCCTTTTCTCTGTCTGTTTCCAGTTGTTCCAGACCAGCATACAACGTTAGCTACAAACCTCCCTTTCCTCTGTCTGTTTCCAGTTGTTCTAGACCAGCATACAACGTTAGCTACAAACCTCCCTTTCCTCTGTCTGTTTCCAGTTGTTCTAGACCAGCATACAACGTTAGCTACAAACCTCCCTTTCCTCTGTCTGTTTCCAGTTGTTCTAGACCAGCATACAGCGTTAGCTACAAACCTCCCTTTCTTCTGTCTGTTTCCAGTTGTTCCAGACCAACATACAACGTCAGATACAAACTCTCTTTCCTCTGTCTGTTTCCAGTTGTTCCAGACCAACATACAACGTCAGATACAAACCTCCCTTTCCTCTGTCTGTTTCCAGTTGTTCTAGACCAGCATACAACGTTAGCTACAAACCTCCCTTTCCTCTGTCTGTTTCTAGTTGTTCGAGACCAACATACAACGTTAGCTACAAACCTCCCTTTCCTCTGTCTGTTTCTAGTTGTTCGAGACCAACAAACAACGGATGCTTCACATCCTGCTGCTAAAACGGAAGAGAAGAAAAGATCGTTCTAATAAGGCTACACATCGGCCATTCATATCTAACTATTGCTTCTCCCTCCTCTCCCCCCCCCCCCCACCCCGTCCTCCCACCCTCATCGGAGAAGAACGTCCTGTGTGTATTCCCTGTGATGCATTTCTTATGCTAGATTACATTTTGTTACAGTATGTGGATTTACCGGAGATCGGAGAGATCTTTTTTAGACATGGCCTCTGAGAACTGACGTTCTTCGAGTGAATATGTGCGGACAATATTTTTTACATTCCCGAAGCTGGGGTGGGAGGGGGGTGGGGTGGGTAGGGGCAGGGTTACCTTGAAAATGTGCGTGTTTTGTATCGCCCTATTAAAACCTACGTTCTTTTGAACTTTTTCTGTGTTTGGATCTCATTTTAGAGCGCTAGCAGTCAGCTGTGTTTCCTTTCTCTTCACTGGGCTATCGTTTGGCATCTCCATCTCCCGTTTTCACCCCCACCCCCCCACCCCCCCACCCCGCCTCCCCCCCACTTCACCCCCCACCCCCCCACCACCCCTTTTTTTCTCTCCAGTTTTTTCTTCTTCTTTTTTTCTTTTTCTTTTTTCCGATCGAGGCAACCCGGCTTGACTGCACTGCGGTTTGTGGGTATGATTTTAGGGGAGGGGTATGGAGGAACTGTTACGTGTTGTAGGCACTGAGCTAGTTCCGTGGTTGTAGGCTGTCTCAGGACCAAATCAAAGCTCTCGACAGACGATTGTCTGGTTGAGTGAAGCCAGTTTGCTGACGGCACTGCCGTGCACTCAGTGGTGGATCAGCTCAGCGCTTCACGTAACAAGACGAAGTGATGTAGGTGCCGGTAAGCGCACGCACGTGAGATAAGTTGTTTTGCTCCAGCATTAGCCAGCTGGTGCTTTGCGTCTCCTTTTGCCTTCCGCTGTGGCGGGTGCCAACGGCACGGTCCGGCTTTGTGTGCCTTAGACTTTGCCGGGGGCCACCAGGGCAGGAAAACGGAAGGCGAAAGAGAAGGGGTAGGCTGCTGCATGAAGGACAAGACGGTAATGCTTACCGTAGAGAACACTTACCGCAGATAATAATTGCCAGATACTAGTTACCGTGCATAACAGTTACCAGATAATAGTTACCGCACGTAATAGTTATCAGATAATAGTTACTGCAGGTAACAGTTATCAGATAATAGTTACCAGGTACTAGTTACCTCAGATACCGCAGATAATAGTTACCAGATAATAGTTAACGCAGATAATAGTTACCAGGTAACAGTTACCAGATAATAGTTACCGCAGATAATAGTTACCAGATAATAGTTACCGCAGATAATAGTTACCAGATAATAGTTACCGTAGGCAATAGTTACCAGGTAATAGTTACCGCAGATAATAGTTACCAGATAGTAGTTACTGCAGGTAATAGTTATCAGATAATAGTTACTGCAGGTAATAGTTTTCAGATAATAATTACCAGGTAATAGTTAACGCAGATACCACAGATAATAGTTACCAGATAATAGTTACCGCAGACAATAGTTGCTAGATAATACTTACCAGATAATAGTTACCGCGGATGATAGTTACCGCAGATAATAGTTACCATATACCAGATACTAGTTACCGCAGGCGACTCCGGTCTTTGTTGTCGTGTTTATG